>JADNRV010000255.1:0-69145 GCA_015499995.1 Flammula alnicola | reverse complement strand
TTCACGCGTTTCCTAGCTGCTCTACCATGTTCTTTTTGCTACTCGATCCAGTGACAAGTGCCGTGAAACGTATCATAATTTCATGTTTCTCCTTCTCGCGCTGTCATCTGTCATTTAACGCATGACGGCGTTCCTCTGCTTTCACCTCGATACAGCGTATTTCAGCTGCAGTCTTCTTTTCTTGGACTTCAAGCTCAAGTTTCTGCCGTTTGAGTTGGATTTCGGCCATTTGTAGCTCATATTTCTGGATCGCGGTAAGTCTTTTTGCTGTATCATCATCTACAGCTATTGGTCGCAGAATGGCCCGCGGCGAGTAGGTGCTGAAACGGGCGCCAAGTAGGCACTGAAACGGGCGCCAAGTAGGCGCTGGAACGGGCGGTGAGTAGGCACTGAAACGGGCGACGAGTTAGGCGGTGGAACAGGCCGAGAGTAGGCGGTGCAATGCACCTTTATCCAAACTGAAATAGCAATAACACTTTATGAATCCTCTTTGATTATGGTAACATGTTTGTGAAGGAGTTGGACTTTAAAATCTTACAGACAAGCAAATTTTCCAGTACACTGATGGTGGCTACCGTCTATGTACACTTCGCATAATCTGACTCTATGTGACATGAGTGTGTCCCGTGGGGTGCACCGAGCCCCACGCCACCACTGTCTCTACGCGACATGAGTGTGTCCTGCGGGGTGCACCGAGCCCCACGCCACCACTGTCTCTATGCGACATGAGTGTGTCCCGTGGGGTGCACTGAGCCCCACGCCACCATATCTATGCTGTCCCTACACTGTCCCTCCGCAATCCCTACACTGTCCCTCCGCAATCCCTACACTGTCCCTCCGCAATCCCTACACTGTCCCTCCGCAATCCCTACACTGTCCCTCCGCAATCCCTACACTGTCCCTCCGCAATCCCTACACTGTCCCTCCGCAATCCCTACACCGTCCCTGCGCCAACTCTCTGCATCCCTACACCATCTCTTTGCATCCCTACTCCGTCCCTAGGGATCCCTACTAAAAATCCCTAGGGATCCCTAGCAATATAGTCCCATAACCCTGCGCCCGATAATGTTATGCACAGCGACCATACGAGTCTCAAACCACCCCGTGGTCCTTGTGTTTGCCGACTCAACCCCGAGTAGCTTTGCAATCTCTGTCCACACCTCTTCCTGCCTTGTCTTCCACACCACCTCTGTTCGCTTAATTGTGAAGCTGGATTGTGTCTCAGACGAATGAGGAGAACGCCAATTATTGTGTAGCCAACGCGACAGATCCTTTTCAGTTTTTGTCAGTGGAGCTGTATATATTATATGTCGATGCTGAATATGAATACCTTTGCCCGGGTCTGAGTATCATCCGGGTCGACCATCTCTTTCTGAGCCCAATAATTGAATAGATCTGGGAAGATCTGGGTTTGCGCAATGTGTTTGCGTGCAGCGGCCGATGTTGCTTCAAGGTACTCCTTTTTATATACATCAATCACTGCCCGCTCTTCACTGCTGTAAAATGTTTTGCAGCGATCCGGGCGGTCTGGGATATCGAAAGCTGGTGTTGACATGGGAAGAAAGAGGTCTTTTTTCGACAAGAAGCAATCGGCCAAATGTAAACTATCTTTATATATCATCACATGGAAAATAAAAACACGAGGACCGATCATCTGTCCATAACAAAAGAAAAATTCCGATCATCTGGCGATAACAAAAAAACATTCTGACGGTTATCTTTTCCGACATCTTCTTTCCTCCGGTACCATGAGCTCTCAAGCAGGCAAGCGTCCGAGGAGACGAAGAAATATTTTGGTGGAGGGTGATGTCGATGCAGCTGACGCCGTTACATATAAGAAAGTGACGACTACCACACGATCAGGAAAACAAAAAACAACAAAAGTGAAAGTAGCTCTTCTTCCAGAGGAGTCTCAACCTGCACAAACACCCCCTCCCAGACCATCGCACCATGAGGTAGATTATACTCTAAACGATGTCGACATGCCCGATGCCGAGCCGATTGCCGATCCAAAGCAGCGCAAGGTGAGGGTATGGATCAATCTCATGCTGCAAATGTTATTAATGTCGTGAATCAGACCCAAAAGGACTACATAATACAATTTGTGGAACGCATCGACGATTTGTTGGAAGCCCTACTGAGCCGGGAAGCATTGCCGATTGAACATTCCAGATGTTCACACTGTAATGAGAATCTTCACGCAGTCTGGAGATGCCAGGATTGTAGTCTGGCGAGCCCTCTGTGTCGAAAATGCATGCGCCACACACATCAAGACAATCCGATGCATAAAATACAGCGATGGACCGGCACACATTTCCGATCGGCTGAGTTATGGGAGGTCGGCACTTACATTCTTGTGCGCCACTACGATGGCGAGCCTCTGTGTGATACTTTGAAGTTTTACAAACACTATCTTGAAGAGTTCGAGGGTCAAAAGGACGCTACCGAGCAGATGGATCTGAGCCGATCGGCATCGGCATCGCAGGGGGGAGGCGATCGGCAGGGCATCAATGTCGATTTTGAGATGCGTGATGCAGACGATGGATTCGGGATTCCAGATCAGGCCGCAGAGGCAATGGAGGATGAAACCTTTCAACAATACCTAGATGACTTGCATCACCAACAGGAAACTCGCCTCGATGATGAGCCGATTGAGGAGTCGGTATTTTTCACTGAGGCCGATGACAGTACGGTTGTTGGTGATGCCGATGCCGATGTAGCTGCCTTGCCTTCCTACCTGCCTCCACCGCCCAACGCCGATGACGATGCCGATGCCGCTCCCACTGCGGACTTGTTCGCAGGTGATCAGTCAGGTGGCACCTCCGGACACATTCCTACAGCCGATGCATTCAACAATTCCTATGTCCGGGTAGTGCATACCAATGGCATCCATCATTTAGCGATGGTATCATGCCGATGCTGTGGGCCCGATCAACTGCCGGTCGACCTTGTTGCATGCCGACTGCTGCCAGCCAGTTTTCACAGGATTCGCACATTGTTTTCGGCACAGGCACTCGACTACTTCCGACTATGCAATCTGGAACTGAAGGCATCGGCATATCAGTTCTATCAGCTACTGCGCCGATTGACAATGCCGATGGCACCGGCCGACGTCGTGGATTTATACAACGAATTTCGAAGGATGAGCCGTTTGTGGAGATGGATGAAGAAATTGAAGTGGGCTGGCTACGGCCACAATGGCAAAGACCCAATGAACGTCGGCCCCGGGGAGTTGGCGAATTACTGTCCGGCATGCCCTCAACCCGGCATAAATCTGCCGGACAATTGGAAAGATGATTTGAACAGGTACGATATTGTAAAAATGTTGCGCATGCCTAACTTGTACTTGCAGAGCTGTGTATCAACGGGTCTTTGTTGCCGATGGCAATTTCAAGGCCGACCATGTTCGGCAGGCCAAGCCATCCAAAGATGTTTGGCTTTCGGAAGGTGGTGGAATGGCCCCCACGCGTGAAGAATATTTCGCGTTCCTCAAGATAGCAATTGAGAGACTGACGGTAAGATTATGTGGGCGGCACCCTGCCGATGCCGATTCATTACACTGACTTCGCATGTCAGAAAGCACCGTGTGAAAATACATTCAGGGCCATCATGAACGCCCTACTCGCCTCATCGGCCTGTGATATCACTGGCTTAGTCGGCATTGCATGCGCTCGGCATGGTTGCTATGCGCCGAACGCGCTCGTGGATTTGTTCAAGGGTGAACAGCAGAAGAATGTGGACTTTGCGTTGCTTAAAGCACTCGAAACGACTCGGGTAGATCCTGACCAGGGTGTGATGATCATCTACGACATCGCCTGCCAGTACTTTGTTCACCTGCAAGAGCGAATCGGCAATCGGCTGCCGACCGGCCTCAAGGTCGACCGTGCGATCGGCCTCTTCCATGTCCATGCCCACAAAGACGAATGTTTCTTCCGCTACGCTACCTCATTTATTCCCGACGCCGCTGTGACCATCGGCGAGATTCTGGAACCTTTGTGGTCTGAATTGAATGCGATCTCTCCCACCGTACGCACGGCAACCTTGGCGCATCGTGTGGAAGTGATAGATGATTCTGCTTGTGATTCTAACCATAAAAAGATGCTTCACATAACCAAAGTTTTATGCCGACGGCACATAGAGGCATCCGAAAACCTTGCCAATCTTCAACAGTATTTCACTGAACTCTCTGAAGCTGCTGGTCCCCAAGCAGTGGAACACTGGAAAACTGATATTGAGGATGCCGAGGCAAGACGACTGACCGATCCCAAGGCTATGGATATATACGCGGCAAGCGTGGCTGATGGGATGGATGACCAATCGGCATCGGCAGCGAATCGGCCCCGATCGGCAATTGAAATCTGGCTGGAGTTCGCACTGATGATTGAGGAAAAACAGTAAGTTTCATTTGCTTTGCCTTGCTTTGTGCTAACTATTCCAGAATGGATATTCGACAGCGTGTACGCCAACTCGGACGTGAACCTCGGGATCCCGATCGGCAGCAAATGGAAAAGCTCCGAAAAGCTTTGGCACCCCTACTGACGGAGCTGGCCCGCCTTCAGGCTGCAGCAGGTGCATTCCAGTCCACACGGTCAGATACGACAGAGCAAGATGAGACAATGGAGGATTGGGACAACGTAGCTGAGGGTATCAATGACGGCGATGCTACGCCAGACCCCGACTCGGCATCGGCAGCAGAGGAACAGTCGGCATCGGCTGATGACGATATTCCTGTCGAACGCCAGACACTTTGCCTTCCTTCAAATGGAAATGTCGGGCCCATGTACGATGAAATTGAGTTGGCGCTCAGAAAAACTCAGGCAAAAGCTCACCTCAATCAGTTACGGGAACTCATTGCCGAGAAATCCTTTCAATACTCCGATGTCATTCGGGCAGCACCTCGAAAAGGGGTCCGTACGCGGGGTCGAGCCGCCGTCAAGGATCTCAACATGCGGATATCATTTCATTGCCAGGTCTACAGCCGATGCCGAGCCCGTCTGGTTCTCCTCCATGCTGATGAAGCAACCTTGCAAAAATTCCGATTATTAAAGAAGGAAGACATTAAAGCCAGCACCGCCGTTCTACGGCCGAACACCCCAGGGTCAACAACACTCCAGCTTTCGTGGATTTGGCATTCCGTGAGACGTCACATCTTGCCCGATGCCGATGCCGATTTAGCGGATGCCGACCCGGCAACCATTCTGGAATGTAAGTGATCCTCTGCACCATAAACAATTCCTGCCTGAACTATTTTCAGTCAAACGTGTCCACTGGCTGCGTGCCCGAGCGCAAACTCAAAGATGGCGTGAAGAGTGTATATTGGTCAGGTATGAGATGCAATGGACTGTGCGTTATTTCATGCATAAGAGCAAGACTTGGCAATCGGCATTAACCAGTGGTCGGCCTCTCACTGCGGGTGCCGCTGCATATGCCGATCGGAAAGTTGTCATGTGGCGTCAATTGGCACTTATATCTGACAAATCATTTAAAAATACAAATGTACATTATGAATCACCACTATAATTATATATTAATTTGTTAACCCTACTATCACAAAATTTGCAGAACCCTTTATCTTATCCATCTATCACTATTACTGTCACTGTGAAAATGTCCTCCCACTCTATCCGCACCTTCAACCCCTTCAATCTGCAGCATGGCTCAAATAAAAACTGGCACATCAAGGTCCAGGAAGTCATATATTATGGCGAGTCAAGATTTCGGCAAGCCCTTGCTGTCATAATGAAGTCCGACGGTCGGCACCAAGAGTGGATGCAGCGGTGCCTGCAACGTGAACTAGTGCGTAGTTTCATTGAATTTGCCTAAATGTCCAGTTCTGAAGGTCTTCAAGATGTTTATTATGTCATACATTGGAATAGCGACTGGAGTCGGGCAGATCGTCGAAGTGCCGATCGTGCTGCGGTCACTTGCTGACAGCCTGGCGATGGTCTCCGATGCCGATCTGCCGGTTGAATTCGATTCAGCTTTCATTGCTACGCTGGATGTGGGCACTACGGAGGAACAGTTTTGGAGAGTCGTGAAGGACTATCACCTCAGCTGGTGGATGATGACTCGCCAGCCTGCCGACCGTCAGCTTCTTACGGCCATAACACTCGAAACGTGCCTCACACACTACCGCCTCCAGCGACAAATGGATGCAACAGGGTCGATTGCTCAAAAGATCATCCCCCTTCCTCCCTTCCAACCGTCCACACCCGATGCCGATGCCGATGCCGACTGCAGCCGGTGCGCGGCCAACCACACCATTGCTGCTGATCTCCTGGGTGAACTCAGGAGTCTGAAGAACTTCGCATCCAGCATGGCTGAATTATCACGCAACAAAGTCGCTATCGCCACGCGTCGGGCAGCAGGCTTTTACATACTGCATGAGACAGTTATTCTGAAGGAGGCACGCACATCTGGATCGGCATCGGCATCGGACTCGGCTGATATTTCTGATTCGGAAAGACGTGAGTTGATTCGGCAGGTCGCCGGGGCTGCAGAGGCAGACCTGAGACGTCTTCAGGCCATGCCGCCCACGTCATTCAAGTGGACCTGGGGTGAGCGCCTCACGAAAGCAGATGTTCTCGACCTCCGCCATTTCGCCAAGCAACACCTTCGATCTGGGTACAATACCAGCATCAGGGAAGCGAAATTGCTTGGGGAATTTTCAGTGGCCAGCCCCACTACGCCAAACGGCACAGCCCGATACAGCTTGGTGTCTGCCGATGCCGACACCCCACCTCCAGCTACCACTCTGCAATTTCCTGCACACTTCGGGTCGTTCCACACGAAGACAACCACATCCCAAGATTCCCAACTATCCATCTCCGGTATCGCCTCACGATGGCTTGCCGATAAGGATGATGCCCCCGCTGCCGATCAGCCCCCACCATCGCCTGCTGTTGACGCTGCTACTGTTGCCGCTGCATGGTTGTTTGCACATGGCACTGCTGGCACCTCGCATGCAGCACCCTACCAACCTTCCATCTCGGCTCAGGCTGTCACCCCATGCTGGCTTGCTGATCCCGACGCCGATGCCGATGCCGATGCCGCCTCAACATCGCCTGCCGCTGTTGGCGCTGCATGGTTGTTGCAACATGGCAACGACGACGCAGGGGAGTCAACAGATGAGGAGGTGATTGATGCCCACACTCTCGCCTCACGGTGGCTTGCAGATGAGACTGCCGATTCCGACACCTCGTCGGACGACAATCTTGAGGCCGAAACGGTCGCCTCACGGTGGCTTGCGCGTGAGGATGCCGGTCCTCCTCCAGCTCCAAACCCATTCTCTGATGGCCAACCTATTGCAGAAGTTACAGTCGATAACTGGTATGCCACACATTCGGACGATGGAGGTAATCGCAGGATGCCCAATACTGACAATGCCTGGCTCAACAGAGGGGCCGTGCCCGACTCCCCAGGTGCCGATGCCGATCAAAGTGACGACGCTGCCGATTCACAGGAAGAGGACGATAGCGATGAGGAAGAGGATGACAGCGACGAGGATGATAGTACTAGCAATGAGGATGAGGATAGCACCAGCGATGAGCATGAGCATGAGCATGATGAGGCTGATGGAGCTGATGAAAGTGCCGATTCCGACGAGAATGCCGATCCTGACAGCGCACATGCATCAGGTGGCACACATCCAGCCGCTTTCAGCGCCACTCCATCGCGATTCACTCTCCCTCGGCCTGAATATGATGCCCTCGACTTCGCGTTTCTCCCAGTTGAGTGGTTTGGTGATGACGGCATCCCAGAGTAGTCTATCGGAACATTGTATATATGTTGATGTATTTTGTATTTTTAATGGTTCATATCTTGCCACACGCGATTTTCAGCACGAGTTTCAGTGCCGAGGGCAACAATTCAAGCAAAACAGCAAGGCCAAATCGACATAAGCATCCCCGATCTCAAGTGCCGACCCTGCTCTTAAGTGCCGACTGACGCTGATTCATGCAAATCAGCAGTGCCGATTCAATGCCGACTGACCCATCGTGCTCCCGAGCATTCCCTATGGATCTTATTATATGTACAGCAGCCCCGATTTTGGGTGCCGATTGCCCCAACCTACGGAAATCGGCTATGGAGGTGCATTAGACATGTTGAACGTGGCTCCAGCGAATTCGGTGTATCATATTATGTAGTACACTAGCTACCTAATTATGTATAGTACGTTATTCACTGGTTCAGCGAATTCGCTGAACCCGTATCACGCGGCACACTGTACACGTTCGGTGTACCATATTATACGGTACACTGTAACAAAGGTATGTGCAAGAGTAGCCAGGCGCATAGATATCGCAAGCCTTACCTCCGACTCGGCCGCTATACAATCTCTCGAAGCAGTACAAGACAGTGATTTCCAGGCGCTATCTCAGTCGGGGATAGTACAACAATCCACTATACCCAGTACCTCGCATGCTAGAACGTGAGTTACCCTTCGATGCTAGTATGCGACGCTGCTCATTTTTCTCTGTTTATACTTCATAGTACTTCGCGGGCGACTCGCTCTAGCAATCAGGCCTCATCGAATGTTCCACAAAGTCAACCAGTACGTATATCTATCATGTCCATTAAATATTCTCAACTCCATGCATCTGTTCTGGCGTCACTTAGACTTCTGCAATTTCATCTTTGCCGACGGCGTTGATTCAGATATCGGCTCAACCTTCTCATGCCAGAAGCTCGAACTCATCGAATGTCCTCTCCGCTACCCAAGCCCGTCCACAGAGGGTTTATCGAACTGGTTCTGAGATTCTCTGGAGAGGCTATGCATGCCCTCGACGAACCCCTGTGCTAGAATGCACTTCTCGCGATGGATATCACCATTTCCACGGAAAGGGGTCAAACCGGTATCAAAAGAAGTATACGTGTTATCGTTGTGGATTTCGGTGCCCGAATGAACTTTGAAAGGTACATAAATATGGTCTCTATTCTGGTTTTATCTTCGATTTCGGGGTCCGTACTGATATTTTTTGTCCAAAACTCATTTACATCTCTATTCATAATCGTATACAAAACTCTTTCGTCTTACACGTCCTCTCTTTACCAACTTTACGGGTTGCGCCCATTGTGAATATGCATCCTATTAGTGTGCCGAGTCGGCATTCCTCCTTTACTTTCATACCTCGTGTAGTTTCTTAATTCGACGCGCAGCACCCTCGATTCGTGTTGTTGTATCAACAACCATCCGCATTTTACCTCTCCCAGAAATATCCATATAATGACAAATTCAGCGGCAGTGTACACCCCTTGTGCGCTAGAGTATACCCGTCAGAGCAATTCCCTTTGACGGGCAAGTTTTACGCGTATGTCGTACGTAGGTCACCACATGGAATTAGCTGGGTTTTCGAGTCGGCAACCTAGGACAAACATCCAGCACTTCTCATTACGGGTATAACTACTGGATACATTCATCTTCAACTTGTAAGTTTACTTTCAATGAATAATCGCGTCCACAAGTGTAGAAGAGTAACGACTGAACAACAGAAGGGAGGCGACTCAAAGTCCAAAATCAAGCGGAAGCGAAGCGCCATCTAGTCTCTTTTAAGCAAGAGAGAATCCTGCGACGGCTGCGACTAGCACCGAAATGATGCTCGCGGCGATGGTGGATGCGCCGCTAGCTGGTGTGTTAGTTGCAGCGGGGGCACCGCTTCCCGAGCCCGCCGCACTGCCACCAGGAGCGGTAGCGCTGGGGCTCGCCGCACTGCCAGAGGCGAGTGGAACTCCAGCATAAGTAATAGCACCACTTGGGACGGGTCCAATACCAGCGGACGCTGAGGCGCCATTGCCAACCAATCCGTTTTGTCCTTGCTGTATCAAGGAAAACGATAGCGTTAGGATGACTGGCCATAAAAGAAAGGGATGTTAAACGTACACCAGGGGTACCACTGAAGGCCACAGCGTTCTTTTGGAAATTAGCGAAGGTATTGTTACCAGTTGTAGGTGCGTTGATTGCCCCAACCATACCTGATTCGGGGTTTGTCAGCTGTGAAAATCTGGAAAGGAGTGCGGCTTATGATATTATCACTCACCAGCTTTGCAGTGGGGGCTGGGCGCAAGTTGCTTGCAGAAGAACCAAAGAGCTAGGGTCAACGATATCAGACAAACACTCAATACTAGCTCATGGAAACAGGGCCCGCACGTTTCGAGTCATCGGTTATAGTCAGATTCCACTCTGGTGTCTCGGTGAGCGCTGGGCTTGGAGGGATGAAAACCCAACCAGAGTCGAAACCTCCGGCCGCAGGGTCACATGGGTCAGCAAAAGTCGACTGCGTGACGGTGTGGTTGCCCGGGCTATAAATGTTGCATAAGTCTTGTACCGTGTATGCTCGTTCATTAAGAACGGAAGAGAGTACATACGCTCCAGTGAACATGAAGGTAATCGTAGTGCCGTTCTTCGCTGTGACAGTTGGTGGAATGAATTGGAAGATACCCCCAGAAGTGGTGGACTCCGCGCCGACTTGCACGACCTAGATATCTATTTTATTACGAGAGCATTTCTGGAAGGAAGAAATGTCGTACCACCTGGGCGGAAGCCGCCGACACCAAGGAAAGGGCAGAGAGAGCAGCAGCAAATAACATCGTCAGAAAACGGGGGACAGGTGGTAGTTTAGAAAGGTGGGCGAACCAGAATCGAACCACATTGACTATTTAAAGGAATCCAAGGTGTGTGATTTGTTGACAAATGCCGTCAGTCAAACCTCGCTGCAACATTTGATCGCCACTGGAGACTCGCGACTGCCGTGTGTTCACAACGGTAACAAGAATAGCACGGGGATATTAAAATCTCCTCAAAGAGCAGAATAAACTCCATAGAGTGGCTATTTCAGGCCTAGTGTCAGTCTTTCATGCCTCGCGATAAAAATAAACCACTTCTTTTGTCACTCACATCCCACGTCATGTCTCGAGGCAATACTGCGGTTCTGTCAAAAGATCATTGTACGAGCAACAAGAATTCTTTCTAAGTGGCGTGATGCATAATGAAGAGCTCACAATTGAAAGACAAGCTTGTGGTAAAGTCGCACTTCATATCCCGCAGTCGACGCTGAATTGGCGCCTCCCATGACCGCGGCGTCATCCGGCGAAAAACCTATACGAGTATACACTCTGTGAGAAAATCAAGGTGGCAAAAAAAAAGGTGATGCTTCTCGAAGTCTATTTCAATGGGAATGAAACGGTGGGACGAATAGAAGCCAAGTGGAATTCCATACCGCTGACGTCGCCCATGGCGATTAAGTCTCAACGAGAGGAGAAAATGTCCCATTCGAAATCTGCTATAGTGGAATAGAGATTATTTGCAACCCGAGATTTGAATGGGGCACCCCCAACCAATCACATCCCGGCGAATATTCGAGTAATCGAACTGCAAATAACCTCTAATAGGCAGTTTGTGAGGCGCAGTCTCAGTTATGAAACCAGCGCATATCGAGCAGCGTACTTGCCTGCGCCCTACCGGCGGCCAATTCAAAATGTCCATTACGAACTCCCCACAGCCCCGTGTGGACGTTTGAACGTGAAACAGTTGGTTACTCACGGCGTTGATGGCATCTGCTTTGACCCACGGCGACGAGAGTATCCGGCGCCGAATGTGCGTGGATTCGTGGGAGGTAATTCAAGTGAAGGGGTCAGAGCACCAACGTTCCACTGTCCAGGCCCGGTGTGGGATTGGAGGTGATAAGGACCCTGTGCGATGCACGTGGGAAACGGCGAATAGCCAGACGATGGTGATAGCAATAAAATGTCGCGGATTGTGCTTGCAGGAGTTTGAGGTCAATTTGAGGTACTGCGTTATACCATTGCTGAGCATGAGTCGTGGCGGAATCTCCCTTCAATCCGAAATCGATCGACGCTCAAAACGCCTTCAAGACGTGCCACGAAGTTCTCCTTCATTGCAGCGAGTCCATGTCAGATGACTGCTTGAAAAAGGATTCAAAGGAAGGAAAAAGAAGATTGACATAGGTTCGTGAGAGAATTTAAGCGTCGCATAATTAAACATGGCACGGACCATAGGTTGAACTCCAGAGAGAACGACGACCCTGGTGACATACTCGCGTTTCGGGCAATGAGAAAAGCAGTGTGTGGTAAGTGTGGTAAGTGTCCACTGAGGCAACTACGTATGCCTGCCGAGAACGTCTGAGTTTTGGAAGTAGTTCTTCATAACGAAATGATCCACATTTGTTCCAGCAGATGAAGACGATGAGCCCTACCTTACATCGGACCGAAAGCGGACGAGGAGACCAGCAGCAGCAATGCGCGAGGCTCGAAGCATTTTCCACTATCGAACGAACTTCGTTCGTGAATTTGCTAGGCTCACAATAGTAATTTTATTTCAGCTTCTCACTTTACGAGAAAGAATTGGCATTCAACGTACCGTTATCCTCAGGTCCAAAAGTTCCGACTCCCCACACGAACTCCGAAAAGCACTAGCCATGTGGTCACAGTGTGTGGTGGGTGGGGTCTACTACGGCGCGTACGTCCGCCATTGCCCGTCAAACCACTGTACAATGCATCAATTTCATCATACATAGTGAAGTAGGAAATATCACCCTTCAGGGATTTACGCTGAGACGCTTTTCAAGCTTTGAGTCGAATCCATATAGAGCCCTGTCTAGATCGGAGCATCGGAGCGAATAGGAATCGTGATTTATGACCGCTGCAGGACAGCTGCTCGATATAGCACCAGAAATCGACGTAATTTTAACAAGGACCTATAGCTAGCTAAGCGTGGTTGTTGGTTAGCAATTTCACGTCCTATGAGGATAGAACAACGTACCACTGGATTTTGCCTTCTGGTTCCTGTGTCGGTCGGAGACCATAGCAGCTTGAGTTCAAACTTCAAGATATCGTTAGGGTATGAAGGCGGAACGCAACTCGCAATCCGACAATCCGAGAATCGAAGTACTATCATAATAGAGTGAGTGGTGGGAGATTTGCATTCGATAACAATATACACTAAAAAAAGATAACCTAACTATGGGGGTAGCTGAAGCACAAGAATAATGCATGAGGGGAGGACGTATGGTGGATGATATGGGCATGTAGTAAGTACGGTAATAAAAAGCAAACGACGCATTACCGGACATCATGGCATACCGCCCACAGGCGGCTTGTCCTCGTCAACCACACAGCACTCGCTCGTCGTCAAAAGACTGGCGACACCACCCACGTCCACGAGCGCCATCCGCATGACCTTGAGGGGGTCGACAATACCCGATTTGATCATGTCGACGTACTTGCCCATCGCGGCGTCGTATCCCCACGCGAATTTGTCCTCGCTGCCGTACTGCTTGAGTAGCGTGCCGACGATGACACTCGCCTCCTCACCCGCGTTGTTCAGGATCGCACGCGCTGATGTGGTCATGGCCCTCCGGATAATCGCCACGCCGAGCTCCTGGTCAAATTCGGTTGTGTGGATGGGCTTGGGGTTGTTCGACACCGGCGAGCTCGGCGATCCCGCACCGGAGCCAGGCGAGTTAGTCGCGAGCTGCAGAGAGGTCTTGAGGACCACGACACCACCGCCGGGAGGATGCCCTTCTCGACAGCGGTGCGCGTGGCGTTGAGGGCATCGTCATACCTGAGCTCGTCAGTGAAGACGGCACCGCCAGTGAGAATGGCAAGATCGCCGAGGATGGACTTGCGGTTGTCGCCGAATCCAGGAGGCTTGACGGCTGCGATCTGGAGCTGGCCGCGGAGTTTGTTGAGCGTACAGGCAGCAAGAGCCTCACCGTCGATGTCCTCAGCAATGATGACGAGGGGGCGACAGGCTCGAGGGTGGGAAGGATGTCCTGGAGGAGCGAGATCTTCTTCTCAGGGAGAAGGATGAAGGGTTTCTCGAATTCGACCCTTTTGCGGCTTGATGTCGGTGACTAAGTAAGGCGAGATGTAACCACGGTCGAAGTGCATGCCCTCGGTGATTTCAATCTCATCCTCGATGGTACGGCCCTCTTTGACGGTGATGACACCCTCCTTTCCAACCTTCTCCATTGCCGGGCAATGAGGTTGCCGACGTGGGTGTCGTCATTGGCGGAGATGGTGGCGACTTGGGCAATTTCGGCAGTGGTGGTGATGGTTTTTGTGTGGCTGGACAGGAACTCGACGACACGGTCAACGGCAGCCTGCGAACCTCGGGGTTGCAGCCCGCAGCAACGTTCGTGACACCCTCCGAGTAGATGGCGCGGGCAAGAACGGTGGCAGTTGTTGTACCGTCACCCGCAATCTCGTTCATCTTTTGGGCGACATCTTGGACAAGGCTAACATATGCGCGTAAGTGAGAGAATTTTTAAATAGAACTGAAAGAACGAACCAAGCATCGAGGTTCTCATACTTGTCTTTCAATGTGATCGCCTTTGCGACAGTGACACCACCTGTGAAGGTGGTTAATCAGCACAACGAACTCGAAAAGAGAGAAGATGGCCGTCCAACGACACGCAGAAGACGTGTAAAGTGCGGAGAGACCCACCTTTTGTAATCTTTGGTCCACCAAAGGACTGTTCGATAATGACGTTGCGACCTAAAACGGCGCAAACCTATGTCAGAAACCAAGTAATTCTTTCCAAAAACTCTCTATCCACCTTTTGGACCCAAAGTAACTCGGACAGCATTCGCCAGGACGTCGACACCCTTGAGAATCGCTCCGCCCTCGTTCTAGAACTTGTGCGCGCCCCGGGTCAGAGCAGGGGTTGCCGACCTTGAGGCTCTTGCAGCTGCACGGCGGATAGACCGAGATGAAGTGGCCGACAGGCGGTCGTAAAAACGGATGAGCTAGGAAGAAAACTCGGAAAAAGAGAGAGAGAGCGACTGTGGGAATTTACTGAAGCCCACTCTAGAATCTCACGTGATCCATATCCTCGCTTGTCCTCGTCGTCCATCACGCTGCCAGTCCGTTCCTGACGATGACCAGCAATTTGTCGTCGACCAGGTTACTCAAACGTTAAACGTTAAACATTAAATCGTCTCTTTCAGTTCGAATTCATTATTTTTACATGGAGCGCTCGTTCCATCAAATGCCTTTAAAGTGCCAACTGGCAATGCCTTTTAAAATCTCCCCGTAAGCACCCTGCTCGACTTCCTTCTTGTAGCTCGCTAACGATCCTTCACCTCAGGCCCGAAGAACTGCTCCACCTTAAAGGGCCCACCGCCTGAGCCCTTCTGCGGGGTTAACTCAGTGTCAGTCAAATATTCGAGCTCTGTATCTGTCGAATCAATCGATGCCATCGATGCCACGCTCAATGCTGCTGACGGAAGCGGGGTGTCGAACGGGTTCTCGCCATCATACACATGCTCATCGCCGTCGTCTTTGTTGTCGCTTTCGTCAACGGCAGTCGCCGGATAATTGGCAGGCGCTGCTGTACTCGTCGCGGGAAAGAGGTTCTGAGCGCCCTGAGCGAACTGAGCGAGCAGGGGACTGTAACTCGAATCGGCGCTCATCTCTCTCTCCCTCCATGACCCAGACGAGAGGATAAGATCCTGCTGTCCCTCGCGATCAGTGAGCATATTGATGTCCTCGTCTACGTTCCCGTCAGTGGCCCCTCCAGGGCTGAGAAGCCTCGCGTACGCATCCAAGTCGGAGTTCCTCCGGTTCCTCTTCCCAGTCGACCGATACGCGCTATTCCTCTTCCTCCCAACGCTCTTGACTTTCCCCAACACATTCCCCAACCCAAACGTTGTGACGATGCGCTTCCTCTTCGGGGATGGTGTGGTCGCACCAGGTGCCCCTGAATCAGCCTTCTTCGCCCGCAAACTGCCCTCCGCGCCGCGCTTATTTCTATCGCGTAGGGCGCTCGACCTCTGCGGGGAGACGTGCGCTGCACTTGCATCCGTGGTGCTGCATCTGGAGGCGGGGCCGGAATGTGTAGCGGTGTTGATGCTTCGCACGCGCCAAGGGGCTTGGATTGCCACCGCCCCCTTGCTAGAACGGGATGGAGAGCTAACGGGCTGCAGAATTATTCCTCGTCGTTGCGCTGTCGTCTGCCATTTGGTCGGCGTGGTCGGCGTGGTTTGGTCAATCTCCATCCTCTTTTCCTGTCGTTGGTCGTTGTTCGTAAAGAGCGAGGGAATGAAGAAGTGTGAAGCGAGTGTCTTGTGAACGTGGAATCAGAATCGTGATAATATCAATAGCTCGACAGTCGATGCACTCTGTACAGTCAATGTACTCGCAGCAAGCAGCGTCGTGGTGAAAGTAAGTGAAAGAAAGTATCGGGAAAGTGGCACATCCTTGGGATCCTTTATACCGAAACAAACCACTTCGAGAGGCTCACGCAGCCACTCCATGACATGTTCGGTGTTGCTTTGTCAAGGGAACCTTTCTTTGGATTTTGAATCCGCCAAGAGATGTTGGTTCAACATTCCTTTGTGCGGTGTTCAAATCACGTATCCAAAGAGCGGCACCTGCTTGGGCTGTATCATTTCCAGATCCCTTTACCGTTGAGGCCTGAGGCCTGAGGCACGAACTTTTTCATAAATCCTCAGCCCAATCGCGCATCGCAAATATCCCGGCATATTAGAATCCCGGCCACCCTCTGCCTGAGTTCAGAATCCCAAATTCGGTGCGTTCTGTGTTCTGTGTACTAGAAGATGTCGGAGGAATATTCTTAATTGCGCGGTCTTTCCCGCAATAGCTGTTTTGCCGTCCCTCCTGTCCTCAAGGAGTCTTTGGGAAGAAGTCAGCGATCGTATATTCCGTTTAGCCTTACAGATTTTGGACTCGCGGAACGTGATGTTGGCGTTACTTCTATTCATAAGGATAGGTAGCTAATGATGTGATATATAGCCCACAGGCGTGGACGACAGTTGCTTCCTGATATGAGCCGTGCAAAAGCATGCGGTCAACAACACCATTGGCCTAAGCGTGAAAATTCTCTCCTTGTATCTCTGCGAATCGTATTTATATTCCCTCATAGGTTCCCATCTCAAATCCGTATTTCACGACTGATTGACAAACTGCTCTGGTCTACTTTCCCACTTTTCGTGGGTCTAAGTGATAAAACCCAGGGGCGAAAGATCGCTGCGATGTTCACCAACGACCTCCTCACATGGATGTTATAATGTATACAAGTCACAAAATGCTTTTCCGTTTGGTACCTAGTGAGACAGTAATCTTGTCGCATTTCTAACTCGTATTACCCGGTAGCTCGTTTCACATAGAACAATTTTAAAGATCACCGAATCGCAGTGTATTCAAGCCGATGGCGCTCATCAGTAAGGGAAATGGATGGAGCTGTGGCAAAACAGAAACCCTCCATATCTCAGCTAATTTCAAACCACTCCGCTCAAGTAAATGATCTCTACATAGTACCTGGTTTGAAACTAACGATTTATACACCAGTGAGCTAGATTCGACGCTGTTGAATCAGCCAATGGTCAGTTCATGACTGCTTTTGAAGCTGGTTGAAGTGTCTCGTACCAGGCGGTCCGACGCCTCAGCTCCGGAAATTCTGTCGTGTAGTATGTTATAGAAATGCTCTTTCCCAGAATATATTACGCTAGTGCTTTATATTTTCTTTCTAGTGCATAGCGCGGAAGTACTGTAGACGACCTCCATTCGGCCCCGGCAACATCGAAAGCCGATTTGGCGCTGGTCAAAGTTTATTTTTGGAACAACAATCTGTCATATCTCCTCCGCTCATTTGGGTTTCTAAGCCTTAGTTTCATCCTTGTAAATCATCTCTCAAAGGATAAATGACCTCTCAGAATGTTTAATCCCATGTCGCTATCCCAAGCATGCTTGCCTGAATATTTACGTGTGCTCACTGCTCACGTTCGCGGTATATTTCTCTCCGATAAACTGAGACCCGGTAGGCGAATTATATGTCAACGCGACAGGATCTGCCGTTCTGTACCTGCGGATCGGACAATGTTTTCAGGGCATATGCTAAGGCTTCCCAGATGGAGCACGTTTCAACTTTCTGTTTGTGTTTCCCTCAATTACTAATGACACTCAGGTACCCGAACGGTTTCTACGTTCCCGAACCCCGGATTACATTCGACAGCGCCTAAATATTGATTTCTAACACTAAGAATGGTTTCAAGCATTGTGCTAGCGTTTACTTATTTCGTATGCCATGCGTATTCAATGCTCGTATGATGACTTGTATTCGTAACGGTGAAGCCTGTATGAGAGACACTAGAAGCAAAGGGAATTTGGTCTAATTTGATAATAACTTATTACAGACGAATTCTAATATACAGAAAGCGAAGATGCTAAGAGACTAAGGGCTACAGAGGGATATCAGGTAAATACGATGCGAGGCCAAAGTGAAACTAGTAGATACAAAGGTGTCTAGAACGAAAACGGTACGGAGGTCTATTTGCTACAAAGGTTATGTGAGTTGGAAGAAGATAAATAATACATACGAAACCCTCAGTCAATGTTGCGAGCACTGAATAAAAGAATGGTGGATATGATGCAGGGTTCAAAAAGGCCAGCCTGGAACGCCTCGCTCGTAATCTCGAGGATAATTTTGTTGTTATCCTGCGCTAAGCTGATTCGTGCGAACTGTTCTGGGGGGTTAGGGCCGTAGCTGTATAACTGGGAAGACGGAGAAGAGTATAAGGATGGGGTCCAGTACAGAAACGATAATCCCACATACATAAATACCACTTGAGCCCCGGGGTATCCATGCGTACAACTTGCCACTGATCAGCATAGATCTATAGCTGCAATCAGGAAGCTAATCAGCCAACAGTCTTTGGATCAGAAAAAGCGAACTCACGTCTGATCTTCGGAGAGTTTCAGAAAATCCTTCGTGAGCTGACGAGCTAGGACTCCTCTCGCCTCGACAGTAGGGTGTTGATTCCATTGAATAAATGCAAATTCTTCTCCAGGCTTCGATACCACGGTTGTGCCGTCTGCGGTGCGAACTTCGAAGAATTTGCGATTTTTCGGACCAGTTACAATGCAATTGAATACATTTGGATTGAAAGACGTGAATTCAAATGTCAACACGGATGCTGGCTTGTCGTTCAATGGAGGAAGGGCGCCAAATGTGGGTGGGTCAGAAGAATTAGGACGCCATGGTCCCTGGTTGATTGAATGAGGGTTCTGTGGGTTGTACCATCCCGCCTGAGCATATGGGTTGTTGACGAACATGTTAATTCGAAAGCGCCTAGGTAATTGAGAAGTCCTAGCTGAGCGAGTGATGGGATATGAGAGTTGCCAGCTGGGTGCATATATACGCTGGCAGTACCCTGCCTGGACTCAAACTACATTTTCCAGCTGCAAGTGCGGTATGAGGACACTTGTAGCCGGCGGTAGGCACACAAACACTGAAACTCATCTTGGAAGGATCGGACTGCGATGGCTCACGCCCTCGCAGACAATTTGTCGCTGGCCTTGTTCTCAGAGAGGGTAAACAGAAAACAGTTGGTGACGATTTCCCTATTTGGGACGTAAATCTCTTCGAATAATCAGCATCAGCAAACCTTGATTTTTCCCATAGCCTGTCATAGTGTTCCTTTTGCGGCCATAGTATCCCATAGTGCCATAGCAATGACAGGGCGCTACGTAGCACTTTAGCATGCTATGCCCCTTACTCAAATATCTATACAGTCGTTTCCAGTATCGTAAGATCGACTACAGAGCATTATAATAAGAGGCTCTCGCCAAGTAAACAAATTCATGCAACGCGCATATGCTCATGTCCTATCACGTGAGATGTTGATGTCCACAAATAGAAATTTGTGGACTCAAACGAAATTCAATCTTTCCTTCTCCCACATGCACCAGTCCACCGTCAAAGTTGCCCACCAACTTCCACAACATCCTAGAGTGCCATTCACCTCATCCTCCGTTGTACTCTACCCTGTCTGTCGCCATCCCCCTTACACCTTGGTTAACACCCAATAACGTCTCAGTGAAGATCAACATCGTTGCTTCTCCTGTCAGGCAAATACCACCCGTCACCGCGCCATTGCATGGCAAAGGTACGACTAAGGCTCGTACTCATCGCCTCAGTTCCTGCTGACGCCCCATTTAACCCCAGATTCCTGCCATGCAACCATATCTCTCGGTACATGGTACGTGTTCTCCTCTCCTCCTCGCCCTCGAAGACCTTGCGCTGTTGTTATCGACCATAGGATAGGTTTTGAGGCATAGACGGATGAAGAAGGATGAGAATTGGTGTGCGTAAGGTTCGTTAATGGTCCTGGAGATGGTGTCAAGAACGTCGAAGCCTGACGACGTGGAGAGCTGAGGTTAGGCCTGCATCCCCCAGCTTGTTCGTATGCCTAGCCAGTGACCCGCAAATCAGCACCGCCCACCTTCGATCGACCGGAGAACTGAATTAGCCACCACACGCCCAGTGCATGTCAGCCAATGTATGTTGTCTCTCTCATCACCTCCTCGCACACTGACGACCCAAACTCTCGCCAGTCTCTGCCGGCAACGCCGTATCATATCCGACTGGCTGCTGACCACCTCCGTCCAAGCTGCATCTCGTGCCCGTGGCTTGAGACGAAGGCCTCTGCCTCTCGCAGCTGGTTGAACAACCCATCGCTGAACCCCTCCCATCACTGTGGACGTGGAGCTCGGCCCCAGCCCACCATGTCGCCCCTACGAAAGCCACGAGGAACCCCAGAAATGCACGACAAATGACGGTGGCTTGTCGTCGCTACTGCGGGTCACCGGCAAGCCACACGGCCACCGAATGCAGTGACCCCAAACCCGTTCCCAGTTTTATTCCTCGCTATAGCATTACTGACAATGGATTGTGTGTAGACCTCGTCAGCCAGTTCACCAGGTCCTTGCGACGCCGATGCCAGGCCCACTCGCTCCACCGCCTACTGCGTTCGTGCCTGCCCTGCCTCCTGTCCCACGTTTGATGACGGCGCAACAACTCCGTCCTGCAAATATCAACCTCGGTCTTACCGCGACTGCGCAAAAGCATGCTGGCAATGCAAACCTGTCGCACAGACATTGGCTCACGCCAGGGGCTTGTCTGAGTCGAGTACCCCGAGCGGAGGGGCACGAGAAGAGGAAGAAGACCACCGGGTAAGTGGCAACCCACCCCCTACATTGCTGCTAACCCCCAATATCCACTTTTCATGCAAAAACTGCCCCTCCAGCTACCGAAACAGCGTGACAACACCCCCAACATCCCCAAAACAGTGCAGCGGCGACGCGATAGGGCCCGGTGATGAGGGGAGAGCCACCAGGTACATGGGAACCCACTTTGTATGATGTAGCTAACCCCCAACCCCCGTTTTCAGCAGCAGGCAGGGCTTGAGGCAATTTCCTCGCCCTTTCTCTTCTGCGCTAATGTGTGACGCTCGACACTCAACCGACCACTGGCACGGCCCATCTGCACCTAAACGGCCACCGAAGCCAGAACAACACACCAACACCGCACGAACGCACCCGTATCGGTGTTGCTCAGTGGTGCCGCAATAATGAGCGCGCTGGTGGTCTCGACTGATGTACTAACCCCACGGCTGCCGCGTTGACTATGCAGGCTAGTATTTAAATATGTATTCGGTAGTTCAAATATATTACTACACTGTTAGCTATCATTTAGAGAACTGCAAGTCTAATATGCTATGATTGAGTGCAAAAGGCCCTGCAGAGGAAGCCCAGCATACTGCTGTGAAGAGATGACGTGATGCTACATAGCAATCCATAGCACGCCATAGTGCCCAGCCTCGTCTATATATAAACGTGAGAACGCTATGTACAACTACAGATTCGGTACCCTATGCTATGAGACTATGGCACTATATAGTGCTCGGCAGCACTCTGCCGCGTCCCCCGGGTTTGCTGATGAGACCTGTGAGTAAAGTGAGTTTTGACCTCGTTTAGTAAGAAATCTGACTGTTGCCGATAGACGATCTTGATCGTCCCGTTTTTATGTTTACTCCAACGTAAAACGGATCAATTCCTGCATTCCAATGAACTCTCAGATCTCAGGCCCAACTCAGGCCTCGGGCCCCGTCAAATGCGATCGACTACTTACGACTAAGTACGTCCTAGTCTACTCAACTTCTACGCATTCAGTGGAATTCCAGAACACTCCTCTTCCTTCGGAAAGTCGGGGAAGAGCCAAGAAAGGGATGTGGTTCAACGTGGTGTCCCTTCGCGAGGCTGTGCTCCCTATATAGCTTCGGCCGCTTATAGTTGCTATGTTTCACAACATACATACCGGGTAAACAGGCGAGGCTTTTGTCCTCTAATCGGTTCTCCCAAGCGAACTGGCACATAGATCGAAAATGCAGTGATATTTCTCTTCCTGTAGTGTAACTATTTCGCGAAGCAAGTAAATCAGAGAAAATAGTCTTTGAATGTATTTTACCGTTTCGTCATACTGAATGAACTGAGAGAAGATGTAGACCGAGTTTCAATTCTGCACATGTACAGAATTCCGTTTGAGGTCGGCACACGAGAGAGTATATCACGGACCTCGACCGCCTAGTTTGTCATATGTGACGCCGTAATCAACACAATGGAGTATGCAGACAGGTCACCTTGACGTCTCTTTTACTCGCCAACGCGTAGTCTCCAGTCTACGAACTAGGAGTATGTCTAAATATGTGCCAGCTGTGTAAAAAGTTACTTATACTATCAACCCTTACTAAGGTAGACGTCTTTCATAACCAACGAGCATCACGTGATGGATGTGACGTTGTCCAAAATTGGCAACTTCTCGCGAAAATCTTAATAAAATACATTTTATGCATGATCCACACTTCCGGGGTCACTTTTAAAACCTAGCATTTGTAGATAAAGTCAATAGACGCGTGAATCATTGGCTATTTTGCAAAAATGTTCAAATTTGGCTGAGGAGAAAGAAAAATACGACTATTGATGAAGGTTACTACTAATTGGGACATCACGTCGCGTCCTTCGAGTCTTTTACTCTATTCATTGGCAGGAGTTCTGCTAAAATCAATGTGGAAACTTGCAATTCATTCAGGTCGCTTTATGGATGTGATGAGAGGGGTCTGAATAGGCCACTAGGTGTGTATTGCCTCAGGCTGTGGGGGATCATGGAGGAATTGGGCAAGACAGGTATTGTTTAAAATCCCCTTATTACCACTCGAGGCATGTTGTTTCATGTACTCTTATGAAATTATCAATGAAAGCTCCATGAGCTTGTCCTTTAACTGATTGATCCCGGTTGACATCACATGCAATTTTGGAAAACGATCTCCTCCCTCAATTTTGACTCAAACCTCTTATGGATTTCGCAGACCTACGGAACATAACTATATCAATCGAAACTAGGTCCATTTTGTGTGGTAAATTAAATATGAGCAGTGCTATTCCTTCTCCATTGTTTCTCCGCGCTTTTCTTACCCGATTTGATCATCAATGTCACGAAAGAGTAACATCACATGATGCTGGTTGGTTATGAAAGACGTCTACCTTATCAACCCTTGGAAGCTTGTCACCGCTGGGCATCACCTCCTCCATGATCCTCTGTAAGTAGCACGAGACGACAGCTATCTGAATAATTCCATATTCCATGGCGTTATGTCTCACGCTCAATACAATTTTATCGTGTTTACGCTAAAAGTTTGCGTATAATTCTGGGTCATTTCCGACGTTCCTGATAGGCGCCTTGAACAACTTGTTAGATGGATCGCAGTCAACACCTCCATAATATCAAATAAACGAATACTAGTATACTCGTACATAGATTGTATTTTTGTTTCTTTCCCAGATGTATTCATCTGTATTTATATTCGCGCTGTGTGGGTGTTAGTGCCCACAGAACGGACTCTCAACTTTCCGCGCGTGTAACAATAGAGAAGTTACTATCGTAATTCAGGAGATTGCGTGATCCATTCTGCCGCCTTTCTATTTGTCAAGATACCCTTTGTTTCCTCGATGGCAGCAGTAGTCCATTCCATCCGGGAGAAGGTCGTTCCGTCGCGCTTGACAAAGGTGGTGACTGAAGGACTGTCGGCATTCGACTAAAGATTGATGTCCTCATCCAACCACAAGCAATCGAAGATATCTCCATCCAAAGATGTGAACACAATGTGATCCATTTGGGTGACATTTCTGCGCCGGCAGGTGGTAGCGCGCCGAATCTTGGCGAATGCTGAGATTTAGAGCACCAAGTTGTTCAACGCGAGACAAGGGGCGGTTGGGCGCTCATATTAATTTCCGCGATGGGCGTTAATGGGAGAACGAAGACCTAAGTAGATGCATTGGGTTGACACTGGTTTACATTGGTATGAGCACTTATATGTGAATCCTTTTGTTTTACGTCGTAAAGGATGCGATGTACTTCTACCTTAGACTATACGCGCAGCGTTGAATATTTGTAGGTTTCATCCTGTTCAACTGCACATGCGGACGGCCATCTGTAGCGAGGGTTAGGCGTTATCGATATCAGTCATCTTTGATATACTTGAAAGAGAACCTCTTAAAGGCTGTGGAATTGCTAATGAAAGGCTCCGGAATGCACATCGGAAATGTCCAAACGGCGATCTCGGAAATACAGGAGCTCGGTGGCCTATAAGGAACTTGCCGGTTGTGGAAGGGACGGATGCGAAACGGCGAAATTCTGACATGGCTGCAGTTCTCCAGGATGCTATGCAGGTTATAATTGGACTGTCAGATGAGTTGTCGATAGTCTATTCTCAAATTGCTTGGGCTCCAGATAATGCCATGTCAAGGGGAAGCCAGGAAGGCGAGATATTGATAACTACACACCATCTTTCAAGACAAATTACACGTAACCCGATGATTGTCGGGCTGACAATTGCGTGCTGTAAAGTTTCTTCAAGAGCAGTACAGTAATCTTCAATGCATATGGACTGAAACAAGGCAATACCAAGGAAGGGGTGTTAAGAACTGAGATGGCAACTCGCCCGAATAAAACACCAGAAGCAGTCAGGTCAGGCCCGGAAATTTATGTTCAAGTACTGTAAGTTGGGTGGCTGTGTTCGAGAGCAATGTGCAATTTGGCAGCCGAGCCCTGGTCCCGACAATTGAATAAACACTTACCTCCATCAAACGCGCTACAGCCGCCAGGTCCCTTCCTCAAACTACGAAGCGCTTATTGTCTTATGTAGGGTGTAAAATGAACGAAGCTCTTACGTGTGACATAATGCATTATC
The DNA here is from genome assembly GCA_015499995.1 of Flammula alnicola. Classification (NCBI taxonomy): domain Eukaryota; kingdom Fungi; phylum Basidiomycota; class Agaricomycetes; order Agaricales; family Strophariaceae; genus Flammula; species Flammula alnicola. The sequence continues at coordinate 44,080 of JADNRV010000255.1, read as the reverse complement.
CGATCGTTTCACCACCTCGTCGTCGATCCCACAAATCATCAAGGCTTATTTGTCTTGTACGCATTGCGACTACACAGCATCTCAGCAAAGTATCATGATGGGAACACTTGTTGCCCCCGAATGGATCAACGTACAAAGCTAAGTATCCTGGGGAGAACCTGGGAGAACAAGATGGGGGCTGGCCATGGATGGTGTAGTCTTAGAACCCAAGCTGGATTTTTTTTCGAAATCCATCCATCTAAAACATCTATTCAAAGGAAGGCATTGCTCCGCCTACGTTTCCATGTGCGAGTATAATAATATTAACAGAACATTGGGACGCGCTGACATCGAGTATAAATGCCACGGGCTGATCTGTCGATTTTTGCTTTGTGACTATGTACATTAACTAACCATATTAACTCAAGGCTCATCTCAGTGTCAAACTCGAGTGAGAAAACCTTTCAGAATATACACAATAGATAATCTCGCGGTTAGGCCCTGGTGGAGTCTATCCTCGTATCGGTGAGCGGCAGGGGGGAGGCATAGAAGATATAAACACGGACGTCAGATGAGAAGTTTGTACCACTGTCGATTGCGAGGAGGTGTGAACGACATGATGACAGAAAGTGAAGTGATTGAATCACCTCGTTGTATTTGTGCGTTCACGATCAACGGTTTGATGCGCCGTCCTAGTTCGAGATCGAGCGCGCGAGTTATCTCGCTCTGCATGCAGCGCTTGCCTGGTGGCAGCATATAGCTCCCGTTCCAGCGCAAGTGATGACATTTTGTCGGTTAATGTCGTTTGAGTCTCGAGGTGCTGGGCAATCTCCCGCAGATACGTGTCGCGCCAAGATCAGAGTTCTTCCCTTGCCTCACTAAGTTCCTGATTCCTCGCAGCGGTTCCATCGAGAAAGGCTTCTTCCATCTCTCTTCTCAGATCTTCAAGCTCGCTTGCGGTCTGGGCGGAGGACTGGTTCCCCCTGTGGAATAAGTGGCTTGCAGATAATGGGAAACCAATAAGTATTCGACGGTCATGGAAAAGTGGAGTTACCCGTGCACAGACACCTTACATTGCGGCGAAGAGAACCATCAAATCCTACCGAAGCCGGCTTATCTGAATCCAGGCGCAGACAACACAGATAATTCCAGACCATCCACCCTAAACGACGAGTGAGGCCCAGCCCCTTGTTGTTATTAAGTGAAAACGTGGACTGGGTAGCGCGAAGACCAAGAAGTCAATATCACTCTCAATGCCTGATCTGGTATTAGCGGGTGGAACACTTAAAAGCCAAAGAGCGTCACCTGCGTTATATTACAGGGTTAACGCATTTTTTTTTTTTTTTTTTTTTTTTTTTTTGGAATCCCGTTTATAGTCATTTTCGGGGCGAACCCCATGTAGACTACTCACAGCCGGCCTGTACCTAATGTAGATAGACAACCCCCAGCTACCCCAACCCATGTAGGCGGCAACTTAATCCCCCTTTCCGAACCTTACGGCCGGTCTGGCAGAAGGAGTCGGCCAATGAAGCTATCTACCCCGGGCGCACTCCTGCGCTATATATGAGTAATTAACAGTTACTACTTTAAGCGATTTCTGTCTAATCTATGATGGGATCGTGTTTCTCCGATTCGTCTCCTCTTGCTGCCACCCTCGGCCTTGTGCCCCACGTGGACCCCCTATACCAATACCCTTCCGGCTAGCAGGACCCGGGGACTGGTTTACCAGCCTCGGCAGTTGCCAGATCGTTGCCGACCCCGTCCCAGGTGTAAAGTCTAGGAGCACGGTGGAGATCTTGAACAAGTTTTAAACTCCGAAGGCTTCTTGAGGCGGAGCTCGTATATCGAATTTTGAACGTCTTGTCAGTGGCGTGGAAGAACAGCGCGTTTGGTAATTGAATTTATATACCGGCATATATCCGGTCGAGTTAACCCCTCCCAACTCCGTTCCCACATGCGGTGCCAGATTGGTACAAACGGTACAGTTTTCCCTCCCAGTCTGTCAGGCTACTTATTCACACGCCGCTAGATCCAGCTAATGTCACCGGACCCACCACTCGACCTTAATCCAACAGAGACATCATTGATTCCGGCTTAAGTAATAACAGTGATAGAATCTCCCAGTGTCTAAAATGTGTCTGGAAGGGTTTCGGGGCAGGTTCGAACCCTAGGCCTTGCCGTCAGCAAAGCACGAGCGATGGTATCACTACACCACCGCGCCCCAGGGTTAACGCATGAACACATAACTCGCTCTGGCGCGCCGTTCACCGATGGTGTACTCGGATCAAGTCGATATATTGGTGAACGACGAGCCGCGATGCCTGGGGAGAATTTATGGAAGCACACTGACACGTAAGTCGAAATCCGAAATAACCAATGAAAAGTAAGTACCAACATGGCCCCACTGGCGAGGTGGACTCCATGGGAAGATCAGAGGCCCGCGTCATCTAGAAAACTTTTGTAAATATATTGATGTAAAAATGTGTCCATGCTCCGTGAAGAAGAAAGGGTTCGAGCCACTACATGTCGCGCCAGCACTAGGAATGCATAATGGATCAGGGTATTGGTAAGTGCTGACTCGGGAGCGCAATGACAGGGGAGAGGGACAGCAGTCACACAACGGAAATGTCGGAATACATAGGATACCGACCGAGATCGACGCGAGGCGCAGTGCGAGATCCAACCTGCTTCCGTAAAAGATACAAGTATCGGCGAGCGCTTGAGCTCTGACGAGATCTAAAAGTCATTGATCAGTATGGAGACCACCGCAACTGAGATAACATACAACGGTCAACCTGGCACTTCGCCGCCGCCGCCCCAAAAGATGAACCAGTAGCCGTGAAAAAGGTAGGTAAGACGAGGAAGGAATACCCCACTATACTCCGAAAGTTTGAACATTGAGCAAAGAAAATGCTGGACAGACGAGGACATGACGGAAGGAGCAGAAGGGAGTCGAGTTCAACTTGAACGTTGCAAAGAAAAAAAGGCACATCACGTGATCAAGGATATTAATTTCTCATGCATCAACACCTTGTGGGGGTGGGCACGGCCTGTAACGCGCCTCTTTGTTTGTACATAATTATATCTAAGGCCTCCCTGCCAAAGGTCATAACAAAAACGCCGGTACCGATTATAGGCGCAACTCTTACCTAATTATTGAGGTTTTGACACGAATCGACCCTAAATTGAGTAGGCTTTCGAGGCTTGGTAACCTTTTTGCCAGATCTGTCTAAGAATGAGACATGATATCATTGAACTATTCTCTAGACACATATATCTCAAATATTTAACCAAGCCTCGAAGGCTTTATACTTTAACATTGCACTTGCCAAATCCTAGAGAATCAGCTTGCGAGATGCCCTTTTAAAATGGTACTGAAGCAATCAGTCGAAAATGTCACGCAAACACGTCTGTCACATATGTGACAGCCCATTTGCCGCTGACCCCGCTAATATTGCATGAAGAAAAAGCGCGTCCGACGGCCAAAACTTTCATGAAAGCTCATATTTATTAAGGGTACGTCGTGGGCAATATACATAGATATTTAAATCTGCTCAAATGTGAATAAATAATGAAGGTCTACTTATTTAAAATGGCTCGGATTCGGTCGCAAGGGAAAAGGAGCACACTCCAGAAGCAACACTTGCACGACGTCAATAAAGAAAATGTTTCACCTACAACAGGAAGCAGGAGGACTGTACCACACCCCAAGAGCAATCCGAAAGCCCCAGCACAGACTCCCACACAGCCATTCGCTGAAATTAAAAACAAATTAGCCAACTGCCAGAGAAAGGTTCGGCATCTTCAAAAGAAGGGAAAGGAGGCTCGAGAAAGCATCAAAGAGCTAAAGCGGAAAGGTGTTGAGGGACTCAAGAAGATATTATTATTGCAGCGGGAGAGGGATATCATGGAGAAGGGAAAAGTGGCAGTGGAAGCAGCTCTTGCAGAGGAGGTACGGGCACGTCAAGACGAATCCGAACAAGCCAAAAAGGAGCGACAGAGAAGCAGAAAAGAGGCCAGAAACCTTCGACGGCGACTGGAGCGTGCAGATAAAGTCCGAGAAGGTGCTATCCGGCGTGCTAAACAGGCGACACCGATGGTCTTCAAGCTAATGAACCGTACAGCATATTCCCCGATGTCACGAAAACTTATGCGCATGATGGTACAAGCTGGATGCACTCGCGACAAGGTCGGACCACTTCTCGCGATGATGGGACGGGCATTTGGAACAAATGTCAAGCGTGTCATAAGCCGTCGGACAGTTTCTCGGGCGGTTCTTGAAGGTTATGTCGCATCGAAAGCACAAATTGGATATGAGATAAGTCAAACACCAGGTAAGCAACACTTCTTTTCGATGAATTGATTGCTTACCGTCTCGATGTCCAACAGCACTAACTATCAGTGCTGATGGTACGTCAAACCGTGGTGTCAATTTTGAAGCGCGTCATATTGCCATGCGCGTCCCAGACTACCGCTCTGGGGATCTCTCCGTCGACGTGAAGTCGACACCACAGGTTCGCCTGTTATGTGTTGACTCGACTGTCGACCATACGGCAGAAACTGCAGTCGAGGGCTTTCTCGAACGACTCAAGGAAGCTATGGAATATTTTAACAACAGTCCTCACGCAAAAAGATTGAAGAAGACGCTTACCATTCGTGACTTCATGCGCGTTCTGAAGGGTATGCACGGTGACCATGCATCAAAGGAAAAGAGCGCGGCACGAGGGATGGCAGACCGAAAACACGAGGCAGCACTCGAAGACCTCGGCGATGACAAATTACTGTCGATGGAAGTCGGCGAGCTTGTTGCATACCTGGCTGCATGGACACAGAAAAAGCTCGCGGAAGCTGGGGGTCTGGATGAATGGAACAAGTTGTCAGAACTCGAACAAGCTAAACGGGACAAGAGGCTGATGAACGACATTGTAATGACTCTCGGAAAAGAGGAATACGACTCACTTTCACCAAAAGACCGTCGTGAGCTGGACCTTTTTATCTGGGCAGGATGTTGTATGCATAAGGACCAAAACAGCTTCCAGGGGGGAAACACGGCCATGATGCTCGAGTGGGAGAAGCTCAAAGTTGAGCCACCTGTTCTTCTCGCAAACAAGGCAAACACGGCAACTCTTCGACGTGTACTTGACCCAGGTGGCAGAGATCCAACACAGCCATTGAGCGAGGATGAACAGCGGGCATTCGAGCAGACAACACGTGGGGGTGTGAAGACGACGGCACTTGCGGGGATGATTCTGAACAATAAGGACGACAAGAAGGGGCAAGGCGACAGGCATATCAAGCATTTTAAAGAGAAGGTTGACAAAGCTTACACACGATTCCCAGACACCAGCAATACTCGCTTCGGATCCCACGGAGATGCAGCGGCGGACTTGATCCAGTATCTCGACAGCCATGTCGAATATCTCCACTTGATTCGGCTGTCAAAGCAAGCAGCGACTCTCACGCAAATTGAGTACAATGTTCTCCAAGCACTTGGGGACACAGCGACACTCACCGAACTCTGCGCAATGGTCTTATACACTCAGTCTGTCAGCAAGCCCTATATGCGTGCAGTACGTGGTCCCAAAACTGACAATGTCCTGGATCTTGGGCCTCTCCACTCCCTCGTTCAAGAATTTGTCACAAAAGTAATTGAGAAGCCCGAGCTTCTCATCTCGGAAGATGCATCTCATGTCGACGCAACCCTTGACGGCAAAGAATGGGATAATGAATCAGCAATCAAAGCAGTTTTCAAACTTATGCCATCCCTGCCGTACCTCAAAGAAATCACCGTCGCATTTTTTCGTGGTTCGCTCGCGACTTGGGAAAGGTTCTCATCTGAATTTGCTCCTGGTGGGGTGATTGATGAGGCGTCTGCGGAAGAAAAGCACCTCGCATGGATGCCAGCCACGAACGACGTGAACGAGGGTGCTCTTGGAGCCTATCGCGTCATTATGCGTGGAAAGCCTTCCATGACACTCCATCAGTACAACGCGATGGCCATGTTTCGGCACAACGACACTCAGGCATATATGGATGCTATTTTTGTACCCGAGGATCATATTTTCGTCATGCGAGAGGCACGTCGACTGGACAGTAGTGGCGCAGAAGCAATTCGTCGAAAAGAAATCGTCGATTTCCGTGTTGAGGTAGCGCGCATACGAAAGGAGAAGGAAGCCGCGAGACAGCAGAAAATCAAGGCAGAGGCAGAGCGTTTATCAAAAGTCGTCTTGATAACCACGGTGGCTGACATATATGATCCGAAACTCAAGATGACAGTTGCGAAGCTTGGCGACCAGATGGATGCTTTAAGATTTCGTGGCCTTCCAGATGTCCCACCAAAGAGTAGATTCCCGCGCAAGGCTGAAAGGCAAGCAGCCCTCGAAGCGGCCTTTATCCGCTACCAATCACTCATCCTAGAGCATGGTGAGGGTGTCCCTGTTGTATCTTTGGGTTCTGAGATAGTGGTGGGTGACGATTGGGAGCAAGAAGAGGAGGCAGAGATGGATGAATGTTGAATTACTAGTTGAACAGCACTCTTAATACAAATTACTAGACTCTTAATGTTGTTATATTTCGCTTTATTAACATTTATACTACTCTAATAAATGTATACCCTGTTAGTTTCTATAATACCGTTGATAATCGAGCTGGAACGACGACTTAGGACTCGAGACGTGAGACCGGCACGATTTTGTGTGGCTGTACGCTTAGTCATGCGCCCATCAGACGAACCGTGAATGCCCACCCCCACACCTTGCAAACACCTCGGGTTATCCGAACGGTAGATCTTCCAGTAATAAGAAAAATGACAGTGTTTAAGGTAGAAACACTCGTTTGCTTAAGTCATTTTCCAGGCATGGTAGTGTTGCTCTTGTATTTAAAAAGCCAACAGTGTTTACTCTGACTGCCAGTGCTTTTGCGATCATGATGCGGCATGGGAATGTATGGGTAGAAGGCGTCGAGGCAGCCTTATGCTGAACCAGATGCTCATGGACAGCACGTCCCTAGGTAATAAGAAATCGTAATATATTCAATGAGCAGCATCAGGTCCCACAAAACTGAACTCAGACGTTGGTACTATGGAAACAATTCAAACAAAGGCATCTCGATTCTCGAGCCAGCTCGAGCCAGAGAACAACCAAAGAAATTGTGAAACTACCATGGAATCTTCGCGCCATCCACATTAACACAGTCTCCGCCATCCTTCTCCTGGGTAGAGCCCTCAATTGTGTTGGCGAGTGCAATGGCAGCTACGGCCGGAGTAACCATAAAATCTGCAAAAGATTCAATCATGCCACTCGTATCGAGGTCACGGTTTTCTTTCGCTGAGGATCAAATGTTATAGTAATAAACTCCATCATCGAGGTACGTCTGAGTGCGCACCCATATCAGTCTCAACCATGCCTGGGGCCGGCGGAAAGCAGGCTGAGAGAGGATCGAGGATGAATAAACCATAAAAATGGGTAACACATGAACTCACTAAGCACTCGTACTTGAAGTGAATCCTTCTGGACATCCAATTAAGCGCGGCCTTGCTGACGCCATAAACCTCAGCATAAATAGAATGCCCCGTCCATCGTCCATTCACGGTTGAGCCAAATTTACTGAACTGCTTATCGTTGGAAAAATATGAAGACTACGATATGCAGAACACCAAAAAAGCACATATTTACATAGATAGTTCTTCATACAACATAGATTACATGGCATAAAAGGGTACATAAAACAAAATTCCAGCATTCAAACGAGAACAAGGAGAGTCAGAAATAGACATAACTCTGGAGACTGGAACAACTCGATCTTGAGCAAAGGGCGTTAATTTCGCAACGTGGGGATAGACATAAAAGCGAACGCACATACCATGACTTCCGACGTCCTTCAGAGCAACAAAAATGACACCTGGTACACGTATATCGGGTGGCATACTGGTTCGTACCCTTGCCAGAAAAATAGTGATATCCGTCCGATGAAGTGCATTCAGGAACGGCCGTGGATCGAGGGCGTCCATAGCCTCTCCAGAGTATATCCGCACCATACTTCAGCGCTCTCGCTTCAGGTCGACGCGGAGCCTTGGCCGGCGTTGGGATTGGACGAGCCTGAGCGCTCTTTGCTGCGTGCCTGTGCTCTCGGCGTTGACAAGGAGGAGGAGGATTAGGTGCATGCGACGGGATCTTTCCATGTTTTCGATAATCCGCGTAACTTGATTGCTGGTATCTATGGTTGATCGATGTATCGGAAGAGTCGTCGTCTTCGTCATCTGAAGGATTGAGCAATGTTCGGTCAAAATCTGTGGAATCTGATGCCTCGGGAAGAGAAGAGGTAAATAGGTTCAGTGGGGATAGGATGCTGGCGGATGCGGAAGGCGAAGGAAAGGTCTACGTTGCCATACTTGAATACGAATGTCACTAGGAATGAGTGAATCAGACAGACCTGCTGATTAGCCTGTGCAGTTGGCTGCTTCTGCGTTGGAATTGGAGCTGCAGAAGCTGAAGACGAGTTCCCGTACAGCGGGCTCAGAACATTCATCGCAGACATCAGTGATGTGAAAGTCTAGAGTAGTTCTCTAATTATCAAGGGCAATGAGGGAGTGGAAAAATCATACCTCTTGAATATACTGAGCACTTGACGATCGTACAGTCACGCTATTGACTTGGGGACCATCTCTGTTAACCAAAAAAGAAAGGTTTCATGAATCCTAGACTTCAAAACGACGACAATTGAACGTTGAACGTTGAACCCCCGTACTGACCTTTCAAGAAGTGCCCTCGAGTTGACGGTATCTCTCATCGCAAGCATGTCTCTCGTCTTCTGATGCTCAGCCACCTCCATCTGATACTGGTCTCTCAACCGCGAAATCGTGTCCTCCGCCTGTTCAAGCCGACTCTCAATCCTTTCTGCACTCTCACGCGCACTCTTCCTGGACTCAGTTAACTCTTTCCTGATCTCCTCGACCTCTCTATCCTTCTGCGCCAATAAGGTATCCTTCCCCTCTAACGCTCGCAGGAACGCATCCAGTCTTGTGGTGCTGAAGTGTGCAAAATCCTTCACAGCGTCGTCCCGTTGCCTTTCCGCCGCCTGCAAACGCTTTTGGAGTGCTTGGATCTCCGAGGAGGATCCGGAGGAGCTTCGAACGCTGAGAAAAACTTTCCGGATGTTGTCGGGGGAAATACCTAAAAGAAACGATAATCCTAACACAGAGATGTAAAAAGATTAAGTCTAAAACATACGGGATGAGGCGTCGTTGCGGCAGTTGGGGCACTTGAAAGCCCGACTGCGCGTTGTACGCGATCCTTCGACGAGCTGCTCGACGCACTTCTTGCAGTAAATATGTCCTGAACGATGTCAGCATCTAGATGATCAAGTTGACAGCGAGTCAAAGAAACGTACCACAGGGCAAACAATAGGCCCAATCTCCTAAATCATCAAGACAGATTTGACACTCCATCGCCAGGAGTGAGTGAGTGGTGAGAGTCCTCAGTTCATGCCACGGACGGAGAGAGAGAAGGGAGTAAACTTCTTTGTTCTTTTCTCTTTATAAAGAGATCGCATTACGCGGTAAGTGGCACTTCAATAGCCTTTGTGAAATCACAAAAAGGTTCTTTAAATTATCGCTACCTTCTAAGTACGGGGTGGCAGGGCGACATGCCCTGTTACCATGGCAACGGGGTTGGCGCGCAGGCGGTACTTGCTGGAGACCTATACAAGAACAAGAACAATTGATTGACGTACTTGTGAAAGCCAGATCAAAGCTAACGTAACATTATACTGGCGATGGTGGTCATTGTATCTGTATAAGTAATAAGAGAAAATAATAATAACGGTATAGAAGAAACGAAGAGAACAAACAAGGTGCGGTAGTAGGAGGGGGAGATCAAAAGAACTCGTCGAACATGCCTCGTCCGCCAGAGATCAAAATCTTCCGCCCAAAATTAGTCCACGGAAAAGCATGCCAAGTTGGATTCGGAGAAAACATTGTACCAGAGAGCCGAGAAATAAGAATCGAATCCACAGTCCCACGAGGCGAGGATAATCCGGGCTAAGGGGCTAAGGAATCCCTAGACCTATGACCAGGAAACTTGAAAGGCACCTAGCGGTAGTGCAGACACCGCACCTGAAAGAGACACAGGAGAGCAATTTTAGAATGTAGATAGATTTCATGAAGGGTATATACGCGCTCACCGAAAGAACCTTCAGCATATGATCCATCCTATCTAAATTAGACCCTGAGTGACGAACTCGGAAAGTCATTTAGGTTGGTAAAACTAAAGCGAACGACAACGGCGACGGTGACAAGGGCACAGCGAGGATGGAAAGACTTGAGAAAAAAAAGGAAACTGCATCAGAATTCCCATGGAACGACAGGAAATAAAGAAAAAATACGAAGCACATACACTTGATCTACTGAGTATCCGTCGCAGACATATAATGCGCGCATATCTGCTTAGTGGCCGCACTCAGGCGCAGTCGTCGTATAGGTTTGTTCGTGGTCGAAGCACAGCTTCAAGCTCTGTAGTCTTGTCTGTAGCAGATCGCAGCTGAGTAGGATCATTGGCTGGCATATCTGGTTGATCGTATAGCATCATCATGGGAAAGTCCGTGTGAAACGACATTCTTGAGAGCACAGAAAAAGAGGATTCTCGGGCGCAGCAAAATGCAGAGGGAGAAAGGCGGTGAATTGTTCAGGAAATGAGATGGCCCTGTGATGGTCTGATCAACTTTTTTGTTTATTAAGCCGGCAATCTTATGCCGGGGCACTATCATCACAACTTTCACTGACGTTTCCCATCCACGGTGGCCTTCACCATGTCCTCCGACGAAGAAGATACCAACGGCGGCGAAAACTCGGGGTCGTACCAGAGTTTGAAGAAACGAAGGATACAACGGGCGTGTGATACATGCAGACGCAAGAAACGTACGTCATAACCCAATTTTTGGACGGCTCCGCAAGCCCATATCTCATTCTTCGGATAACATGTAGTTCGATGTTCGTCGTTTCCTGGAACGTAAATGGGGTTTTACTGATTTAATTATCAGGCGACGGTGTCCAAAAACCAGGAAACCGATGCTCGAACTGCATTGCCTATAGTTTTGATTGCACATACGTCGAGGCGGCGCCAAAGGTACCGCTCATATTTCTTGCTTGTCTGTCTCGTTGAAGCTTAAGCTCTCATAAGAAACGTGGCCCTTCGAAAGGGTGTGTATTTCCAAATCCTGACTCAACTTTGGTGCACTCACACACCTAAAGCTACGTTGAAAACCTGGAGAACCGAGTGAAGAAGTTGGAAAAATTGGTTCGGCGGGTGAGCCCATGTATTCTGCGCTCGTCTAAACCAGCTCTCTATAACCTTGTTCTTAGCTATGCCCTGACGATGCGCTTTACGATGAATTGATTCGGTCATTGGACGACAATTTGATGGTGGAGCACTGGTTACCTGTTGACCCAAGTTCTCTGGTAACGGACAGCAGTTATCACAGCAATAAGAGATCAACTACGGACGTCGACAGCGTCACCTCCGCTATATGTGGCGTTGCCAACGGTGCGACACCTCCGACTGGGTTGGACGATGACAATGACGACGATACATCTGTGATGCTCGCGGACAACCTCAAACGAATGGCACTGGAGCCTCATGAATATCGATTTTTTGGGAAATCTAGTGCAGCCATCCTCTTTCGCACCGCAGTAGAGCTGAGGAATGAGTACATGGGGTCGCAATTTACGCTAGAGGACGTCAGCAAACCGCGGAAGCCTTCGCATGCGAATCCGCGGACGGAGTTTTGGACTGTGCCACCGGTGCGTTGTCATGGTTCCTTTGAATGTATCTCTTTTCTCGTTACTCATCATCCAATGTCGGCCATAGTGGGAACGAAAGTTCAACTCATCAGAGAGTATTCATTATACATTCCCAGAGCCCGACCTTGCCGTGCACTTCATGGATCTCTACTTCACCCATGTCAACATCTATCTACCTCTGCTCCATCGCCCGACTTTTGAAAAGTATGTTCAAGAAGGCTTGCATCTCACGAATGCAAATTTTGCCCCTGTCTATCTTCTCGTGTGCGCTGTTGGCGCTCAGTACTCCGACGACCCTAAGGCCAGGCTCGAAGGCGTCGACTCATATCATTCCTGTGGATGGAAATGGTTTGACCAAGTACAAATGAAGAAACAGCCAATGCTCGCTCCACTGACGTTATTTGACCTCCAACTTTACTGCGTAAGTCTGATGTAACATTTCGGATCTCCGGGTTATCTGACGGCGATCTTTGTCATGACAGCTTTCAGTGCAATTCCTGCAAGGCTCATCGTCACCTAGTTCGTCTTGGACATTAGTTGGCATTGGTATCAGGTTGGCTCAGGATGTCGGAGTGCACCGGCGGGCGTTACATGCCCACGCCTTGACTGCAGACGCCGAGTTGTGGAAACGAGCATTCTGGTATGCCAATGCCCCGCGCTTCGTGTATATTACTCTTCAAATTCATGATTTACTTAGGGTGCTCGTGTGCCTAGATCGAGCGATTAGTTCAACCTTGGGTCGGCCATGTGCTATTCAAGATGACGAGTACGTGCTTAAGGCTTGGTTCTACTGTTTCAGTTTACTTAGTCGACCTTCTTAGCTTTGACCTTGATTTACCTGTAGATTGCGATGACGAATATTGGGAAAATCCTGACCCCGAAAAATGTTTTAAGCAGCCTTCGAACAAGCCATCTTCGATAAGTTACTTCATTCTATACATAAAGCTCCACCAGATCCTGGCTTTTTCGCTACGGACAATTGTACGTCTTCTTTCCTACCAAATATGAACCCCAATTATTAACGCCTTGCAATAGTACTCCCTCAAGAAATCCAAAACCTTGCTTGGGTTTGTAGGACAACGAAGGGAGCAGCACCTAGTCGAAGAGTTGGATTCTATGTTAAATAAATGGGTTGATTCAGTTCCAGATCATCGTAAGTCTCTCTATTTCTTTTATGGCGCATGTATTCACTTTAATTCTTGATTTTCAGTGCAATGGGATCCAAATCATGAAGATGTCATGTTTTTCAACCAATCCGTCTCGCTATATTCAGCGTATTATCACATCCAAATTCTCATCCACCGGCCGTTCATACCATCGCCAAGCAACCCCTCGCCATTATCTTTCCCGTCTCTTACCATATGCACAAATGCTGCCAGATCCTGCAGCCGTGTCGTTGACATACAAAGACAGCGAAACATGGCGCTAAAACCACAGATTCTGGTACGTTTGATGCCATTGTTATATTCTTGGGTGAAATCAACGGATTACCAGTCGGCAGTGTTTACATCCGGCATGGTGCTCCTGCTCCGCATCTGGGGAGGAAAACGCTCTGGGTTATCGACGGACCCGAATCGAGAGATGGCGGATGTGCACAAGTGCATGGATGTCCTGAGAACCTCTGAAGTGAGGTGGTATGGTGCTGGTAAAGTTTGGCACGTAGTTTTTTTCATACTGTCTTTCCACAGCAATGCTGAGGAGGCTGTTTCTCGTCTTTAGGGATCTCCTGAATAAACTGGCCTTCGCTGGGGAATTGCCGCTACCGCAGCATAGCTCGCCATCAACCAATAAGCGCGAGCGTGATTCTGAAACGCCAAAATCACCTTCACAACAACCGCCAGCGCCGCCTATCCATCTGCGGTACAGCGAGCTGGCGAATGGATACCCTCCGATATCGGAGATGAGCTCTATGACGCATGGATATGGGATGGATGCTACAGCCATGGACGCGGGTATGGTGCTGGACACTATAGCTGGAACACTCGCTTATTCGCCACAAAACACGTATGGTGTTCCGCCTATCGATGGGACTAGTTCGATGGTAGCCATGCAGGGGTTATATAGGGGCATGTCCAGGGATACCAGCACGATGGGCGATATTAACGTTGAACAGAGCCAGCAACACGGGCAACAGATTCAGCCTGAGCAGCTGCAGTTACAGGAGATGGGGTATCCGTTGGTGGATGACAATACGATGGCGATGTGGTCCAGTGCGCCAACTGGTTTTGAGTGAGTGCTTTCTTTTCATTTTGCCTAAGCATTTAGTTTGGCCAACTTTCTGTTTCTTGTACTTTCTAGGCTGGATGAGTGGGAATCTTACCTTACGAGCGTCGGCAACTTGACCCAATACGTTCAACACCCCCGGTCCGGAAATACAAACTGGACGCAGAATCTTTCTTGGGATCCGAATTGAGGATGATCTGTCTTTCGCCCTTCTCTCGATGTTTAACACGGGTTTCATCTGTCCTTCCGAGGTCGTCCCCGTACTTATCACTTCTTCTAGCTGCACTAGCATTGTAATATCCGTTATATCGTCTTTCTCTTGAACTCGTTTAGATACTAATCGCTCTGATGGGAATATACTACATGAGAAACTGGTCTCAATGGTATCCCTTACCAAAAGCGATCCAAAATAAATAGACAGATGAGTAGAAAGCCCTGAGCGAAATTTGAGGCTTCGCAGCTGACTGTGCAGCCGCATTCGCCGTCCCACAAACCGCACGACGAACGGAGTGTTCCAAAAGCTCTCGAGTGGAAGTATCCAACTTCCCAACGGCTTCTTTGAAAGCCGAGGGCGACGTCGTCGTAAACGACAGTAGTTGAGCCATAGTCTGTGTGATAACCGAAGCGGTGACCAGTTGAGACGGCGGTGCATTGGCGAGTAGGATATGGGAGATTGTGAGTAACAAGACACCAAGTGGACGCGGACCTGCAGGGGCTATTAGACGCGATAATATTTCTGAACTCGACCAATGCTCACGCTGATCCTCCACTGTGGACGTGAACAGAGCAGCATTTAAAAGCTTCCATACTTCGCTATGTAAGCGCAGCGGACTGTGTGTTCCCAGTCTTGGGGATAAAGTCGATGAGCCCCGGCGGAGCAGTCCAATCAGGCCGGACTCTGGGAGGGAAGGGTTCAGATACGCGTCGAGCATGCCATGCGGTATAGCGTCGCACGCGATGGCAAGAGGCAAGCAAGGATTGATTCAACGACGCTGTCGCTGGTATCTAATCTAACTATCTAATCTACGGGCAGCTCGGGCCAGATTGCACTGCCGTACCATACATCCATAGAGCGGAAAGTTGTTGGTTGCGAATGTTAGGTGCGAGACAGCAAAGGTTATCGTTGCAATGACAAAGGGAACACAGCCGAGACGTGGAGTACGAACGATATAACGAACACATTAAAGGGGGGAATTCCCAGTCGTGCATGATAGAATAGTATGAAAGATGGCGCGCGGCACTTCATCGACGTGAGAGTGTTAATAAAGTTATCATTACCACCGACGCATAGGCTGCACTTACTTTACCTTCCATTGATTTCATTGGCTATCAAGACAAAATATGCACCCTATAGATTCCGCGAGGTGGTATAAATCAGAAAAAACTTAAAGCGGAACCGCAGCCCATCTGGAGAGTTGATGCTTTCACTAGCACCGACATGACCCCTTCGGCAAGTACGAAGGTGAGTGAGGAAAATGTCTTTAATCACGGCAGTGGAAGGAACTCTTACCTACAGTCGGTAGCGGGACAGGCCTCCGTCCGATTGCAGTCAAGAATCCATTGACAAATCCTCCATGAGCAGTAAGCGAAATAACTGTAAAACACCCCAACTAGGTGAACACAGTTGATTTAAGTCAACAGCGCGATCACGTAAAATGAAAGGTTGCAGTCGTACAGGTATGCTCTGTATCGGTCTCAAAAATTCTATCCAGCACCTTTCCAGCACGTTGGGCGACCTCCGCTTTCGTCTCTCGGATGGTAGGGTGCCAAAGTGGATCCTACTCCTCAAATCCCTCCTCGATCGCGAAGTGGGGCCTGTAATCCGAGATATACGATCGAGTGCGGCGCTTGCCGCAGGTATGCACTCCATTCTCCTCGCGGAAATTCTTGAAATTCGTCAACGAGAATTGGCGAATAGTGCGATGACGAGAGATTGCACATACCTCCAGGATGAGCACCGGATGCAGTTGTTCCGAAAAAACCTTATTGAGCATAATATCGCACGTATCGAGCATCCGGGAGAGGGGGCTGCAGTATCGCTTGTGCGGAGGAGATAGACCTGCGGCAGCTTCCTCCATCCACGCGCTTTGGATGGTGTGCGCCTGGTCTATCCCGATGGGCGTGAGCTAAGGATCAGTTGGATCGATCGGTTTGGGTTGGACGTGGGCTCAAAAGTTTGGGCACAGAAGTACTGACGTCCCCATTTTATCTCTCCATCGCCGTCCATCATCGACCAGTAGCTAGATGAAGGAGTTACGGTTGACGTCGGTCGACACGATGAGGATCAGGTGGAGTGCTTACTCGTCCCATGCTTGTGTTCCATATTTGGCTTATGCAACGTTATCTATCATGAAACGATTAATACAAGCGAGGCTAGATACATAGAGTAGAGGAACTCACGGTATCCTTGTCCATGCCTAGAAAGTAAGAGGAACTTATACGAAGTCCCTTTTGGACTTTCATTCAAGGCACGGATATGCTCGAAGAGTTTCTCCCGTCTATCCACAGATGCGTTCTTCAGACAGAGTAGCGGGGTATCTGAGAACTAAGGGGATTGAGCAGACTGCGAGAGCACTGTCAATGCCGCCGTTCCTCACAGCAGGCAAGGGTTCGTCTGCCTCGTCATGGGCGAAGTGGCCTGGGACAAACTGCAGAATAATTGAGAAGTAGAAGTACTCGGGAAGATAAGGGGCCATTAAATACCTCATATTTGTGGCCAATGTCGCCTGGCATGGCCCCTTTGAAACGAGCTCGAGGTTGAAGCTCTCGGTGTTGGTGTTTTCGCTGACCTTTCGGATGTTCGGAAAAAGCCGGTATCGATGCCGCCCGTGGTGACCGCCACGTGCGCGATAATGCGATGTTTGCAAATTCAACTCGACTTTGAAGGACTTCGAATGTATGGCACATATAATGTGCAATAAATAAAATATTGTCCGGAAGCCATTTTTGAGCATTTTTTGCGCAAGTTGGTCAGAATATTTAAGTTTGCGCACACGTTCTGCATATTTTTGCGCAAGTTGGACAGACTATTTAAGTTTGCGCACATGTTCTGCATCATTGTTAATTTATCCACAAGTTCTACAAGAAGATCCCCATTTTGTCACAAGGCCAATATTTGCCAATTCTCGTAGGTTGATGTCTAACAAAATATTTCTGCGCATGTGGGATATGCAAAATACTTGTTACACATGTTAGGTTGTAGAAAAGGAATTTTCCACATGTTATATTAAAAAGTTTTCCGCATGTATAAAAAGTTTTCCGCGTGTAAAGTGGATTACAATTAGAATTACACAAGTTTGGAAAGCGGAAATTCCGACCCACATGTGGGTGGACTTCAGTTTTGATCACCGGCGGCCATACCTGTATGGCCATCATCTTACCTGTCTGGAAAGGGAATTGCGCCACACGTCTATTTCGAATCACCCCTCGCATACTGGTCAGTACCTATATATGTCCAATTAATGTACTCCGAACCTTTTTGTCAGGCAAAAAAGAGAGACTTCATATGGAAACCTTGAGTTCTATAACAGTAAGGCATTTACTTCCGTTCGGAATTCCCATGCAATTCCCGTGATCACCCCCCGACAGAAATTTTTGTTTCTTACTCATACCTTTTCTCACTCCCACTCTTCTGCCTTCTGTGCCCGACTTGCTGGCCAATACCATGGTCCACTGGTCCACTCTTGGTCGTTGTACGAATCCTCGTTGCTCTGATGAGGGTTCTTGCAATAACTTCTATCCTCGAGATGGCGAGTCACAGGCCAACGCGCTACCCTTGCCATGCCTTTGCGGTTGTCGTGGAAACCAGCATGAAAAGAGTCAAAGGGATTCTCAGGCCACACCGCAAGATCCACCTGCCAAAAGTTCAGAATCTGGTAAAGAGCCTGAGGTACGTGAATTTATATGGCGTCTTCTACATCAATTTTTTAGACTCAATGAACAGATCACCCCGAACGAAGCTCCAGCAGCTGCCTCTGCCAAGACTGCCCCACCCAAGGCTCCACCTCTTCCCCAGTCTTTTCTTGATGCAGCGAAGCTACGTAATGAGCGACGTGCTCAAGGTGACCCGAACATAGAACCCAAGAAGAAGCTATTTGATCCTTCGACACAAGTATTTATTCTTTACAGTATTCAAATACATTTTCACTGATTAGTTCCTTGAGATACACCAGCAACAGTGGACGAAGCAAACCAATCAGGTCGATAAAAAAAGAAGGGCCAGAAAAGGATCGTCTCCGTTGAGGAAACGAGTGAAGCCAGAACCTCCAGCACCGAAGCCGAAGAAGCAAGCACTGCTCAAGTGGAATGCCACTCTTTTTCCGAGAGCGTCTGCATTCCAGAAGGAAAATGTCATGATAACCCAGCCTCGCGAGTCGGAGTATGATTTCTGCTTTTTTTTGGTTCGTCTACAGCGGGTTAACGTTTGTCATTCTGTCGCAGCATGGATAGTTTTGCATACATGGGCTATTGTCGAATCATTGAGTTGCCGAAACAGCCATCCTCCGAGGAAATTCATATAGCTGTCATTTCTGCCTTCCCAGAGTATTCAATGGAGGGATGGCGTTTGCTGTTTCGCCTAGGAATGGGAAGAGGAACTGATGGCATTCTTCGCCTCCGCCGTGACATTACCAACTCGTCTTCGCTCAACCTCGTGCACCTCCAGCAGTGAGTTTGAACATCCATTTTCTTATTGGTCTCTACTTATACATATCGTTGGTCAACAAGGGCGACTGCCAAATATCGAGCTTCCCAGTATACCAGAACTTTTTTTCTTCTTCCTGCTTCTACTGAGCCTGATTTGAAATTGGATGCTGGCTTCGACTTCCAGCCGAAGGAATATAAGGCCGACCGTGTTGATGACGTCGACTCTGAATCTGACTCAGAGATGTCGGTGGATCATAGTGACAGTCACAAGGGTTCTGATTCAGTTCGTCGGTTGAATGACTCTTCTTCTCCTTCTCGACTCACCCAAATATCACAGTCCTCAGAGGACGACACCTCTCCCACTCCAGAGGAGACAAAAAAGCATTCGGCGGAGGTAGTTACTGCTACTTCCCACGACTTTAGTCTGCCTAACACACCCATATAGAATCCTCCCGATGAATCCAAAGCTCAGTTTGAAGAGGTCTTTCGCATAACTCTTTCCGTTTTCACAGCTTTAACCCATCTCTTTCTAGAAGCACAACTCAGAATCCAATGCGGAGCACGCAGAGCATGCGGAGCGCGAGGAGGAAGATGAAGAGACAGTTCTGGACGAGTTCAGTGAGTAGTCTGGTCTCTATCACCATTTTCAATCGACTGACATATCTATATACAAGATATAACCTCATGCGCCATCCTACTGAATCGCCTTTCAATCAACATATGTGATCCATCCTTGGATAACCGAAAGAAGGTGCCGGGGTCATGGGTGCGTCGCCTGTTTGAAATCCTTATGCTAATCAGACCTAACCTGTTGGCATTATCAGTGGCCTAATCGCGCCAGCGGCGCATATTGGAACATGATTGTGATGATCAAACCTTATCAGGAGAAGCTCGAACAGCTACAGTTTCAAACGTTCTCTAACAGTGGTGCACTTGTCGCACTCATCACCGACACTGTGGAAACCCTCACCCCTTCTTTTCGCTTCATCACCGACCTCGTTCATATGAAGGAAGAGCTGGAAGAGGATCCTAATGGCGATTGGGATGATTTTCATATCATGCTTGGTGACAATTTTCGTCTTGGTCCCCATGGACTAGGTCCTTTGATTGTACTTTTGTATGACGTCCACATGCTCCTCATCCTCTACTTTCAACGTCGATCCATGTCTCGTGAGGAGGTTCTGACTTGCATATACAAAGTAAATATGCTAGCTCAGCCGTTGCTCATCCTCCTTTACGAGTTCCGCAAGTCGATGTCTCGGGAGTTCTATGATCCATCTGGGATCTCCGACCTGCAGCATATTCTCCGAAAACACGGGAAGATCTTCACGGTAAGTCTGATCACATATAATTTCTTAACACTCGCTAATATGAATGCAGACGGCCACTGATGCAGAGCGTCTTTGTGTCTTAAACCTTAACTTTGATGTTGCCAGCATCGATATGTTCCGTGCCGCTCTGTTTGAAGACTTTGGATCTCTTACAGACCACAAAGATATCCGGAGCGACAAATTGCGCGCAGGATATGATGGTCTCGATGGGCTCTTAGCGCTAGCGGAACGTGTTGTTGATCACATGTCTACAACTGATCCTCGTTACGTTGATTTTATGCATTTATTTGCTACTGTCTGCGGGATCTTGGCAAAGAGAATCTTGAATATATCCAAGGTGGGGCATTCAATTGTTTTAGTATGAGTTCCTGCTGATACGTCACATCAGAGTTCAGGGAAAAAGAAACGAGCCAATGCGGGACCATCTAAGGCATGTTTTTTCCGGTAATAGATTCCATGCTGATTTTGACTTGCTTTCTGAAAGGCGGAACAGGATGAGCAGAAGGGTTATAATACTCGCAGTGCGAATAGTAAAGGCGACGGGAATGTGTAATATTCTGTTATCTTGGTTGGTTCATGTTGAGAGTTCTGACATCCGAGGCGAAATTAATAGATCTGATTTATCTTCTGCGAACGAGAGTGTGAAGTCTGCCGCTTCTGTATATGAGTACGAACCATGTAAGTAATTATTCTCAGACTGCTTTTTCTTGATCATCTGTTTATAGTATTTTTCTTCAGCGTCGAAGGACAAGAAGAAGTTTCGCAAACCAAGTGAGTACTCTTCCTGACAGAATCTGGACTATAGATTAAATCTTTATTGCCTCAGCGTCGAATGCCGAAGCCAATTTTCGTCCAGAAGACGGTGTTTCAGGTGAATCTGATTATATACCATCTATGGAGGAGCTGCTTGAGGAGATGTTTCCTCCACGCCCACGACCCAAGACCGATTATCCCAAGGCAGAGAATCGACGCGAATATACCTCAAAGAACTCTCCACCGCCCAAGCCCAAGCCCAAGCCCAGACCTAGACCTAGGCCCCGCCCCAGACCGCGGAATCCAACTGCAAATCCAGTGCCTCCAAATCCAGTGCCTCCGCCTCCGCCTCCATTGTTCGATAGAATGACGAAAATGAAGCTGACAGATGTGATGAGAGAGATTGTCGAGGCATCTCCTGCGCCTTTGTATACATGGCGGTCATTTGTGGAGAAATTTCCTACTGAGAAACTACAGCATAAAGAGCTGCGTCTTGTGCGTCCATCCTTTCCTTCTTGGTCGACTGTCTTTGACTGTTTTGGTGTTGACCAGCGTGTTCATCCTGACAAACTTAGTAACAATGTACCTCAACATTGGCGAGAGATGTGCGAAGAGCTCATCAAGGTCTTGAATGCGATGAGGCCGGAGTAATTGGCTAGTTTATTGGCCGTGTACACAATCGTACATTGGTCTCGGCATACGTCTTAGCTGCCCCAACAATAAAATTTAGGTTATTCTTTCTCTCGCTACAACCATGAGCACCTCTGCAACTGAAACAGATTCAGTACAGCTATTCTTTCTGCATGCGGGCAATGTTCTTCGAGAAGGCCGCTTTATTTTACAATCTTTGCCAAATGCCGAGGACGGAAGCGTTGAGAGGATGGTGAGACAGCTACAGGCAATCCACTCAATTTTGGAACAGCTTGATGATCCCTGGACAACGCAAGAGGAAATTGCTCGATTGATCTCCCTCGTCCTTGAGGTCGCATCCCCACTTCAAGAATGGTTAAACCGGCCACGTACGCGCTACCAACCACCTCATCAACCGACAAGTGGTCCCCAAGGACGTGGGCGGCCACGCTTTATCATCGACCTTGATCGTGCCATCGAATTGCACGATATGGAGCTTTCCTGGGACCAGATCGCTCGTGCAATGGGCGTCAGTAGACGAACACTCTACTACCATCTGGAGGCTAGTGGGAAAGGAACAGCCCGAAGACCTTTTACAGATATTAGCGACGAGAATCTGGATACCCTTGTCGCAGATATCTCCGCCCGACATCCTCTTTCCGGCTCCGTTATCGTTCGAGGGCATTTAGAGTCAATGGATGTCCATGTTCCAAGCATAAGGGTGGAAAAAAGTCTTCGAAGAGTTGATTCCATTGGGGTTGAACTTCGGTGCGTTTTGTTGCCAAATTTCCAAGTGCTTAAAGATTAACAAAGTCGTTTTGCAGGTGGGGTGGGGCAATAAGAAGAAGAGTTTATAAAGTTCAAGGAAGTAATGCTCTCTGGCATCACGATGGAAATGAAAAGCTACGCCCATGGGGATTTTACGTCCACGGTTGTGTTGACGGTCATTCACGCCTCATCATCTATCTAAAGTGCTCGAATAACAAGAAGGCCCGCACGGTCGAGAATTTCTTTATGGCTGCCATTGCAATATATGGGTGGCCAAGTCGTATAAGAGGTGACTTTGGGACTGAAAATAATGGCGTGGAGAGGAGAATGATTGAGAGGTGGGGAGAGCTCCATCGTGCGTATCTTCGTGGAAGGTTCGTTTCCAGTTTAACTCGGAGTACATTCACTAATTCTGTCCAAGGTCCATTCATAATGTGCGTATTGAGCGTTTATGGCGGGATGTACGAAGAGATACCTTGGAGGTTTTTCGCACCCTCTTTATGTACCTCGAGGAAATTGGATTGCTGGATATGGAGTCGGCAATCCATCGTGTATGCCTTTTCCTCACTTTCCATCAACGCATTCAAAACTCTCTCGACGAGACGGTCGCATCATGGAACCTTCATAAAGTGCGCACAGCAGGAAACAAGACACCTCTTGCATTATACCAAATCAGTCGTGAGCAGGCGATCAACCAAGGATACTGGACTGGCGATCCGGGAGACCCCTTGGAAGAAATCAATGCAGAATACGGGGTAGATGGCGAAGAAAGCTTTCCACCGGCCGATGAACTCGAACATGATCCAACTCAGCCAAACTACGAGGAATTCCCAAGTCGGAATGCGGAAAGGGATGCTGGGATATTTCTTAACGACGACGAGGAAATCGATGCAGCACGGGCGGCTTTGGAAGGAATGAATTTTGAGTTCGACGATGGGAACTTTGGCATTGACGTGTATTGTGAAGCTATTACTCGATTGACGGCAATCAGTATGGCTGCTGACAGTGATAGCAATGTAGACAAATAGAAATCTCTCCTTCACAACTTGGAATATATGTTCATGCAGACGAGCATCGAGAACGGAATTGATACTTCGAATTGTAGACATAGGGTTAAAATTACACTACCTCATTTAATTGAATGATAACCTCCGCTCATCCAAGCAGTCCGCCACCCGACGAGTGCAATTCAGCGTCGTCTAGGCACTCCAGAGCCGCGAACAAGCGGAGCGCGTCATCGAGCGGTTCAACGACGTCTGGACACTCCAGAGCTGCAAACGAAGCCGCAAATGAGCATGCACCTCGACCACTCTCCCTCGAAACCCGAGCGCTCTTCCCCATCGTCATCGAATGTCCCGTTCGTAAGCCATCACCTGTCCTCTTGACCCAACACTGTTGTCCGTCGTCTTGCTCAGCTCGTAGGTCCCAACGTTTATTGTTTGTCGCCTACTCGTCGCTTATAATCACATATTTAGACCACCTTATCAGTCAGCAAAGCTATCATGCAAGTAAGTAACATTTAATACTCACCTCAGCCTCGTTACTGACCCCTTCTCTTTATCCCACTGCACAGTTTAAGACGACCTCAAACGGACGCATAAGTCGCCGCTTTCTCTCCCATTGCATTGCTGGCGATTGACGCAGTGTACCGCAGCAGCGCCTGCAAACCACGAGCAGGCCACAAAAACCGCCCACACCCGGAAGCTGCATCGCTCGATCTTCGTAGTTGATCTGGCGCTAATATGTTCTATGCCTGGAACATGTGTAACCATCAGCAGGCCGTCTCACGCAGGTAATTAAAGCAGTGTTCGATACTCACCTCGAAATGTTCTGGAAATCCGCATCCTACAGTCCTCGAGAGACCGAACAAACCGCCGCTCGATCCCGGCTGTGGGCGTCTCTCCATCCCTGCCCATTTGTCTGTCCTTCTACGAGCATGCGGACCCCGCAAAGGCATCACCGCACCTCGAAAACTGGGCTGAACTACAGAGGAACAGTGCTAGAGGACAGCAGATGACCTCGTACAAGCCTCGGCTGGTGAGCTGCTCTCGACAGTTGCGGCGCCGTTCCTCGGACGATGCGGACCAGATGGCGACTAGAGGACGAGAACACTGCAAAGCAAGACACGTAAGTACCTTAAATGCCCTTCTCGTGGTGGATCATACATACCTTCAGCACCTGCGAACCTCGTATCCCAGCTTCGAGTCCACAGCTACACGCTTCGCTTGCCTACGAACGATGGATAAACGATTGCTCGGGACTGTGTGCAATGGGTACACGCCGCCGTATTCTGCCCTCGAACGAGCGTGTTGAGTGGTGTTCCCGAGTGCTGATGTCATCGATGAGGACAAGTCGATGAGGACAAGGGGGCCTGACGTATGGCACATATAATGTGCAATAAATAAAATATTGTCCGGAAGCCATTTTTGAGCATTTTTTGCGCAAGTTGGTCAGAATATTTAAGTTTGCGCACACGTTCTGCATATTTTTGCGCAAGTTGGACAGACTATTTAAGTTTGCGCACATGTTCTGCATCATTGTTAATTTATCCACAAGTTCTACAAGAAGATCCCCATTTTGTCACAAGGCCAATATTTGCCAATTCTCGTAGGTTGATGTCTAACAAAATATTTCTGCGCATGTGGGATATGCAAAATACTTGTTACACATGTTAGGTTGTAGAAAAGGAATTTTCCACATGTTATATTAAAAAGTTTTCCGCATGTATAAAAAGTTTTCCGCGTGTAAAGTGGATTACAATTAGAATTACACAAGTTTGGAAAGCGGAAATTCCGACCCACATGTGGGTGGACTTCAGTTTTGATCACCGGCGGCCATACCTGTATGGCCATCATCTTACCTGTCTGGAAAGGGAATTGCGCCACACGTCTATTTCGAATCACCCCTCGCATACTGGTCAGTACCTATATATGTCCAATTAATGTACTCCGAACCTTTTTGTCAGGCAAAAAAGAGAGACTTCATATGGAAACCTTGAGTTCTATAACAGTAAGGCATTTACTTCCGTTCGGAATTCCCATGCAATTCCCGTGATCACCCCCCGACAGAAATTTTTGTTTCTTACTCATACCTTTTCTCACTCCCACTCTTCTGCCTTCTGTGCCCGACTTGCTGGCCAATACCATGGTCCACTGGTCCACTCTTGGTCGTTGTACGAATCCTCGTTGCTCTGATGAGGGTTCTTGCAATAACTTCTATCCTCGAGATGGCGAGTCACAGGCCAACGCGCTACCCTTGCCATGCCTTTGCGGTTGTCGTGGAAACCAGCATGAAAAGAGTCAAAGGGATTCTCAGGCCACACCGCAAGATCCACCTGCCAAAAGTTCAGAATCTGGTAAAGAGCCTGAGGTACGTGAATTTATATGGCGTCTTCTACATCAATTTTTTAGACTCAATGAACAGATCACCCCGAACGAAGCTCCAGCAGCTGCCTCTGCCAAGACTGCCCCACCCAAGGCTCCACCTCTTCCCCAGTCTTTTCTTGATGCAGCGAAGCTACGTAATGAGCGACGTGCTCAAGGTGACCCGAACATAGAACCCAAGAAGAAGCTATTTGATCCTTCGACACAAGTATTTATTCTTTACAGTATTCAAATACATTTTCACTGATTAGTTCCTTGAGATACACCAGCAACAGTGGACGAAGCAAACCAATCAGGTCGATAAAAAAAGAAGGGCCAGAAAAGGATCGTCTCCGTTGAGGAAACGAGTGAAGCCAGAACCTCCAGCACCGAAGCCGAAGAAGCAAGCACTGCTCAAGTGGAATGCCACTCTTTTTCCGAGAGCGTCTGCATTCCAGAAGGAAAATGTCATGATAACCCAGCCTCGCGAGTCGGAGTATGATTTCTGCTTTTTTTTGGTTCGTCTACAGCGGGTTAACGTTTGTCATTCTGTCGCAGCATGGATAGTTTTGCATACATGGGCTATTGTCGAATCATTGAGTTGCCGAAACAGCCATCCTCCGAGGAAATTCATATAGCTGTCATTTCTGCCTTCCCAGAGTATTCAATGGAGGGATGGCGTTTGCTGTTTCGCCTAGGAATGGGAAGAGGAACTGATGGCATTCTTCGCCTCCGCCGTGACATTACCAACTCGTCTTCGCTCAACCTCGTGCACCTCCAGCAGTGAGTTTGAACATCCATTTTCTTATTGGTCTCTACTTATACATATCGTTGGTCAACAAGGGCGACTGCCAAATATCGAGCTTCCCAGTATACCAGAACTTTTTTTCTTCTTCCTGCTTCTACTGAGCCTGATTTGAAATTGGATGCTGGCTTCGACTTCCAGCCGAAGGAATATAAGGCCGACCGTGTTGATGACGTCGACTCTGAATCTGACTCAGAGATGTCGGTGGATCATAGTGACAGTCACAAGGGTTCTGATTCAGTTCGTCGGTTGAATGACTCTTCTTCTCCTTCTCGACTCACCCAAATATCACAGTCCTCAGAGGACGACACCTCTCCCACTCCAGAGGAGACAAAAAAGCATTCGGCGGAGGTAGTTACTGCTACTTCCCACGACTTTAGTCTGCCTAACACACCCATATAGAATCCTCCCGATGAATCCAAAGCTCAGTTTGAAGAGGTCTTTCGCATAACTCTTTCCGTTTTCACAGCTTTAACCCATCTCTTTCTAGAAGCACAACTCAGAATCCAATGCGGAGCACGCAGAGCATGCGGAGCGCGAGGAGGAAGATGAAGAGACAGTTCTGGACGAGTTCAGTGAGTAGTCTGGTCTCTATCACCATTTTCAATCGACTGACATATCTATATACAAGATATAACCTCATGCGCCATCCTACTGAATCGCCTTTCAATCAACATATGTGATCCATCCTTGGATAACCGAAAGAAGGTGCCGGGGTCATGGGTGCGTCGCCTGTTTGAAATCCTTATGCTAATCAGACCTAACCTGTTGGCATTATCAGTGGCCTAATCGCGCCAGCGGCGCATATTGGAACATGATTGTGATGATCAAACCTTATCAGGAGAAGCTCGAACAGCTACAGTTTCAAACGTTCTCTAACAGTGGTGCACTTGTCGCACTCATCACCGACACTGTGGAAACCCTCACCCCTTCTTTTCGCTTCATCACCGACCTCGTTCATATGAAGGAAGAGCTGGAAGAGGATCCTAATGGCGATTGGGATGATTTTCATATCATGCTTGGTGACAATTTTCGTCTTGGTCCCCATGGACTAGGTCCTTTGATTGTACTTTTGTATGACGTCCACATGCTCCTCATCCTCTACTTTCAACGTCGATCCATGTCTCGTGAGGAGGTTCTGACTTGCATATACAAAGTAAATATGCTAGCTCAGCCGTTGCTCATCCTCCTTTACGAGTTCCGCAAGTCGATGTCTCGGGAGTTCTATGATCCATCTGGGATCTCCGACCTGCAGCATATTCTCCGAAAACACGGGAAGATCTTCACGGTAAGTCTGATCACATATAATTTCTTAACACTCGCTAATATGAATGCAGACGGCCTGAAAACATGTCGTTTACTTGTGAGAAAAACATGCCTTGATTTATTGCACATTATATGTGCCATACGAATGCACATCGTTCAACTTATTTTTTTCGTTTCATGCTCACCCTGTCGGCAATTTTTATATCTGTTCCTGCACAAACAGTTCCCCCGAATTCAATTGCATCCAGCCTAGCCGTAAATTATAGCCAACTTGGTAGGGACGAACTTCGGTGATTGGATAGGCTCAATCAAATCCCCTCTCACAACGTGAGAGCGTGGACGGTCTTGGTACGAGACTAGGTGATTGGAAGTTGGTTGGAAGTTGTGCACTGTGCAGTGTTAAACTGTCAAGCGGGTAGATGGCTTAATGTGAGCAGCTTTCCAATACATTTAATCGACTTTTCTTACTTGAATGATAGGCGTCGATTGCTCTTGACTGTCACGCGTCAAGCGTCGAAGGAGGATCCATTTTCCTCCTTTACACAGACACGTACGTGCACAGCTATTATTATTATGCGAACATGTCTGAATTTTTCATGACATAGAATAATCCTTCATGGTAGGCGCCATTGTTATGTGATACAGCACGTCGTCTAATTCGCATGATAGATAGATTTCACGCTTCAACCCAAACTAGCAGACCTTTCCGAAAATGCTCGTGTTGTGGCCAAGCTGCTGATGGATGACCTCGTCTTCGAGGAGACGGAAGTTGTTGGGAAGGGCCCCCGACAGACCCCTTTTGGAACCTTCGGAGAACCTTTTTAGTGTAAGCGGTACGATAATTCGTTGGTTCCTGAGTACTTCTGACTATTTTCTTTTCCTAGACCGCCAAATGCTGATTATTTCACCATCTCGATTTCTAAAGTGAGCGGCAGTGAGGAAAGGTCGCACCTGGTTGCTATCGAGATTCCCAGTGCACAAATTGTTGAGAATTCGGGTGCCTATAAAATAAGTACGTATACAACCTTCAAATATGTAAATGATTATTATAACAGGTGTTCGTATACAATTAACGAAACTGGATGAAGAACCCATCGCAGATCTTGGATTTAGTGTCGGCATGTCAATGTCAAATTATGCTGCTAGATCATCGCCTGATAATGTTATTCAAGTTGGTATGTCAGAGACCCGCATTTCATCTGGCCTCGCTGACATTTATTTCCTAGTCAGATCCCTTGACCGCGAGGGCATCATACTCCTCCTGACGCAGGTTGCCCTTTGCGACTCGTTATGTATCAATGCAGACCTACCTCTGTTCGTGACTCCCGGATGCCCTGACTGGACGCGTAGCTTGACTTCGACAGTCGCGACCAGTATCGTTATGTTGTCCGAAGAGGAGTGCAGACCTTGTGGGATGTCTGGTACGTTGTGTATTTGGTTAGGTCTCTTCTTTGGATACTACGCGAGTTTCTTATATCTTACTTTGCAGCTTTTTGACTTACACAGAACTGACCATCGGCAGGAGCTTTTCATTGGATAATCGACTTCATGGGACTTGCTGCTCCTGCTACATCTGTTCTGGTAATTCTAGAATGTTGGTCTGTTACCAATCCTTTTACGTATGCTATTGCTGCTGATTCATCTCCTTAGCTCGTCCCTCTTGAGGATCTCTGCATAATCATCTCCATCAGTGCGATTTGAGAGAGTGGTGCAATGATGAATCCGGTTCGTCCTTCACGAATTCTTCTATCTTCCGTCCTTGAATTCGTTTTACTGACGATCCTAACCTCCCAGGTCGTACGTTCTATCCCTTGATCGCAGAGCATAGAACATCGAGCATCGGAATCGACTCCTCTGCTCCTGCACGTCTGTATACTACACTGCCCATGTACCGCATATACGACTCGAGTTACAAAGTTACGGGCATCCAAAGCTCGGCGCCCGCTTCTGACGCCGTAGGCGTAGCTGTCCAATCATTCACCTTTATCCACCCTCGTAGGCCCTACTAATGTCCGTCAAATTCGAATTTGAAATGCTAGTGGTACTGAAATCTAGAATCTCGGATCTCGGACGCTCAAACTCTGCCAAGTTTGAGTAGCCTTCCTGGATTTCTGGATGGACGCTGAAGAATGGAGATCGGGATAAGGAGGAGGGCAAAGGGCAAGGAGGATGAGAAAGAATGAGAAAAGAGGTTTGTCTACGAGCTCTTTCTTGTTTTGGTGATTCGATGAATCGTAATGCTGAGAAATCGCACTAGCCTGTCAGATTATCCCAGTCAAGGCATTGGAAACTCGAGGTACAGTGTTCAATCTGTGTCCCTCAATGCTCAACGTTTCGAATTCATTCTTTGCCATTGAATTCCAGCCTCGACCGCTGCTTGACATCTGACGTGAGCTTTGAAGTTCAAACTTGACCTCCTGCCTAACTTCTCAGAAAGCCGCATATTAATTAAATCTCTTTTATATGAACTCAATACAAAGCTTCGTAGAGTCGTGCTTCTAGTAGTCCTAATAGTTGAATTTTCGA
Organism: Flammula alnicola; assembly: GCA_015499995.1. Taxonomy (NCBI): domain Eukaryota; kingdom Fungi; phylum Basidiomycota; class Agaricomycetes; order Agaricales; family Strophariaceae; genus Flammula; species Flammula alnicola. Next base: position 13,999 of record JADNRV010000255.1, on the reverse strand, counting down.
ATATGAAATGGTTATAGGTTTAAGAAATATTCCAAGGCACAGAGAGAGATATGAAGGGAGAAGAAAGCGCCCTCAGATCCAGAGATCTAGGTCGAGCTGCGGGGATGTTTTTACATCGAACTCGACCTCGACATCCTGATCCTCCATCAACATGCTCCATCTCCCCGTTCCCTTCCTCCTCGCCCTCCTACTCTTCGTTCATCCTGTTCAGCCTCCTCCGCCCCCTCTCCAGATCGAGGCCGCTGTAGACTAATCCTAAGGAGCCGACAATGAACACCGCCCATAAATAGCCATCGACTGACCCACGGCCAAGCCGACAGCTCACCCACTACCCACCCATGCTCACCCACATGGCGAGGAAAGCCGGCGACGAGGTTCTGAAGAAGCTTCCTTTTGATTAAAGTGGTGTTCGAGTGTCCACATTTGCAACGTCACATCGGCAAAAGGCTGCTGAAGAGGAGACAGCGAGCGGCGCATTGACGAAGAGCTTCTACTCCAACTTAAACCACCGTCGGCATCCATCGGTGACAGTACTCGGAGAGGGTGTCGGTCAGAGGAAGAACCCCAAAGGACGCTCTGAAGATCCGTTCTCCCATCTCTTGGTCGGAATAGTCGCGTTGTACCTTCATTTTGTGCGACGTCACGTTAGAAGAAAGAGAAACGACGCGAAGGAGAGAGAGGAAGGAGACAGCGATAGAGGAAGGAGGAATTTCCGCAGAGGGATCATTGGCGTTGATGCATGATGGGTGAGCGGCGAATGAGAGCATAACTCCTCTTCTTTGGTCAAGGACGTAGGCGAACGGCAGTTCTAGTTGTCAACCAGCGCTGACGTATCCTAATGCCACGTCGGCACGCTATGAGAGGTGGTTGAACTCCTAGGATAGGAGTGAAATGGAAGATGTAGGAGTTTTACGGCCGAAGTGGGAAGAACGGGTGGTCAAGAGATAAGTAATAGGGATCGTGGATGAGTGGATAAAGGCGGTAATGTAGAACGTCTGAGTATGAGGACAAAGTCGCCTTGTCTGATCCTTCGATTGCGGAGAGTCGAGACATCGCGCGTGGGTATCACAGATGTCGATTGACCCGATGGCGATGGGTGCGAGGAAAGTCACAATGAAAGCCCGTAAATCAACCTGCAGGGCGCTCGCTTCTTGCGAGAGAAGATGATGTTGGATCGTGTTGGTTGATCGTGAATGGATTCCTCCTCCTCCAGCGGTCTCTAGCAACCAGCATCCAATGTCCAACCTTTGGTGGTCATGTTTGCATGGCTGCGCCTGCTCGAGGGGCAGAGAAGCAGAAATCTTGGGAGCTGGATAAGATACCGGTGTGGGATAGGGTATCTACGGTGCCTATAACGCCATGAGCAGATGGCGCTCTCAAGGAGCTTCTAGTCCTCGGGTCAGCCCGCCGTAAAACAGGAACGATGTGGGTATTGAGGACTGGTGTTGTGGACAGTGTTCGCAATGACAAATGTGCTGCCTGAGAGCCAGCGGTGTGGGTTGGATCTACATGACGCGATAGCAACTGACCATGAAGGGCGAACCGCAGAAGGGAGAGAGCAAGGCAGGGTAGTCTTCAAGGACCAGAAATGGGCCCGGGATGAGAGATGGAGAGGCTTGAAAGCTGCTGCCAGATGCCGTAGCGGGCAAGTTGGGCTTCCTTGAACATGGTGGGCGTGATGATGGACCTACATGGAGACAGAAAACTATTAGAAAAGATCGAAGCAACCTATTCAGGGTGAACTCACCAAAGGAGTAGATCTAACCATTGTTCGAGGGTCACATCAATATGCTAGGATTACGCAAAATCGGCCTGCGTGGCAGGGAAAAGATCACGAATATGGACGTCGAAAGAACACTGAAAAATAGGTGAGTTCTTGTCATCCATACCACCACAAACAGAATGAACTCACTACTGGCCGCATCGAAGTCGGTTATACAATGCATTCGAGGATAGGAAGGAATGAGCACGGTTGAACTTGAACCTGAGGAGTGGGTTAAAAGCGTCCGCCCCAAGTTGGGCCGCCACTACCCGAGGTAACAACAATCAACAAGCCTTTCTTTCACCTTGACCCACACCGTCATGTCGTCGGTCGCCCGCTGATAGAGCGTGCGTCTGGCATCTTCCCTTCTTGTCACATCAACGTCTTCATTCACCTATTTCATAATACTCAAGACTCAAGTTCCCGAAGCGCCTGCCGTAGGCCGACGACCTCCAATCTCGGGGCATTTATCGATTGAGGGATTCATGGATGGGGATGGGGTTCATTTGTGAGTGTGTCCCTCTGTGAGTCTCCGGTTGTAACCTTTTAATTAATGGGAAGCCCGAAGACGATGAATTAATGCTCGCTCTTCAACCATTGTTCCAACCCTCATAGTCGCAAAGTGTCATCCACCACGTTCCGTTATTCGAGAACTGGATACTTATGCGCACGAGCTTGTCGTCTATCAGGATGGTATTAGAGTACATGCATACTTAGCACGACGATCACACCATGCATGTTTCATACGTAGTATCGTTGCAATTTGATTTCTCACACCACTTCCAACATAATTGTTCCTTGCCTTGGACCCATAATTGCAACGCTTCTCGGAGTTACAATTATTTCTGTACACTTGACGTATTTGCGGTATTTGCGGCATTCGGGTAGTCAAGGAGGAGTCGAAATGACTTAAAAACCTCTTGCCAAAAGCGGATGTGTGCGATATCGGTTCAACAATAGTAGCGGCGATTAGTGTGCCTTGGAGTGTGTGTCTTAATCACATCCTTATACAGTCTACAAACCCAGAACCAACTCAACACGTCTCTATTGCAGGATTTGCATCAACATGTCATTTTTTACAAATACTGCAACCACCACGGGCGTAGGTGCCACCAGAAACACCTCCGCAACAGTAGAAAAGGACGTCGAAGTCGTCGATCCACCCTCAGATGGGATATCCTCCTTATCCTTCTCGAGTCAAGCAGACTACCTGGCTGTGGGGAGCTGGGATAATAGCGTACGTTTATCCACTACCTCTCAACTCATGCTCTTCAACTTCACCGAAATAGGTACGGATCTACGAAGTAGGCGCAGGTGGACGGACCCAAGGAAAGGCCATGTATCATCACTCGGGCCCTGTGTTGAATGTATGCTGGAATAAGGTATGTAAATCCTGTTCACTTTCTGTGCGTAAAGTCGCGTTAACTTGATTCGCACAGGATGGCACCAAGATTTTCTCTGGAGGGGCGGATAATGCTGGACGCATGTTCGACGTGACTACTGGTCAAACCGCGCAGGTTGCCCAACATGACGCCCCGATAAAAGTAGTTGGCTGGGTAGACGCCCCTCAAGCAGGAATCCTCGCGACGGGAAGTTGGGATAAGACCATCAAGGTATGTTCTTAATCCACTTGTTCTCTTTCATTTCCTAAACCTCGTATTCCAGTACTGGGATTTGCGCACTGCCAATCCTGTTGCAACTGTTCAATTGCCAGAACGATGCTATACCTTCGACATACAATACCCTTTAATGGTCGTTGGAACCGCAGAAGGTCATATTCAGATTTTCAATCTGACCAACCCGAATACAGCGTACAAGGTGTGATTGTTTTCGTCAGACCTTAACGCTTTTTACTAAGATCATTATCTAGACTATACAGTCACCACTGAAGGGGCAGACCCGCGTCGTCTCATGTTTCACATCGTCTCCAGCCTCCAGTGGCTTTGCTGTCGGGAGTGTGGAAGGGAGAGTCGCCATCCAGTGAGTAACAGAAACTGACACCTTTTCTTCTTGCTTTATCGCTAAAATATTGCCTAGATATGTCGAACAAGAGGATGTACAGTGAGTAGACATACTTCGATCAAATATATAATGGACCTGACTTCTCACAAATAGGAGAAACTTCTCATTCAAATGTCACCGTCGTGACCCTGCTCCTAATGCCAAAGATCAAGCTCTAGTATACGCCGTAAACGATATATCTTTCCACCCAGTCCACGGCACATTCTCCACTTGCGGTTCGTTCCTGTTCTTCCCTTTCATTCCACCTTACTCACGAAATGTTACAGGATCTGATGGTATTATAAGCTTCTGGGACAAGGATGCCCGTGCCCGCCTAAAGAGTGCGTATTTTATCTCCGCCTGTCCAGAAACTTGCCGATCTATCATGGGTAGCCTTCGATGTTGCTCCGGCCCCGATTGCCGCTACTGCATTCAATCGCAACGGCGATATATTTGCGTATGCTGTATCTTATGACTGGTCAAAAGGTCATTCAAGTAACACACCTGGAATGCCGAACAAAATCATGCTGCACTCCTGCAAGGATGAGGACGTCAGGAAGAGGGCTGCACGGAAGTAGGATTTGGGTTGCTCTTTATCCCAGTATCTCTGTTTTGCTTTACTTCATGCGATCTCGTGTCTTTCATCGTGAATATCGTTAATTTGTGAAATCACACCTCATCTATTGCGGAATAGGTAAGTAGAAACAGCATGATATGTACAGCTAGGTTAACATAATTTGTTCTACCGTTTTCTACGATTTAGTAGCACTGATACTCTTCTTTGTGCTTTTCTGTCTAGATATAATATTCAACAAGATACCTTCTAAGTACGAGTCCGACGACTTTAAACAAAACAAGGAAAGCCCTTGTCGGGGGCGTAGCATTCGTCAGGCGACGTAAAACTTCGAAGATTCCAGAAGGTAGATGGCTATATAAATACCTGTCGAAATAAGAGAATTCGCTTTCTCGACGATGGTCTGTTGTTCATGCAGGTTACACACTGGCAAGGAAATGCGCACAGATCGGAGGAAGACGCAAGGGCCTATGAGTCCATGTTTCCCGGACGAGGTTCCGGGGGCAAGTGAGCGATGGTGCGCCATGTCATTTCTTCGTTGAATCATCGAAAATGTATGTTGGATGTCGATAGAACCCAAATCCAGCTCCTGTAAAAGAGGAAGTATCTCTCCCTTGGCTATTTTTTCGACCGTCGTTACGCAGAGGTACATGCCGCGCGGAAAATGCAAAACCCGTAAGTTTCTGAGAGGTAGGAAGTATGCTTCCAAAGGATGGCATGACCTGGCGCGCATTCGCCGGCCGTCGTACCTTTGTTTGAAAGGCGGATACGGCGAAGGGAAGGGTGGAGGAAGTTCTTTGATTTTCAAGATCTGTAACGTTTGTGTCGAATAAAACGATATGTTTATGCATGCAGCCATGATGTTGAAGTGTTCTTCGTATTGGTCGCTGAAGTTGACGATCAAAGTATGAAGGACTGGGAGGCGAAGAACCCTGAATAGACGCTGGTCGAGGCTCGCGTCATGGAGGTTGAGCTGCAGAGCTTGAAGATACGGCATGTCGACTGCACCCAGCCTAGGTAAGAGAAGGGCGTGCGGCTTTCGTTCAAACATTATCCGGAAAACACCTTCAACGAGGGTGTGGGATGTACGACGCGTTATCATGGTGAAAACGTTTGGCGGTATGCCAATAGCGCCTAGATTGAGGGATATCAACTGACTCCATGGCAGGTTCAAGTCGATGGGGTGGATCTCGATGGGAATATTATTCAGACAGCGTAGGTAGAAATGGCGAATTCTGGGGAAAGACTGAAATGGTGTTGTATTCATTGCGAGTCTCTGATTCAGGAGGAAAGAAGCAAGGCGAACTGCAAACTCGTCGCTAAAAGCGATGTCCAAAAATTCTACCGAATCGAAGGCCCCTCCTCGCATGTCCAGAAAAGCGTCCATGTCTTCTTGGGCGCAAATAAGGCACCTGAGAGCTCTGATACGGGTGATGTTCGGAAGGATGATAGACCGCATGATACTGATTCTGCACCGCCCAAAAATCATGTCCTCGCGTCGAGTCGGCCTTGTGTTAAGTCCAAATAGGGCTACAGGATCACCGACAAAGTCGAGATATAAAAGGTTGCTTCCGCTTCGTCGTCGGCACATTTCCCAGAGTTGGAGAAGTTTCGAAGTGTCATTGAATGGACCGTAGGAAAATTTGATGCGGTTCCAGTAGGAAGGCGTAGACACCAGGACACGTCGCCAGTTAGCACAAATGTGACTAAGGGCGCGTCTTGGCTCGGAGGGTGGCGGGGGTAATACGAGGGGCTCGGACACAGAATATTTGAGGATGCATCTTATAGCGACATCCGGTAGACTCTGGATGGAAGCGCTCATCTCGTTTGGCGGATCCGGGGGACTTTTATGGCGGGTAAGGTATCGAATTGCTGGGTGGGGATTGATATTTTTGTTGTTCTTGGAGAATACGACGAACAGAGGTTCGGATAAACGGAGGAAGGACGGAATCAAACAGCGACGACGTGTTCTATTTCACTTCTGGACAAAAATGTGTCAGTGTCTTGAAGTTGAGGCAACAATGGTTCATAAAATATGAACTTACCGCAACCAGAGAGCGAAATGAGAGCGGACGAAGGAAATATTGGCGTCCCAGAGCGCCGGGGAGAGGAGAAGAGGCTTAGGGGGATAGCGAGGAACGAGAAAAAAATCTTCGCCAGGAGGGCCTGTGGCTGTTTGGTTTAGAAACCTTATTCTGGGGAACTTGTCAGTGGTTGCATCCACCCTGCCACTCTTGAAATGGTGAAAACCTACCCCAAATATTATTTTTCTCACACACGATGCCCCAAGATGAGCCAACAATATTACTCTTTCTTAGTGACCTATGGGTAAATCGACGCGGTGTCATCAGCAGCACTTTAATGGCCTTGTGGGCTACTGACTCGCATTTAGAACTATCGCTCCCTTCTCACATGCGACATACTCAGTAGATTCGACAACATAAACCTCATGATTCTCATACATATAGGATCAGTGGTAGATCGTCGTGATTAACCTCGGCATTACAAGTGGTACACAAAGAAACGGGTGCTAACGAGATTATGAATAGTATACTAATAGTAATGACTTTCAAGAAGAGGTCCGTACCACATATTCGATGCGTAGAAAAACGGAGGCTTTCGAATCAAAGGAAGTCACACTACAACAATCAATTTCATTTAGAGTCACCGTCTTTCGCAGCCGCTGCGTCCTCCTTCTCCTTCGAGCTGGATCTGTTATTCCCATTTTTGTTCATCTCGGGCTCAACAGATGTAGTTGGTTATGTCTGCATCACGACACCCTCCGGAGCTTGCCCGCTGCTATCGTCGCTGGGGGCTTCAGATCTGCTTCGGCTTCGTCCAGCGGCTACGCGTCATTGTCCAGCCGAAATTATTTGCGAGGTCATCTCTGCTCGACGTTCGTCCAGCGCGTTCCCAAGACGTGCCTTGATGAGCGCTTTTATCAGGAGCAGCACCAGGAGCGCTGGAAGCACCAGAGGCGAACAATTCCAACCAGCTCCCCTGCCCGCATGCCCATGTTGGGACCACCTTATATTCCACGTTGGTGAGTTTACGTCTTTCAAATAAAAAGCAGACGGACCTGGATGAGACGGTCCTTCTGAAAGTCCTCGAGATCCCGCTCCATCGCGACGAGTAGGAGGTCCATCATGGTTGGCCATTCCAAATAGCCCGATCCGGGCCTGCTCGGTCCAAGGTTTTGCTGACGACTGCGCTCGTCCGCCTCTAAGAACGCCGCAAACATGTCCCCACGCTCCTTCCTGCTAATTGGAAGTTGTGCCCGAATGGAGGCGGAAGAGGCTGCTGCTGCTGGCGCATGACGCCGGGGTAAAGAACCGAGTTGTATGGCGAATCCGGGAACCTGCTTCGCTGTGGCGTACCATATGACGGACCCATGTCCCTATCGAAGGACGACTGCTGAGCCGAATGACCACGCGAAGGGACAAAATCGCCGTGTACTGGGGTGAACGAGGGCGGGGGCGAGGTATGGTTCGCGACTGGGAACATGGGGGTGTAATTCGGGTTGTAGTTCTGCGACGGGTGGTTCTGGTTCATCTGGTCATGGGGATTTACTGGTGCGCATGGGTTGGGGGCATGTCTTGTGGGTGTCGCATTTGTCTGTCAATGAAGCGTCCAACCTGGTCAGACAGGTAGAGCTCCGGAGGTAAACGTAATATAGCGAGATCTCCTGGCGGCGATCGACTGCGACGAGAGTCCATGCTGTCGAGGGTGCTACGTGCGCGCTTGTTGGAAATGCGAGTCTGAGAGTTGCGAAGGCTGGACACTCGGTCATTCGAGATCGGGATTATCGAACCTAACCCACTGCTGCCTTCTTCGAAGCGGCCCATAGGCTGTAGGGGGGCAGGAAAAAGCCATGTGCAGGGATGTCAAACATGGAATCAGACGCATTGGATATCGACAAGTGGCTCATGAGGTGGATGTAGCGATTCTTCATCCGAGGACGGAGAGGCGATATGACTCGGGTTTGTCCGGATAGTCGTCGTTCCACGGTGTCGATTTTTCTGCGAAACGACAAGCTACGCCGTGAAGCAGGATGGCCAACCGGCGTCGGTGATTTTACGCCTGAAGTCGGTGTTGGAGGCTTTCAAGACACAGCTGTTACTGATGTTCGTTGCTTCATGACTGGTTTGTTGAGTTTTGAGAGGTAATGGACGACTGCATCATTGAATCGTCCAACGACACCTTCCATTCTCAATGAGTGACTAGTTGAAAAAGAAACGAAAAATACCCACCAGACATAAGCCTTCCTGATCAAAGAGTTGATAGAGGACTATAATCCCGTCATCCTGAAGAAATAGATTAGATATGGCAAACAGAATGCCCAGAAAAACATACGTTCAAAAACATAAGGTCATTGGGACACTCTGCGACGCTATCAGACAATGCAGGACGGACACTCCTCAATTCCACCATTAGTCGCTAACCCCGTCCAACGAGCTAACTCTGGCGCTTTGAGTCCCATTCTGCCTTTCCTGCTACTTCTTCATCCTGAGGAAACACGGAACCGAATTGGAGTCGAACAGACGCCGAAAGTGTTGAGGCAAATCTGCCTGCCGCGTTAGATGGCAGATTTTGTCGTGATTAGGCCAGAATTTCCTGGGTATGGGATTCCAGAGGATATAGGAGGAGAATATTAAGTAGAAGACGAGATGACAAGAGGAAGAGAGATCAACGGAAACGAGCTCGGTTCCTGCACCTCTCTTTGGGGCTTTTGCCACACAATCGTCAATAAAAGAGTTCGGCCCGCGCGGGCTTCATGATCAAACCGCGACGAGGAAATTTTACCCTTCTCGTCTTGTCGTGAGGCATCTATACGGACTGATGAGGATCAGAGCTAGCCATTGAAGTGCATCAGATAAAGCACGAATAATGGAACACTTTAAGGAAAGAAAAAAGGTGCCAGCCAAATACCCATTCCAACTTATCGCCACATCAATTTCTGTCGCATATTGGAATTTGGCACGCTCCGCGTTGAGCTGGCATACTATTACCAGCTTGGAACTTGATCGACGTCAAGCATCACCGGTGTCGGTTGCAGTGATGAGGCGAAGGTTCTGCCTATCTCACAGTCATTTGTCTTCGCGCCCCCAGTTACCAGGCTTTCACATAAGTAGCTGAGGTAATAAGAGAAAACCGTTATGAATTCAGTATTACTACAAAAGAACTAGGTGAGGATACAATAAACGAGGGAGTTAATTCGCAAGCGAGACGTGAGAACAAAAAATCAATGAACAGTAAAGGAGAAGTATCCGTACAGCCGAAGAATGTACCATTCCAGGCTTCATCCTTTGGGGGCTTGCCGCATCCCAGCTGAGGAGGTGAAACGCACCGGTTGACTACGCTCATCATGTGAGAACTACATTTTTGACGACAGCAGGATGTATGGGGAGCTCTCCAATGAAGTTTTGAAATTGAAAACTGAAAGGATCCACGGGCGAACCAGGAGAGGCTGCATATCGTGTTCGTTCTAATGGAAATGGAAATTGAAAGTCCCAATCGAGAATACGCACCAATGGCCGGAAGGAACATCTTGACATAGAACGCGGTACCCGCCGACAATAGCTCCGAGAGCTTTGGTGAAGGAGGTCTGGATATAGATAAAGCTGTTCAGGATATAAAATTAGAAAAGAGAATTCGTGAAATTAGCGCCGACAATAGTCACGTGATTCATAAGCGCCTGCATATAGTGGGGATCGGCATGGCCCGTCCGAGAATCGTGATATTTGTTCCTTGTTTGTCCCTGATGGGCAGTTTACTTATAGTAGTGGGCCATTAGGTCCTAGCGGACTTTCAAACCTGACCTAACTGGGAATGAAATTCGCCCGCGTCGTGACCCTACCGTCTCACCCCATTTGCTGAACGCGCCTGAACACCGACATCCCATATCTCGACATCTACGCGCACACCGACCTGGAACATGCCACGAGGACGAAAACCTGGGACGAAGAATTCGCCCGACGCCGGCAACGTCGGACGTCCTCGAAAAGATGGACAACCACCGCAAAAGAAGCAGCACACGGCCGCTTCAACACCGAACGACAGCCAAGGTATTTTTTTTCGTTATCTCTTCTTGCCGTAGCTATTACTGACCCTAAGATTGCAGCTTCCTCTTCGCATTCAAGCTCGAATACTGGCCCCACACCTTCAAGTTCTTCTGGTATGTACCTAACTGTCCTATGTTTTTTCTCGGCTAACACTTTCGGACTCATTAGGAACATTAACGACGTCACAGCCTGGGCTTCGTCAGTCCACGCTGTCATTTTCTGTCGTGGAAAAGGGCTCGAAGAAGGGAGAGAACGCGGGAAAATCACGTCGTGCAGACGTTCCAGGTGATTTCATATATTTTGTATACTTCTGTTTGAATTGATACTGATAACAATTCTATCTATAGGGTCTATTTTACCGGAGAATGGGTCTTCGAACCATGGAAGTCAAGGCCGGAGTACCGGGTTGGATGGAGACAGGCCCGGCAGTTGTGAGAATCAAACAGTGCCCATGGGTATTGCGAGGGAGGAGAATATGGATGCCGAGATGTTGGAAGGGAGGGATTCGGAACCAGCTGCCGTACGAGACGGACAAGGTGAGTAATTCTCGCTGTCACTTTGAATTTAAGAGGTAACGAAGTACCTAGATAACTGTGTCGATATCGACATTGGCAGCGGAAGGCCGGTAGGGGCTACCACACCAACTCTGGCCAGTAACAGCCAAACAACGACAACACACGAGCAGTATAGGGAAAAACAAGACGCGAGGAAGGAAGGAAATGCAGGAAATGCCTGTCATGCGGGCGCTCAAGGTGAGTTCATAAATTTGATTTATCCATTTCGAATTCACATTGATAAAAAATTTACATAGAACCTACTTTACATGAAAACAAGCCCTCGAGCCAGGCGAGTCAAGCCAGGAGCGCCCCGTCGACTGACAACACACTCGACGTTCACGAACAGCAGACGCAGGCAATGGGTAACGTGAGTGATGGAGATATGGACATGGAGAGGCTGGAAGGGGATCTCAGATCGGCTGTGGCAGAAGATGGACAAGGTACGTCTTTCGTGATGTCTTTCTTAACTAAAGAGCTAACGAATGATATAGAGATTAACCATGTTGACATCGAAGAGGAGCAAAGGCTGGTAGGGGTTACCATGCCCCCTCCAGAAGCTGCTGCAGCCAGCACGGTAGAAGGGTGCTTGAATGTGAAGAGGTCGGGAAATGGTAATGGGCAGATGGGCGAAGTAAACATCCACTCAAATATTGGTAAGTTAATCTATCTACGTGCTATCTGAATGTTCAAATAAATTTCTGTTCTAGATATCACCGAAAACCGATATGGGTCTGATATCTCAGCATATCCAGCAGAGCTGGATGATGACGACCTCTCGGAAGAGTTCCGGAGCATCGGTGATGATAACGATGATCCAGACCCACCACCAAACAAAAAAACCCGCTCAACAATGCCAACATGGCTGGCAAGCAAGTACCAGCTCATCCGAGATCAGGTCACGACAGAGATTTCGAAGACCAAACAGCCTGCCTGTTACAGGCAAGGCACTTTCTACATGAGCGACCAAAATGTCTTGCTCTCGCAACGCGGAGTCTTAGATATTGAACCGAGTGTATTCCACCGAAAGCCATGGTTTGTCTGGCTCCCACATTGCCTACTCGGGGATCGGATACCATGCCCAGACTGCCGATCCAGTCATCGTAAATCCTCGAACGGTGGCCCTGTCTTCCTCCAGAGCCTAGGTTGGAATGATAAGGCACGTCGAGTTGTTGGTATTGACTCGAACATTTTTATTGCTGGTTACCGTTACCGCTGTGTTCTCTGTCGGCACACCTACCGCAGCTGGAGTCCGGCAATCCTTGACGTCCTTCCCAAATCTCTTGCTGCCCAATTTACCTTCCAACTTTCATTTCGAAGTGGCCTTACCGACCAATTAGCAACATTACTTCGAGATTCATTACGGTCTGGAATCGGTCCAGAACAGTTCACGCAAATAATTCAGGCTTTCCATTACCGCCGTTACGACAAGCTCCACCTCGAATATCTCCAAATGATTGATGAGCGCAAAAATGGAATATATGGATCACTCAAAACGAAATGTCAGCCATTTGGTGCTTTTCGTGATAGAGATGGTTATGCAGGATTTATTCCTGGTCTTGCTTACTTTGGCGGCTTTTACGACAAAATGGTCGAAACTGCTGCTCCGGAAATGAGACAACTAATCGCGATGACCACCGCACGTATCCTTCAAGTCGACCATAGCTTCAAGGTAATTTCTATGTCATGATATTATAGAAATTTTCTAATTATCTCTATATTCAGACCGTAAAACGAACGGCTCGTGTTGGTGGAGTTCCTATATTCAGTGCCCTTCACTCTACAGTCAATGAATATGGTGAAATCCGCGCTATGGTTTTGACACCGACCAAGGCCCACGATCAGTTCATGCCAGTTCTTGCTGCTATTCCGCGATCACTTGCTATGTTTGGCCATGGCGAAGTTGAAGCAGTTTATACGGATAATGTCAGAGGTGATAAGTCCGAGCTGGAGATAACTCTTCCTTCTTTAACGAAGGCAGTTGTTCCTGTTGTGAAGACATCTCTTCCACTTCTCGAGCTTCCTTCTTCATGGTCGAAAGTTGAACTGTCAACTCCTCATCAAATCAATATGCGGTTCGACATTATTATGAACCACAAGACACCATCTACCACTGTTACTGCTGCTGTTGACATGGAATGGCCTGTCGATACTCATACTGGGATTCATGGACCTGTTGCATTAATTCAGATTGCATATCAAAGTGTCGTCTATCTAATCCCAGTAAGTTCTTCTAGATTTTCAATTATCTCCATTTTACTAATCTTTCTATAGACATATCCATTTTTACATGAAGGACATTTGAACCTTCCTCATTCCCTTATCACCTTCTTGCGGTCATCAGTCTACACCAAAGTAGGAGTCGGAATTGGAGCTGATTTCAAAAAGCTTCATTCCAACTGTGGATATTCAGCTGGTGATCCACAATTTTCGGGTTATATTGAACTCGGTTCAATGGCTTATGATCACCATGCTGCCAAGCGAAGGAATACAAGTCTTTCTGACCTCACCACAACCCTCCTTCGACACTCACTTAACAAAGATCCTGCTATTCGTGTCACCCCCCGATGGGCTGATAAGGACTTACCCCAATCTTTCATTGACTATGCTGTTCTTGATGCTTATGCTCTCTGGAAAATTTACACCACTCTTGACTCTCTTGCTGCTCCCTTATCTATTCACTCCGAATCACCCGGTAAAGATGCTTAGTGCGGGGTGTGTGTGAACTACTAGATAATCAAGTAGTCGCTTTCAACAGACTTTGTAATGTCTATTAGAGAGATACTATCAAATCCGACTTGCTTCACTTTTAAATAACTACTTTACTACACTCAAACACCCAAATCAATGTTTAGTTGACTTAGTTCGTCCAAGGGGAGGATAATAGTTTTATAATATCGATACCTGATAGTAGGTGTGCGATAAAAGAAGGTGTTTAACTATACAACGGCTCAGGCAAGGCCTTAGGCGCGTTTATAGCCAATGGGTTGTTTTAAGTCCAATAGACTTGTGTAAATTCTGGTCTGGTACTCGGAAACTAGTGCTC
>JADNRV010000254.1:0-69187 GCA_015499995.1 Flammula alnicola | reverse complement strand
AGGAATACCGTCAACAGACTCCCTAGGAGGCATCCATCCGTCAGACTCGGGTAAACGTTGCAGACAATGCGGAATGCCTACCTGCCAACCAGCCGCCATTCTTGATCAAATAGGCCTTGTCCATGCTCTTCGCACATATCGACAAGGCATACGTGGTGTTGCCGAAGATCGCAAAGAAGAATAGGGCCGGCGACAAGCCCTCACATCGGGTCTTGAAGTTTTTCACTAGATTCAGATTCCTTCTATGTCAGCAAAGACCATTCGAGGCCCTAGAGTGACAGCAAGGTAAAAACTGACATATTTGCGGAATGCGTGCACCGAGCTGGCCATGGAAATGAATCAGATAACGCAAGAAAAAAGGGTGCTGTGCACACGTACGAATAGCGTGGCGCTTGACCACCCGAGTAATTGAATGGTCCACCACAGTTTTCCACTCTCGGCAGGATTGACAAGATCTCTTTCCTGCTCGTGTTCTTTGGTGATCCACCAGGCAGCAACACCGACAGCAACGACAAATGCCAGGGCAGATACATAGCGGATGACAAGTGTTCTTGCTGGTACTATCTCTTCGGAATGTGAACCTTCATTTTCCAATAACGGAGCACGTTCTTCGAGTTCGCCGGCTGCAGCAGCATGCGCTGCTAGGCGATTTTTCTTGTATCGGTAATAATAAATTTGACATAATAGGATAAAGTCGCATGTCGTGTACTATATCACGGAGAGTTCCATTAGCTGCTTGGAGATAATATATTCGAATAAACTCACATAAAGAGCGAGTAGGATAACAGTTGGCAGAAGCCCTGCCAGTAGCGCGCCGGCCAAGTTTGCCAGGTCTCCCAGAACCCATATGATAACGAATAAGACGCTAAGGCCTTCGCCTGATTGGAGTGTATAGTTCTCGTAGATTTGAGGAGAGTAAACCACGATCCTGCAGGGTTGAGCGATTTGCAATGCGGTCCGAATATCGAGTTGGGTTAATTACCAGCAAGCAATGGAAATCCATCCAAGCTAAATGAAGGTCAAATCAAATCAACGACGAGGTGCTACTGGACGACGTACAACACTGCTCAAATTGTCTCCGGCTAGCATAGTGACATGGGTCTGCGTAAAGAGAAGAAAAGAAATATAGGACTGTAGAAAACGAAGTGCATTTTAGTTTTGGCGGCTGTGTCCTGACCCCACAAAGGACCCGGTCTGGGCTTGCATTTTCTCACGGTCACATTCGTCACAAGTGTCGCGTCCTTCGGCAACATTTCTTGCTCCCTCCCTGAAGCTTTAGGACTCTAGCACGATGAACGACGGTCAAGAAGCTTTCCGTCGGTTTGCGAACCAACTGAGGACTGTCGGTGGAAGTGGGGGCGGAAGAATACCTCCTGGTGGCAAAGGATTATTTGCAGGAAGCGGCCTTATTGTTGCGCTCATTGCTGGAGGTTTCGCGCTGAACGCAAGTCTGTTCAACGGTACGTAATTCTCTGTTGCAATTACCTTTTTTTATTGATGACAATGGGTTATTAGTTGATGGTGGTCATCGTGCCATTAAGTACAGCAGGTAAAGGATTAGATCTGACATGTTGCCTCATGTCCTCACATCGCATTTCAAGGCTACACGGAATCAAGCAAGAGGTTTTTAATGAAGGAACACATTTGGTGGTAAGTTGCATCATCTCAGTTCGGTATGTCTGGTTCAACTGGGTCTTTGTAGATTCCTTGGTTTGAAACGCCGATTGTATTCGACATCCGAGCGAAGCCTCGAAACATTGCTAGTTTAACTGGTACAAAAGGTAGTTTCCACGGTTGTCTCTTATTCAAGTGGTCTTCAATTTACCACCGAACTTTTCAGATCTCCAAATGGTCAACATTACTTGCCGTGTACTTTCGAGGCCGAGCACGCAAGCATTGCCCACGATCTACCGCGAGCTCGGCAAGGATTATGACGAGAGGGTTTTGCCTTCTATCGTGAACGAGGTCCTCAAGAGTGTTGTCGCCCAATTCAATGCCAGCCAGCTCATCACTCAGCGAGAACATGTAGGCACCTTCCTCCTCCTCGTGCCATGTTCTCGACCTCATTACAAATCCTGTTACAAATCTAGGTGTCCCGTCTTGTCCGAGAAAACTTGACAGAACGCGCTACCCGATTCAACCTTGTCTTGGACGATGTCTCCATCACCCATGTCGCTTTCTCCACTGAATTCACTCATGCCGTCGAAGCCAAGCAGGTCGCACAACAGACAGCCCTCCGCGCTGCCTACCTGGTCGATCAAGCTATCCAGGAGAAGCAGGTAAGTATCACCTTATTCGCATTCTAGCATTTGCTCACTTATTACTCGTAGTCGATCATCGTTCGGGCACAGGGAGAAGCTCGCAGTGCTGAGCTAGTGGGTGAGGCTGTCCGCAAAAACAAGGGTTTTCTCGAGCTGCGCCGTCTGGAGGCTGCTCGTGACATTGCGGCAGTCCTGTCGCAATCAAATAACAAAATCATGCTGGATTCGCAGAGCTTGCTGCTGAATGGTAAGAAATTTTGTAATTCTTCGTTCGAGCATGGACTAAACATGATATATAGTTGCTGGAAATGATGCCCAGGAACTTCTAAAAGTTCAAAAGTAAACGTTATATGTAGTGAATAACATTGTGCTATCCCATCTTATGGATTCAACTATCGAAAATGCAGATGATTAGTGTGTTGAAGTGGTCAGAGGTATCCAATGGGCCTTAGGGAACACGAAGCCAGTCCTGTCGCTCAATGTTGTTCTGTTCCGGTATTACTCGAGCGTAAACCATCCAGAGATTGCCTGACGGAATAATTCAATATGCCGACTTCGCAGAAAAATACAAATACAAGTACAACCGAAAAAGGTCTCCGAGGTCGACTACCTCCATATATACGGTACGAGTTATACAGACAGTGGTCGTCGTTGCTTAATTACACATTACATTCTGTCATCTGGCTCGCGCACCAATCACGAGTTAGTTGAGAACTGATACTTATCCCAAGTTTCTCCTAGAGAAAGGATTGCCACTATTCGTAAATTGTTTTCTAAATCTTGCTCGTCACTAACTCCATGATGAGCCGTCTGGCTTCATCCGACCTGGGAACGATTGAACATTCATGAGGAAGTGGATGACTGGATAGAAACTCGACTGAGTAAATGACGATGAAAATTGGTTGCGGCGAGTTACCTCACTAATCCGTCACTGTATTCCCCGCTTATGGGTATGTCCCTGCCTAATGTGTCCGTCTTCTTCCTGATGTCAAATGCTTGAAGAACCGTAGCGAATGAAAGCCAAAGCTAGAGATGAATGGCATTCAGGATCTTGACGCGAACAAAATACAAATTTATTTACCGTTGCAGAACCCATATGTCGTCCAGGGCACATTCTATGGATTTTGTACTCATGAGTAGCGTTTCGTCACACCTGCAATGTTTCTTTACATACCGTCTACCAAAGCCGAATACGTACATCATGTCGTTGTCGTTCAGGTCTCCATTCTGATCGAAGAATCGGTCTGGATCAAATTTGTCCGGTTCTTCATATTTCGCCGAGTCATGCGATATTGCCCTACAATTTTGAGGGGATACCATTGAGTGTTCTGAACAAGGTTCGGGATGGAAGTTGCTTGAATGGTACGCACCAGATATTTGAAATGATAGTCGCACCTAGTATATCATATGAACAACTAAGTCACCGTGCATTTAGCGACCACTTACCCTTAGGGATATGATAGCCTTTGTAGACGTCGTCGTCTGTGATGGCATGCGGTACACCAAGAGGCAGCACTGGACTCCATCGCAAAGTCTCTCTATAAAGAGCTTCAACGTAGGGCAAAGATTTGCGATCTTCGTAATTCACCAGCCGATCTGTACCAATGACGGTGTCTATTTCATGTTGGGCTCTCTCTTGAACTTCCGTATACGCCGTCATCGTGTAAAAGAATGTGCCCAACGCGGAGACGGTCTGCATTATATGAGTATAATTTAGAAGTTAAAGCACTGCCAGGCTTACTGTATCAGCTCCAGCTTTTTGTAAAGAATAATATATATCGAGGATTGAGTTGGTTGTTTGACGCATTACACGGCGACTGACCTGCATAGCTTGTCGCAGAAACTTGTTTGATTACTTGGTATTCTTCCTTGGATCTGCAATTATTCAAGAAGCCTGTGAGTAGGCAAGGAGCGGCAGTCCCGGAAGCCTTGAAGAATCAAAGTGTAAGTCTACACGAAAGGACGAAGATAGGTGTGAATGATACGATATGCTTACCATATTTTTCTCCACAAATTCGAAGGGCACTTCTTGCATTTGAGTTGTCAGCTTTTTGGCTGCGGCTGCAACACGCTTGAATCTAGCCCCAGGAAACCAAGCCGGAAGAAATCGAAGAAGGGGCAGAGCATTTACCACAACAGCACCGGGAAGAGTGCCGCTGGAGAGGCTTGCTACCGCCGCTTCTGCGAGGCTAACAAAATAGTCATCTTTCGCAGAAATGTCATGGCCATACACGGTTGACATGATAATGGCAGCTGTAACACTGAGAAACATTAATACATATAATAAAGAAACAGCGAATGTCTTCACGTTCTGTAATGTTCTCTGAAGTTGTCTGGACTAGTGAGGAGACCATATAGCATGTCATGGACTTTCCTAGTCTGGATTGGTCTGTAAGAAAGTGCTGCAACAGGTCGGAATGTTTGTTGGTAGACTCGTCGATGTTTCCGCCATAGATCTCCGTATGGTATCAGTCCGGTATTGAAGTCCCACCCCATGCTGTATTGATAGTCAGATCACAGACAAGCATATTTAAAAGAATAAACCAAACAGGTCAATCATAGGAATACGAGGTCGATCAGAATACAAGTTTGAACGTTTTTCGAAGAGTTCTGTGACGGCGTCGATTGAATTTAAAATAATGGTATGTTGGCCGTAGGTTTGAAAGTGTACTATATCGCCTGAGTCTCAAGGTGTGAGCTTCATATGTTTATTTAATGAGTTGGTATACTCACCGTATGTCTTTGCCCATTCAGTGTACGCAATCCATGACTTCGTTGGTGGGATGTCACTCAAATTGCCGGAGATCCAGCTCTTTGAGGGTGGACCAGGAGGGTATGGCAATTTACCCAACGGGGACTTCCACAATCTAACAAGCGTCCAGCAGAGCACCACAAATGCACTAAGGAGCGGCAACACTGTAGAGGGAAGAGAGTTGAACTTGAATGAAGACTGGAATAGTTCATGGATGGACATAATTCAAGTGCAACGAAAGACATATGGGAAAGAATACAATATATACATCTGGCGGATACATACCTATTATGGTAGGGAGTGTTAGTAATCTTATTCAGTGGGGGCGAGCTTCGAAAGTTACACGAAATGACATAGGACGTCTGATTGGAGAGCAGTATGTGAAAATTGACTGAAAAATATTTTTTGGCCCACCTGATGGCCTCTAGGAGCTCTAAACACGCCAAATGCCTATTCGCATGGATGAAGCATTAAAGCATTAAAGCTTTTGTGATGACTGGCGTTTTAATGTTGTGAACTTCCGCATTCTTTACTTCAACTTGAACAAATTTTGCCGAAATTCGTCCGTGTTTGTTTATGCAAAGCATTTCGTGTCCAGTTTGTTTCCAGCCCAAAGTCCGCAGGTTCCTCAAAATCTGTCCAGATTGAGATATAACGTCTGCAAGAGCCCACATGGAATGGGAGATAATGAATTTTGGTGTCGACGTTGAAAACGTTTGAAGGTCGAAAGATGTCACTGAAAGCGTTACTTAATATTTAGGTCAGGTGACCGTGAGTCGTGGCGACACAGCCAATCACAAACGACGATTGAGTTTTCTAAGTAGCTTGCTCCCACTGGCAACGACAATACGCCTCAACCAACGTGTCGGGAATGTGCACTGTGTAACGAAACGAACGTCTTTCATTCTGTATAGAAATATAGACGTAAGGTATCATACATGCCTTTAGATGGCCATTCCTACCTCGTCGCCCAAGGATGGGGCGGTAAAGGCACAGGACTCCGTGAAGGGGCGATATCCCGACCACTTGCCATAGCGCAGAAGAAAAACCTTGCCGGGCTTGGAAAAGACCGAGACGAGGCTTTTCCGTTCTGGGACCAGTGAGTTTTCTGTATGTATCACTGGGCTCTCTAAAGTAATTTGTCTCGTCTATTCTTTTAGTTTGTTCAGTGCAGCTGCCAAATCTATTCAGGTGAAATGTCTAAGCGACGATGAAGAAGGCACAGAGGCTTCAGTATGTCCTTTAGACTATAGTATCTTTTAATTATATTCTTACATGATTCTACAGTCCTCCAACGACGTCACGATCAAGCGAACTTCAACAGGCATTTTCTCCACCCGTCGTCCTGTAGAGGGAACCCCTGCTACCTCTGGTACCAGCACCCCCGCCGGCGATGATTCCGGATCACAAACTCCTCGGCTCTCCTTGATGGCCAGTGCCAAAAGAGATGCAGCCAGACGTGGTCTATACTCGAGGTTCTTCCGGGGACCCGTGATTGGTCCTGAGACGATCGCAGCGGAGGAGAAGCGATTGGCTACCCTAGTTTCTGAGGCGTTCGCTAAACAGAACCCGCCATTGGAAAGCGTCACCGTTACAGAACATATCGAAATACAGACTGCGGACGAACGAGTGGTGGTGGACCTTGAAGTGTCTAAATCGTCACACAAAAAGCGGAAGGCGAAAGACGCAGAGGAAGGTGCGGGCGAGAAAGAGGACGAGGATGCTAGACGGGACCGAAAAAGGCAAAAGAGGGAGGAGAAACGGAAGAAAAAGGAAGAAGAAAAGGCCAAGAAGAATAAAGAGAAGAAGAAATCTAGAACGAAAAGCAAGGACGACGACGAAGTGGAGACAGCGACAGATCCAAAACCTTCGAATGACGAACCAGGTCCATCAAAACGGACCAAGAAGATCGCTGAGAATGTTGAGGAGGAGGCCAAATCCGAGCGCAAACGGAGAAAAGAGGAGAAAAAGAGACTAAAGGCACTGCGGACGCTCGAGAGTGCTGTTGTGGAGGAAGAGGAGATTTTCGTGGAGAAGGGACAGCATGGCCATCGCCCAGAAATTTCCAAGGAAAAGGAGAAGAAGTCATCGCACAAGGAGTCAAAAACGAAACACGAATCTGAAGAGGCGGTTTCCGTCAGTGAACATGCCGATGAGGGGAAGAAAAAGAAAAAGAAACGGAAAAGGATAGAACACTCGGAAGACTCTGACTAGGTTTCGTTCTCCTTTCCTGAGTTCTATCGCTCGTTCTCTTAATCACTCTTCATATAGTCGAAATATTTTCTACATGTATGGGTACGGCCTCCCACGAATGTCAACTTTTATTTACTTAGACAAATCATTCAGGCCGAATGAAGGTCGGCCTCTGAGGCCACATCAGGCCTGCCGTCAGGACAGCAGTGGTCCCAGTAGGTATATATAGGACAATGACGTGAGGCAGGCGTGAATTTCGCTACGGGGAAAATGCGCTCACCTCAAGGCCATTTGCGTCAACACCCTCTTCATCCTTCCTGTACCCAGCTATAGCCCACTTCAGTTTAGGTTATTCCTACGGAAATGCCACGCGAAAACAGCTTGACTGACTCTGAAGGGAGGTCCCTCACACCCGACTACGACGAGGATGACGCCGTTATGTCTCCTGCGTCGGCAAATTACTCCAGGGGGCCCAACGTGGACACCCCTCAACACTTGGACCTGGAAAGGGTCAAAACCGGGCAGTCGAAAAGGTCATTGCACTCCAAGCTTTCGAAATCTCACCCTTCGGCTACCTTGCCAAAGCCGTCACCATGGGCTCCACTTGGACCCAAGGAAAGGTTTCGGACAGCAGTGCACAAGGTGGTGTCAATGCACCGCGGGACAACCTTGCTCGGTGCTCGAGGCGTCGGCGCTGAGCCTGGTATCGACCCACGTCGTCCGGCGGTTCATGCTGCATACATGCACATCCAGCAAGACTGTGACATTGAAGTCATAGATTACTCCTCTGTTAGAAGCACATATCGGCGCATGAATAACGAAGAGTTTGTGGATTTTATGGAGCCGGAGTCAGGGGAGAGAGAGGGATGGGTGAAGGTTCGGTGGATAAACATCGGCGGCATAAGCTGGGACGTGATCAGAGCTCTCTCGATCAAATATCGTGCGTCTCTTTTTAGAAATGGTTTGGACAACATGTTGACTCGTTGCAGATTTACATCCGTTGGCCTTGGAAGACATCTTTCAGGGACAATCACGACATCGCTCCAAGGCAGATTATTACACAACACATCTTTTCCTCCGGGTTCTCTGCCACGAACTCGGCGAGAATGGCCAAACTACCTACAATTTCTCCGAGTTATTTCCCAATGCTCCTCGCAGCACATCTCTAGAACCCATTTCCGATTTCAATCGCGCAGGTAGCAGCAAAGAGCGAGGCTCGGATGCGGACGACCCGATTAAATATGGAGCTATTCCGAGCTCGAAATCTGCAATTGCTAAACGATGGATATTTGGGCGGAATTCCATTTTGCCCACTAGTCGAGACGATATCATACCCGTAGTGGAGGAGAATGTCACTCCACCGCCTGGTGAAAACCCAGTAAAAGTGATGGCGAAGGAGGATGATATCATACAGGACAAAAGTGACGAACACAAACGTGATAACGCTATCATACAGGCTTTGAAGCAGGTATTATATAATGATGTTTTTTACAACTTCCATTCCTTCGCTGACCGAGGTCGTAGGGCGCCAAAGTAAACGTCGACGTGTCGCCCATGTTTTTCTTCCTCTTCAGAGACGGTCAGTTGGAGTTCTTCCTCTTGGACTATCCTCGTTGATCGCTAGACTTCTCTCTAGGAACTATTATTTCTATTCGCCCAACACCGAATCTGAGCTTCACGGCTCCGATTGCATACCGCCTCAAAAGTCGGGACACTGTTCTCAGGAAGTCCGCAGATGCGTCGCTTCTCCTCCACGCTATGCTTGATCTCAGTCTGTGCCCTCTCTTTTTTTTCAAGAAAAAAATTCTAATATAGTATCCTCATAGTCGTCGACAAAGCCGTTCAAGTCATCGACGAATATAATAAAAAAATCCAGAGATTTGAGCGTGATACCCTCCTCAATCCCAAGATAAATACCGTCCGAAAACGTGAGTCCTGATCTCGTCCATAGATACATACAATAGATATTAAATAATTGCTCAAACGCACATTAGTGCACATCCTATCTGGCGATCTCATTCTTCACAAGCGCACTCTTGACCCTATCAAGACCCTCATCTACGGTTTACGACGATACGATCTCGATCGATGCGCAGCTCTCATTGACAGCGCCGACCCGGATAATAAAGATGTCAAGGTCGTTGGATACATGAGCAACAAGACGAAGATATACTTGGTAAATACGGTATACATCCACTTTGTCTAGCACTGAACCATGTTCTATGCTATCGCAGGCCGACGTATACGATCATATGGAATATATCCTAGCCAGCTTGGACATGATTGCTGGTATTGCAGAGAACTTGATCAATTACAGCTTCAACGTGAGTTTGGCCTATGTTTGTTATTATAGGGCATTTTAACTGACAAAAGGCACCCTCAGCTCGCCTCGTACGAGATGAACAATGTGATGTGCGTAATAGTTCGCTTGAATGGCCATATTGTAAAGTTTAACCGTTCCGTTACTGTTCAGCCGTCGACTGACGATTTGCACCATCATTTTTTTGCCTTTGACCTTCCTCACTGGATACTTTGTAAGTTATCGATGCAACATAGTCATTCTGTTCGACACTAACCCAACTGCGATTCCTACAGGGAATGAACTTCGTGCACTTTTGGTCGGTCCGCACCCATTCCGACTTCTTGTTAGTCCTTTTTATTCTTCTATAAAGATATTCCATTTGACACCGAACCTTGATAGCTTCTGGAAAATTACCATCCCCATCATGCTTCTGGTTATACCTGTTGCGCTATTAAGCGATTTGAAGAAACTCTGGCATTCTACTAGGAGGAGAAGGGATATAAGACGCTCCTTGTAGGAGCGTACGATATCTCTTTGCTGGGCTCAAATGCTGCCTGCCCCTTCCAAAGGATATCCTCATGTCTCCATCTAAGAACATACCGATACTATTTTTTGGTCCTTGGATTGTAAGTAACGGTTTTCTCTGTGGCCCACCGTTTTGTTAAGATAATACCCTCATTTCAATCTACTTTCGATCACGACTCCGTCTACTTATGCCCATTGTTATGCATCGTTGTATATGTATCGTGACCGAGTCTATTTGTATATATCCCATTCCTTCCTCAATGCGCCCTAATTTACCTTTTTGTAAGCCGGACCCTCCACGACTTCCGGAGCACTCGTATTGCCGATGAAACTTGAACTCCTTAAAATTTATTTCACCTCCTCTTGGGTTAAAGCAGTTCAAAATGTGTCCATGTAAGTCATTGCCCACGCGCGTCCAAGTTGAACATGGACATCGGGGCTCGGCCGCGGGCGCCTTTCCGTTGGTTCTGAAAAAAGAAACACTGATCGATAATCACGGAACTTGATGCAGGATCACGTGACTGATAAGATTACATGTCTGGACGCAAAACTTCAAAGATGCCGAGCACTGCCCTCCAGCCCCCATTTCGGGTTGCCTTCGAACCACCACATTCCCCACCTTCCCCAGGCCTTCCAGGCTTAAAAAACCCTCCAAAATCTAAGTGACTAGGCAAATCGATTTTATAGCGCGATACCTTTTTCAACAAGAAAAAAATGCCTCCCAAACTGCGCGTGCTTGCGCACAACGCGCGGCTGGATCAGCGCATGCAGAGTGAGATCTCGAGCTCTCTCGCTTCCGTGCTCAAGACGAATCCAAAAATGACACCCAAGGAGGCTATGTGGTCCATCACCAACGAGATGCTCACCAATAACCCGTTTCAGCCGCCCAAGGACGGCAAATGCCCTATCAACGACCTACCTGATGAGATCCTCGGGTATATCTTTTCCGTCGGTGTGAAGGAGGAAGAGGAAGAGGAGTTGGTGGGGTATGATTCTGAGGAAGATGAGGGCGAGTGGGAGGATATGAGCACAGATGACGAAGGTGAGGTGGATGAAGACGAGTCTGAGGAAGAAGGCGGTGCATCTGGGACTGCAGCTGCTGATGATGCTGATGCACCATTCGGGTCTGACTCGGACGGAGGATCAGACACAGACAGTGATATGTATTCGGAAGAAGTGAACATTCCCTTCCAGGTGCTTGTATCGCACGTCTGCAAGCGATGGCGCGTGGTCGCTCTGGACTCGCATGTGTTGTGGACAACCCTCAACTTCGCGAATCGCCCAAATCTCGAAAAGGCCGGTGTGTACATCTCGCGTGCCAAAGGCCTGCCCCTGAACATCTGCATCGACTGTACATTCCCCGAAGACGTCGACGAGGAGGACCACCCCGACCACCCGCTCTACCTCGAGAACAAGGCTCTTCAT
This sequence comes from Flammula alnicola, assembly GCA_015499995.1. NCBI lineage: Eukaryota > Fungi > Basidiomycota > Agaricomycetes > Agaricales > Strophariaceae > Flammula > Flammula alnicola. Next base: position 57,729 of record JADNRV010000254.1, on the reverse strand, counting down.
AAAGCCCATAAACATCACTGTGAAGACCCCGAATGTGTAGCCAATGACGAAGAGGAGATGGACGTAGACGAACAGGCTGAGGAGGCTGAGGAGGAGGAGGAGGAAGTGCGCTTCCTCTCGCAGAAGGAGCTCGCTCAGATCCTGGACCTAATCGAGCCGGAGGTGTCTCACTGGGGCTCACTCGACTTCCGCGCTAGCACCTACGGATACGTGCACCTGTTGCTCTCGCGCTTGCACGTCCTGCCGAGCGCGCCGCTGCTGGAGTCCTTCCAGGTGTACCATTTCGAGGACTGCGAGGACTACGAGTTCTTCAGCGGCGACGACAAGACCAGTTTCTTGCCTTTCCACGGCGACGCGCCGCTCCTTAAGGACGCTGTCCTCTGGGGCGTGCACATCGACTGGGAGGGTGCGATTCCTTCATTCCTCCGCGGCCTGCATGAATTCGAGCTCTCCTTCCATGCCAAGGACGTCCGCCCGTCATATTCGGCATTTGCCCAGATTATCGCCAACTCGCCCGAGCTGCACACCTTGACATTATCTCTGTCTGGACCCGCACTCCCGGACAGCGTTGCGTTCGACGCAGAGGTCGAAGAAGGAGGATGGGGCCCGACCCTGCTCACCATCCCCTCGCTCCGCGAATTCGCACTGCAGTTCCACGACCCAAAGTACGCGGCGGCGCTTGTCCAACACCTCGATATGCCCGGTTTGACGAGCCTCCTGCTCAACTTCGACGAGGAGGACTACACGTCGTTCGTTCGCGCGCTTTTGACGCCGGTCAAGGGCCGCACGGAGGGTTTGCTTAAACACATCGACCACCTGAAGATCGCGGGCATGCCGTGCGACGTGGCGACCGTCGAGGCGTTTCTGGGCCAGCTCGGGAAGCTGAAGAGCTTCAATCTGAAAGTCGTAGGCGCAGAGGAGGCCGTCATATTCCAGAAGCTGATCGACCCCGCTGCGTGCCGCCCAGCTGCTTCAGGCTCCGGAAGCCAGCCTCAAGCTTCATCCAAAACTACCACCCCTAGCACGCCCATCACACCCGCCCCCGGCGTCCTCGGACCTCTACCGTCTATCTTCTGCCCGGCGCTTGAGAGTATCACGACGAACGAGGTCACAGGTGCCCAAGTGAAAGAGCTCGTCATTGCACGGCGCAAGCTCGGTGCCCCGCTGAAGCGCGTGTTCATGAGCCACAACGACCCTGTCACAAAGAAGGAGGAGAAGTGGCTCCGGGAGAACGTGGAGGAGCTAGACTTTTTCGAGCCGTCGGATTCGGAGGACGAGGTCGACGAGGAAGGGCTGATGTTAAGCGGCTATGGTAACGGGGACAACAACCATGAACATGATGATGAAGATGAAGACGAAGAGGAGGACGATGATGACGATGTGGGAGATGATGGACATGACCATGGTCCGCCGTTGCTCAGTCCTCTCGCGCGTCATCTTGGGAGAGGAAGAGGTAGACGGCATCATGGGATGGATCTCGATTAGAGTAGACTGATATTATGTGCTCATTTGCACAATCATTTACGGGCGTATTTATGTGTACCTACATAGGGTACGCGTTGTCCTTAAAACATATTCGATTCGAGTTCTTAACATACTTAACATCGGATCCATTTCTTATTTCTTTGAATACACTGCGCCGATTCTGAAGACTCGATTCTACGCCCCATCGACAAAATGAAAAATGAACAAAACCCAGACCTGAAAAGGAAGAAAAGGTATTACAAGTCGTAGCGACGTAGTAGTACACTGTACACCATACATCGATCCACCATACGTCGATCCCTGGGATCAGAAGAAGACGGAAGGTCCATAAATTAAAATGTACAAACCTAAGGAGCAGTAGCTATACTTATAAGCCTAGAATTCGAAGCAAGTAATATACGAAATACGTAGGCGTAGTAGCTCAGCAGTCCTCGGATGTTAAATGAGATGTACTGTAGTCCCAATATTTCTACGGACAGAACAGGGCAAGATCTAGTCATGATGCGCTGCATATCATGGTGGGCATATATGCTATATGATGGTATGATGTACGCATATATACGTGTGTCGGTGTGGTGTGTCGAGGGGAAGTGTAGCTATGGTGGACGGAATTAGACGACAGGGGGTTAGTTAACAGTCCAGTGGTCTTCCGATGGACAATCATGGTATATCCATCCATCCGCCAGCAAAACCGTCGTTGGCACCCATATTGCATTATTATCGCGTGCACACCTCCTATTGGCAAAGTGCTGTGTGCTGTGTAGAATTCCACTTTCCTGTCAGAGTCAGAGTGCCCAGAAGTGCAGGAATAAACCCGAGGGATTTCAACGCCTCGTACCATGCAAGGAGAGCTGGCACAATCGTAAACTGGCGCACCCTCGGAGGCTCGATATCCTCAGGCCTGTGTAGTGTAGCACGCAGGCACGACGGAAGGAAGGAAGGAAGGAAGGAAGAAACGTCGAACTTCTGCTTTGCGTTCTTCAAGTCGCACGCAGCATGATGTGCTGGCGGCCATGCATTGGGCTGGGTCCTGCAGGGACCAGAGCCACGCGCCCCAATAAAGTCGGTACTTCCGTCAAAGTAGTATGCGTATCCACGATGTGTTCATTGAAATATCGACTGCCACAGAGGTCAGAGAAGGCCCTGCAGGAGGATTGACTTATTGGAGGTCCTCCATCATGCCCTTGTCCACGCTGGAGCTTGAAGGAAGAGCTCGAGCTCGAGCTTGAGCTTGAGCATGTTCGACGTGGGCGTGCATGGGGTCCATCTGGCCTTGGTGCAATGGTCAAGACCACCCAAGGATCGAGGGCAGAGGCATAGCATATCGTCCGCGTAGTACGTACGCCGCCACCGCCGAGTCGTTCCGCGCACACAAGTAGATGCGAGATGGAAGACGGAGGCGATTATCGCGGCTGTTGCCACCATCGGTCCACAGCTGTAGTAAACGTAAACCCACAATTAACAGGAGGGGTTGAGCGGGCACACATTGGCGACAGGAAGAGAGGAAGGTAGGAGGGGTCTTTCCTGAACACGAAAGTTACCGCCGATGTGCGGCGACACGCTGCGACTGTGGTGCGGTGTGATTTGCGATAAACCCTGACCACGTTGCAAAGAACGAATGATCGGGTCAAGAGGTGGGTCGGGGTCGTGGGTCAGAACCTCGTGGGTCAGAACTCATGGCGTGGCGCCCTGCATCCTGATGGTCCGAGGCTTGATTGGAAGTAAAGTTCGCCGCCGCGTAGGTAGCAGGAAGCATGTATAAGCCAATAGGACTAGGACACAGCGCCACCGGGTTGTCGATGAACGAATAAATGCTGCAGTAGTGGTCACAAAAAATGTACAGGAGGTCGGTAATAAATGCGTGGATGGCATAGCCAAAAAAAAAAAGGGCTGCTAAAAAAAAAAAGGGCTGCTAGTCGGTATACAGGACGTGGTGCGGTATATGTGGTGCGGTATATGCGGTGCGGTATGTGATGCAAAAACAAAAAACAAAAAAAAAAAAAAGAGAAATCGACAACCTGGGGCGCGTTGGGGCCGGCAGGAGCAGCAGCAGTAGCGGCAGTAGCGGCAGTGGCGGCAAGAAGGGGTGACAAAAGCAGTAACGACAGCGATGCGAATGAGATGATGATGATGATGGTGCGGATGACATTAAATGGCGTGAAGATGGGATAGCATGACGAGCGCTCGCGCGAGTGTGAGTGTGGGCTTGCCCGTGGGTATATCGTTCTCAGGTCATTCAGACAGGCAGAATACAGCGGCGCAAGTGGAACGTAGGAAAGCTGGGATGGGATGAAGATCACGCTATCAGAACCTGTTCAGCCGTCGGCGGCTCGAAGCTATCCTGCAGCGTCTTCGCCCCCGCCGGCGCCCCCGCTGCTGCTGCTGCAGCCTTCGCTACGATAGCCTTGGGCTGCCGATAATTCACGCGCGTCACACCGAAGACCAGCTCCGGCAAGGGCTCGTCCCTATCCTCATCATCTTCTTCCTCGTCGTCCTCGTCGTCGTCGTCCAGCTCGATGATATCGGAATACGACCCCATCCTATCGAGCTTGGCGTTTTTCTTCGCCGCACGGCTGGGCGAGGGCATGGAGATGAGCACGGAGACTTGCAGCATCTCCACGCGGACTTTGTAGCCCGTCGTCGGTGTCGTCGGTGTCGGCGGCGCTGCGTTGGCGTTGGCGTTGGCGTTGACGTTGACGTTGGCCACGCCCGCACCAGCAGCGGAAGGCACCAGCAGCGTCGGCGCACGCGGAGATCTCACGAGGGGCAGTGCATCAGTGTCGTGATCTGAATCACTGTTCGCATCGCTCCGATGGCGGCGCAAGAAGTTGGACAGCCGTGAGGCTCGGCTATTTGTCGTGTGCGGGGTCACTGATGGTGATGGGCTAGGGTCCAGTATCACGGCAGGGTGCCCGTCGCCAGCCCCAGCGGGCGAGTCGGCGGTGGCGGGCTTTTCTCTGTACTTGCGCTTGACGAAGACGGGTTGGGCAGAGAGCGGCTGTAAGAGGGATATATGTGGTCAGTGTTGGGTTGTTTGGAATGGTTCGAGGCAAGGATGGGAGGGAGGGTAAGGTGGGCAGTAGGAACTGAAGCGAGCTAGTATGTATGTACCATGATGTGATCCCACACTGGGCCTCCATCGCTCAGCCAGGTATCGATGATCTTGGGTTTGGCGCCAAAGCGCTTTCGTTTGGAGCCCTGGGTGCGCGGGGCGAGGAGCATGCCGGCGGCCATGGCTTCATCGAGTCGGCGCTGGTACCTCCTTCTGAGGAGATATGATCTGAGGACGATCGCACAGGAGACGAAGAGGAGGAGGAAGAGGGTCGCCAAGAATGTTACACTGGAATGTTTGGATCAGATTACTACGGGGCAGTGGTTGTTTTGGATACGTACAGATAGAGGTTGCTCGATGTACTCCCATTCCCGCCGTGCTGCGGTGAGGACGAGTCTGAGGGGCTGGGGAGGGAGGAGGTCGGGGAGGACATGGGTGGAAAAAAGAATGATGGGAACGATGGGATGAATTGAGAATCGGTACCTGTCCCATCACCATTCATTTTGTTACTATATAATAAAAAAGCGATTCCCCTTCCCCACCCTCTCCCATACCAACCTAGCGACCATGTCCACAGGTCTCCAGCTGCCCAACGAGCTCAACCTCTCTCCCCACTTGAGTGCACACAAGTACTTCTTCGTGTGCACCCTCACCGTCGCCGCCTGGGACACCCTCGTCCTCTCTCCGCGGACATGGCGTCTGTGGAAGTCTGAGGGCTGGCCCGCTCTCAAGATCCTCTTCCACTTTATGCGCTTTTTCATGCCCGCAGAGTTCACCGTCGTCGGTAAGTGCAGCGCGCATATGCTCCCGCTGTGACTGATGATCGATCGATCGTAGCCGTTGCCTTCTTTGACACCAAATGGACCCAATCTGTACGTTCCTCTCTTTCTCTCTCTTTTTTATTCAACCGCTCACCCAGCCCCTCGATAGCAATGCCAGAGATTCTTCCTCTTCGAGCCCATATGTACGGCTATCCTCCTGGCCGCTGCCTCTGGTTTGTATTATTTTTTTATTCGAATACCAGTTGACCCTGATACTACCGTCGCTAGCCGTCCATGTCATTCGCATCTACGCCATATATGACAAGAACCGTTCCATCCTCGCCGTCATGTCCGCCCTCTTCGCCCTCCAGGTCGTCGTAACCGGTGTCGCCTCGGGTTTCTATAGATGTCTGTTCCCATCTCTCTCATTTCCATGCATGATCGGAGTTTACTCACGCATCCCCTCCAGCCGTCCCGCTCCTGTCTGGCCAGGGATGCATCGCAGGGCCCAAGCATAACTGGGTCGGCATCTACTGGGTTGGCCCAACTCTTCTCTACACCGTATCCGTAAGTACCACTGCCCGCAAAGCGCCACATCATCCCACCGCCCCCATCACATTTACACCAAAATCAAAATCTTCATTTGATACTTGTATCATCATCTTCTCCTTTCCATCGTCTATTATTATCCCTTATTTCGTCTTGATGTTGGCACTGACCTGCCTTTCCTTTCCCAGTTCGGCCTGGCCCTCATGCGCTCCTTCGAGTCCCTCCAATCCCGCCCCATCAGCAAATGGAAGCTGATGCTGCGCGATGGACTCAACCTCTACGGCGTAAGCTCTTCTTCCCAAAACTTCTCTCCCAAACCCAAACCCAATCACTAACCCACCCACCCAACACCCAACAGGCGATCTGGCTCGTCAACATGACCAACATGCTCTTCTGGTTCATCGTCACCCCCACGGACGCCGCCGACCCGATCAAGACCATCGTCACCTCCATGGCCGCCGTGCTCACCACCTCCATGACCCTGCGCGTCGTGCTCTCCATCCGCAGCACCCTCGCCGGCGGCGGCTCCTTCGCCCTCTCCGCCTCCTCCGCCGGCGCGTCGTCCTCCCGCACCGGTACTACGCATGTGCTGTCCGCTGGTGGGGTGGGCGTGCGCTCGGGCCATGGGGGTGGTGTGCAGACGGGGATCTCGACGCACGGCGCGGGGGTGCACACGTATACCCTGGATGAGATGCGCGGGAAGCCGGAGGGCGAGTGGGGCGTGGGTGATGGGGATGCGAAGAGCAGTGTGCATGGGCTGACGGCGGGTGAGGATGGCGTGGTGAAGGTTGGCGTTGTGGAGCGCGAGGAGCTGGATACGGCGGGTGTTAAGATTACGATTGATAGGGAGATTGGGTATGATGTGTCGGAGAGGTATAGGAAGTAAGTAGGCTGTGGGCGGGGCGTTGGTATTCGGTGGTGGTGGGTTATGCGTCGCTCGTGGAATTGTTATTTACTGCAAAATTCTCTCCTGCTTTTTTTTTTTGTTTAACATGTACATATAGTATCTAACCATATCTATATACCTCTCTTACCATTTACATCCCTTCTTACCATTCCTCCTTGAGTCATTAGGAGGCTGGCTATGTATTATACTTATTATAAAAAAACAACTTCGTGGTTTTGCTACTGCTTTTCACGAGTCTTGCGGTTCTGTATCAAGCATATCTACCCTTGAAAGTTGAATTCGGAACTGGAACTGCATGGTTACACGATAAGGACATGGCCCAAGGGAAATCCGAACCGCGGACAAATATAATTCGACCTGGCGAACTCGTCCTCAGGCATCAAATATCTCATGAACGTTGAACATTGAATCAGAACATTGGAAGGTCTTGCCTCCGTGCGGAGTCATCCAACCGATCAGTCTTGGCGATCACAGCGGCTTGATCGTGAATTCGATCGCGAATGCGGGGAGACTGAATATAGCGTTGTATCTACGTGCTATCATGACAGGTGTACAACGGAGGCGGAGCCGGAGGATGAGTCGGACTCCGGCTTGTGCCGGTGAGCCGGAATATTCGTTTCAGTCATTTTTTGGAAGTTTGGGAAATTTTCAAAGTTTCATCAGGACCCGGTTAATCAGACCAGGGTTTGAAGAATTCCCTGGGCGCTTCATAGGGGTCTTATGACTACCACATGAAAAATCTAGAACAATCATATGGTTTATTCCTAGAGCAGCGGTGTATACGATGCTGATTAAAAAAACCCAAGCCTAGTTCAACCCAATGAAAATAAAGAACGAATGAATGATGAAAAACTCTGCACATTACGAAGGTGGTATCCAGTGCACAGTACATGTGCTAGTCTATTAAAATCACAGTCCACATAATATGCACGAGAGCGCGTCAGTGAAGCTCGTAACAATTATCAAGCCTTGGCGTGAAACTCTGCACGAAATGATCATTGCAGCTCGGAAAGCCATCGATGAATTACTTTGCAAAGAGTCGGAGGCATGTTTTTTTTTGCCTGTCTAACGCGATATCAACATCTGTACTGTACACGACAACCGTCGGTCTGCCGCCCGCGGCCAATCAAAGAAATCTATACCTTCGTCAGAATCATCGTCCGAGTCACCGCTACACAGAAAATTCAATCAGCAGTAACCACTGAGAATAAAGACAGTGGCTCACCCCGATTCTCCATTCTCCATTCTCCTCACCTCCTCAAGGCATATCATTTCTGAAATCCACCCGCTCATGCCGCTAAAATCGGCCGCTGTCCCACCTGACAGATCAGCTGTGTCGCACGGTCGCATCTCCATGACATAGCTATATGCAGACCAGATTTTCGGTAAGCGCCGTCGGATGGTGCGTGTCTCCTCGTCATCAGAGTCATATACAAGCGAGTACGGAGTTGGAACTTTTGCTAGCTCGTTTTCGAGCCTTGCGAGGATGCATTCGGGTACAGACAGCTGAGAAGTAATAGTTGTTGCCTACATCGAAACCAGTGAGCCATCATGAGCTATTCAAATATAGAGAAAGTCTTACCTGATCATATTCGATCTTGAATGTGCGCAACAAGGTGGTTCTATACAAGAATATATCATCGCACGGCACTTGTGTCCCGGTAACGGCCTCAACAAGCGTTTCCAACGGTAGGAAACAGCGACGTCGACGTATAGAAAGCCCGTTGAGGCCACTGCGCCGCATGAGAGGGTAAACCTCCAATGTGAAGTACGTAGCATCATTTTCCTCTGAGATAACTTTGCGCACTACGGCGGGGCGGTAGGGAGGCTGCCGCTCCACCCTAGTATGAGTCTGATGAGGAAAGAAGCTTGGATCCAACGAGCGTGGGGGAGGCTCGTAATCGAGGCTCTTCTCTGGAATAAGTTTCAAAAGCACGACATCGCCCCGCTTTATGCATGGCGGGGGCACTTGTTTCAGCGACGGAGCTGCAGGCTCGGGTGCATCAGATGCTGCTCAGCTCACATTCAGGCAGGAGTACATGGACATTGCAATATAACACCTACCTGTCCAACCTGGCTCCTCCCATTCGAACTTGGCGTCCGCATTCCATCCCTCCCGGTTGGCGAGTACAGCCAGCTTGTCACGTAACAGGTGATATTCAGGTTCCTCACCGATCTCAAGGCCAAAACAATAGCTGCAGAACGCTTCGAGTTCGTGTGGGAGGTCTTGACAGAGCCGTGCTGCAGTCCATGAGCGTTTCTTCTCGAGAATCCGTCGTGCGCGATGCTTTCGCGTTCCTCCTCGAATATGGCCCCATGGGAGACTACCACGAGCGAACAGAAGAATTGTGTAAGCCAAGGCCTGAAGGTCATCCCGACGCGTCTGCGCTGAAACCCGGCTCAGCGTGCATGCATAGGCAGGGCGGGGAAGACATACCTTGCCCGAGATGAGCATGTATTGATGCAAAAGGTAGAGTCCCAATGACACCCGGCGACCCTCCTTCAGCAGTCGAAGAGGACACATGGGCAGCGGTCGTCGAATGCCTCCAGCGCCGCGCAAGTCCAAAATCAACCAGATGTACAACATGCGATTTAGGTTCCAGTCCGAGCAGAAAGTTTTCCGGTTTGACGTCGCGGTGAATGAACCCTCGAGAATGGATGTACTCGATGGCATCGAGCTGCAGGCCATAGTCTCAGTTCAGTATATAGCTACGAGCCGCAATTGAGCCTCACCATCCCGAGCGCCAGACGCGCCGTTGTCCTCAAACTGAATCGGTTGGCGCAGTGCCGGAAACGATTGCCTAAACTCGGTCCAAGAAGATCCATAACCATGACATTGTGTCTACGTTGACGGCCGTAGGCTTTGACGTCGGGGATGCACTCATGACCAGCAAGGGCTTTATAGACGTGATATTCGTGCTCCAAATTCGGCCGGGTGACTTTGTCCGACGCGAGCTCCTTTTTGATGGCGACTGATTCACCGTTGGGACCAACACCCTCATCTATGACACCTATATATTCGATAAATACCATATCAAGGTCAGGATCATTCACTTTGCCAAGGTTAGGTGCGCGCACCAAATCCGCCTGCTCCTATCCGCTTCACGCCAAGAAAGGAGTCAAGCGATGGCTCGCCACCCATGTTGATGTTCTGGCGAGAAAGGACTCCCAAGATTGGCCACAGGATAGAAGGTAGTCTATCTGTCTCCAAGGACACTTGTGTTGTGCCCAGCCAACGCTCAAGGCCAGATATTCCCGATTGGAGTAGGTCGAGTGTCCCAGACAGCTAGATCAAGGGAATGTAGGAGGTCAACGTAAGACAGCTGCTCAGAGCAGGCGTGATTGCAACCAGAATTCGACTCTTCTTGCCGATCGGATTCATAAGCATTCGACATGAGACTGATCTAACATTCTGTTGTGTATGCTGCATCCACCATGGCTAAAACACCACTGCTCAAGTCCCAGGGATGTTCCCTATTACTGGGTTACATCAGGAAAACTACAGTCTCTTTGGCAGCTTATGTCACTTTCGCCAAATGCCGTCAATGACCTAACCTAATCTCCAATGAACACAATTCAAGTTTCGCATAAGAAAAAAAAGGGACAAACCTACTAATCACCACCACCTGAAAGGTACGACCCATAGAACGCCTCCCGAGCAGCGCTATACGCCCGGCCCACCGACGCAGGCGAGGAAAAGTCGTCCCAGTTCGAGCCCCCAACAACAACAGTGTGGCTGCCGAGGTCATGGCCCGTAAAGCCAAAGTCGTCCGTGCTGAGAGACCCATCCTCCGCAACGATATCGCTGAAGTAGCTGGCAATGCCCGAGTCGAACCCGACGTGGCGGCCCGAGGTGCGGCGGAGGTCGTGGCTGAAGGAGCCAAAGCTCGCGTGGAACTGCTCGAAGACGATGGTTTGCGTTTCGACTTCGCAAACCTGCTCCGTGATGATCCTGAATTTTTGAAGGTTTCATTTAATTATCATTAAACGTAATCATGAAAGGGGGGAAAACAATTATGTACCTCTTAGCCATCTCCTGCAAGACGATGAGACGCTGCTGGATAATCTCGATGGACTCGCTGTGGCACACGAGTTCCGTGTCCTGCTCGACGACGGTCTGGCTCTCGATGAAGCCCGCGAAGTTGTCCGTGCCGTAAAAGTTGTCAAAGCCGTGAAGCGAGGAGAATGAGCCCCAGTTGTCGAACGAAACACCACCCTGGCGGGCATCTGAAAGAATCAATTAGCAACCTGGAATCGAAGACATACATAATACGTGTGGAAGAGGGTGTTACTTACCCAGCCTGTTAAGAGCGAGAGGCTTGGCGGTAACACCTGCGACCAGAGCAGAGACAACGACGACGGCGTTGAACAATTTGGCGAACATCTTTATTTAAAAGGAGTGTTGAAAGTTTTGGGTTAAAAAATAACTAGAAAACAAGGAGTCTGAGATTAGCTTTCCGTCATTCCTAAAGAAAGAATCCACATACCTGCTCAAAAAGTGGGAACGAAAGGGATTATTCTAAGAAAAGAGAAATGAATGTGGCTACCTGGCCAGGTGTCGAAGGAAACGAAAGATAAACAGGAAGAGAGCGAATGAAAATTATCATGCTGCTTTCGCCACCGATTTTATAGGGAAAAGGCCCATCACGACAAGAGGCACCGTATACCAAAGTCCGGGTTCAGCTGGGCGATTTGCACTGCCCGGTTCTCACATAAAGAGTCACATTTGGTAAACCACCACCTGGAGGAGTCGCCGCTCGCCCGTCCAATGTTGATGTCAGGATGCCATCTGTTGGCAATCGGGACGTACTAGGAGTTGAATAGCTTATGCCAAGCCTATTTTATTCTTGTGAATGGTCCCAAGGCAGCATGCTCGATGAAGAGAATCTAGAGTCGTAAAAATCGATGACTAGAGTGCGATACATAGCCAAAATTCCATGCCGGCGACGAGCTTCAGCCGTATATCTTGCTCCTCAGGCGCGACATATCCACCATATCCCAGAAATCGTCCATATGCACACTGAGCGCCGAGCGAGGTCAAAAATAGATTCTAACAGTGAGCGGTACGCGTTGGCAAAATCGATAGACGGAGAGGGATCGTTTTACGTCTTTTTCGTTTTTGTTTTGACAATGAGGAGTCACCGAAGGTTGAACGTTGAACGTTGAATGCCAATGGAGAACTCGGAGGCGTCAGCCAAGGAAAGCAACCGTAAGAAAAACGTTGATCGACTTCAACGAACACCATCCAGAGCGCGCGGCGTAATAAGTGCCATGGCCACACCCGGACCCCGGTTTCAGTCTTAGCTTTTCCTTGACATTCGCGCCATCAGTGTCGAGGTCCACCACTGGACCGCCAGTGTTATTGATTGATAAATAACAGAAATCCCTGCCATTTTGTGGGTTCCTGAAGCCTTGTATTTGCCTAGAAACGTGAGCGACACCCAGGTAAGTTCCAATGGCCATCTTTTCATCATTGAGTAACAGTAAGGCGGAGTGGGGAGATAGTAACAATACTAGTTGGTCACCTGGCGTGCAATGCAAGTTCGACGAGTTGGAAAAACCGAGAGCGCCATCATGATCGAACTTGCATCCGACTCGAACAACTTCAACAAGAAACGAGCGGCATCTGGCTTTGCCGAAGCCTTCCCTAAACTAATTTCGGCAACTTATATGGCCGGATACTGGTGTATGTTGCAAAATATTAGAAAATAATTAAAAATAAATCGAAAATCGAGAGAGAGAGAGGAGAGAGAGGAGAGAGAGGAGAGAGACTGAGAACAGCCAGAAACTTCCACCTTGGGGACTCACACCTGCTCGACATCAACGCCGTGCATGGATGCGGGCGCATCAACTCTCTTTGAACACAGAAAAGTGATATTGGCGAGCTGGTTCGTCCAGATACTCGCTTAGCGTGGGTGCTGCTGTGGTTCACAAGGTATTTTCTCACCGAATTTCCTGACATTTTGCCAATTTGGTCTACAGGGCCGCCTGGATACTCGCTTAGATCATCTCGAAGGTGCGTCAATTGGACAGATTATCAACTTTACTGTAGATGCATTGAATCACAATCTAATCAAACTACTAGTCCCACGCAATGTTGCACTGCTTGTCTGGCAGGCGCCGATCAGGAACAAATAACTTGACTATGTCTCTGACTAGGTAGGTCAGTAGGCACCGTAGCATAGTACCAGTAGTACTCTGTATGTTTCTGGTAGACTTTCTTTCTATTTCTGTAGTAAGTATGCCATAGTTTCCGTAGCATTACACTCTACCATTCTACCATGTCTACAGAACCTATGGAGTGTTACTCAAAGTTGACTCAAACCTTGCAATTGTGGTATCACAGCAGCAAAACGTCATTAAATTAATCAAGCCAAGGTTACATGTGTATAGACAGTAAACTATAAGTGAATGAAATGAGTAACCGCCACCCCAGGCATGAGCGGCACATCCTTCATCAGCCTCTCGACCATGTTCATGCCTTCGTTGATCGCATGCTGGAGGTCGACGACGTTAGTGAATGACTCGGGCAACCCCCGAGTAAAAATTTTGAACCCATACCCCTCCCTGCGAAAACCTGTACCTGCGGCGGGTATGGGTACAGGTTCCATCAGCGGCAGAGGGGTCATGCTGTGCTTGAGAGGTGGGGTCGAGCCATGGAGGAGTTGCGGTCCTTGTTGATGAGTCGGGATCGCACAAGCTCTCGTGGCACCGCTCTCTGTGACTGCAGGGTTGCTGCTGCGCAGGGCATGCCTCATCCTTCACAGGTGGTGTGAAGTGGCTGAGGGGCAGCAGGGTGCTGGTCGCCAGGTACGTGGCCTCGCAGAGGCGGTACATGCGCACAGGGCCGGCCTCATCTTCGTCCTCATCCCGGTTGCAGATCACATATAGGGTGTTATTATTGATAGTATGTTTTGGCAGTGGGGCTGCTGCCAGGGGCTGTAGGGGTGGTATAATGTGGCGGGTGGCTGGGCGGCGATGCCGTCGCTCTTTTCTGACTCGGACAAGAGATCAGGGGCAGGACAGGGGCATAGGCTGAGGATAATGAGGACGCGGCATTGAACAGAGGTGAAGGCGAGGGCGTGCAGGTGGTAGTCGTGGGCAGAGGTGATGCAACGCGGGGCAGGGGACGGCGAACTTGCTCATCTCTGAAGTAGCAGTGCATGCTCCCGACGTTCCGACTTGTGCGGCTTTCAAACGTCATCTGTGAAAGCATGGCAGTTCAAAACCAGCACATAACGAAATGGACTGGTTTACTTACCTTGTCTGAAGTGCATGCTGCGTGCGCTTCCCGGCCCATCCATGCAATCTTGTTGCTTCTTTTTTACACAATGTCAGCCATAAATGGATGCTGAACAAGGGACCGAGGGAAACTCACAGGATATGGATGGGGGCTATGTTCAAAAGTATGAACAAATATTAGCCATTTTGTAGAATAGAATAAAGAAGAATGAAAGAAGAGACGTGTCGTAGAAGAGAAGGGACGTCGTAGGCCAATGTCGTGTCTCATTGAGCCAGTGACGTTTGTTGGCTAGACTCGATTATGTAAGTTAGATTTCAAACTCAGTATCCGATATCCAGTATCCGCAACATATATGAGTAACGAGCCAGCATATATAGCATTTTCGGTTGTTTCTGACGTTCTCTGGAGTCTGGAGAGGCTTTATCCCTCCCCAACTGAGCGGTGGCGTTTATTAGTAAGGTTTCTCCCCCTTGCCCGACTGATTCTGCCTTCTCATCGGATTTTTGTTGTAGTGGTCCTGCAGTTCCAGTCGGGACAAGACAGATGTCCATCTGGGTAAGCAGGCTTGAACATCTGGGCGTCTATATTGCTCACTGTGACTTCTCAGCATGGCGTGGATGGAGCGACGAAGAGTTGTCCCGTGCGCCGATCGCACAATGGATGAGAGGTCTACTATACTAGCTTAGTTGACTGTTATCAGGAACTCCTGGTATGCGAACTCATTCCATCTTCCCGAGAGCGTCTCTGATTATCGCTTGCTATTCAGGTAGCAGACTAGTGCCAGAATGCTGGTACTTGACGGACCTGTTTTAACTGCCCATGGGTGTTCCAGGAGCTGCATTACCACCGTTTACTACCATCAAATCCGATGATATCGGATTTGGAACTCAAGCAATGTTTCCTTGATTCTGGAATTATGTTCAATGTCATTCTATTTGTTTACAGCCGTTTCGGAAATTCTTGTCCGGCGGTGAATTCCGGCGTTTTAAAATAAAATAAATCCAGAAAATCCAGAAAATGCAAGAAATGCAAGAAATGCAAGAACGAGCTTTAATCGAGTGATTCTGCAGTCCTTTCGAGTGTTTAATGTTCCTTATATGTAACCATATCAATACCATGCATACGGCTCAAAGCCTGGTTGTTTCTGACGAGGTTAGGTTGTAATAGAGCTATCCAGGCCTCGAAGTCTTCAAACTTTTGATTTGGGGCCAAAAGACCTCACAAATGGAAGCCAGAATGACTGAAAATGAAGGATGACCTCATGAATAGCAACTAGATATTTTATTTTTGCTTTCAAGTGCCCCGGAGCATGTCGCAGAGGCAAGGTTGCCCACTGTGCAGTGCCACGTCATCAAGTCTTCCAGAGGGCTATCGTGAAACCCTTGTCAAAACCCTCAAAAAAGAGTCCTAAATTCCATTGCCAAAATTCGAACTTGAATTCGAATCATTACGTATAGTATCTCGACGCACAACGAATAAAGAACCTCGTAACGTATCTTCAAGAAGTGCACTCTCTGGGAGTCTGGGACTAGCCAACGCCGACCACACCACCCTCCTGCTCAACACCTACACCAAGCTCAAAGACGTTGTGCGGCTCGACAGCTTCATCAAGACAGAATCGCGGCGGAATGCCAAGGCAGATGGAGGAGACGCGGAGGAGCTGCCGTTCGACCTTGTCACCGCGATTCGTGTGTGCAGACAAGCGGGTTACTTTGAGCATGCATCCTACCTTGCGAAGAAGTATGACCGGCATGAGGACTATTTGAGGATACAAATCGAGGACGCGGGGAATTTTGCAGATGCACTGGCATTGTGCAAGCTCATGCATCATGAATCATCTCGTTGGGTAGCGGGCACGGCTTTCGATGTAGGAAGATGTTCTCTTCACCGTCAGACACAGGAAAGTCCAAGGGATGATTGTCGTAGTCATCAGACATGATGTATAGATATTTAAAAGAGTGTAGATGCTCGTTTACGAGGAGTAGAGACAGCGGAAGCTACGATTCTGAATTTTCTGAATTTTTCTTATTTTCTCGATTTGTTTGATTTATTTTATTTAAAAAATGTCGGAAATCACCGTGGACAAGAATTTCCGAAACGGCTGTACCTTGGGCGAGCACTAGTATCGACCCAAGGTCCTTGGACAGCCGAGGTATTTTATACTAAATCAATTACCCCAGGTCATTCTTTCCAACGACGAGGCCGTTGAATACTCGGTCTATTTTATGTCGTGGAACAGCCGGAGCTCATTGTTGACTACTCCCAGCTAATGTCAATAAAGTTGGTTGTAGAGATGTAATGACAACTTGTAAGGTCTGCTTCCATGAAGTGCTACTTAGGTGATGCAGGGAAAGCAAACTCCAACCAGTGTAGACCCGCGGAATCTTCACAAAGATATCACATATGTCGGACTCAGAGCTAGACCAGCAAAAGCATCACAACCTAATGTCATCTCTGTCTGAATCGAATGCCCTAATGTTATATATCCATGAAAGCAGTCTCGGTAACGGACATTTATACTTGGCCAGATTTCCCCTAATGATACAGGCGTCTTCGTGCTCCAACGGTTGCCCGAAGCATACGCATCCGAGAGTACGAACTCCCCCACGTCCGTGATTTATATCTCAAAAACCTGTACAACAGGCATCGATTTCCAGCAACATCCGCGATAAGTCAAACGGCAGAAAGGGTAAAAGTTATGAAAAAGTCTACGCATACCACACAATCGCCACACCGCCTCGTGAAAAAAATTACAGCAGGAGATCGTCAGCACCACCAGAGGACGACGAGGGAGGGGCTCCGTTGCCGAATGCTCCAAACGCAGGTTGAGGAACGCCGCCGACTGGCTTCTGCTGGCCTCCCCACAGACCTGCCAGAGCTTTCTCCTTCTCTAAATCTTTTATCGACTTGTTGGCACCCACACCCGTGGTTGACTTGCCTGTCGCCGGACCACCAAGTGACAATGACCACAAGTCGTCGAAGTTGGCGCTCTTGGCAGCCGCAGCAGGTTTGACCGACGCAGCTGGCGTTGGCGAGAAGGAAGAGGTGGGTCTCATGGGTGCGCTTCCTGCGAAGAAATTTTGGGATGACTGTTGCTGTTGAGGAACCATGGGAGCAGAGAATTGGCCTGGAGACGATAGAGAAGGAGTTTGACGATGTCCTCCCATGCCCATGCCCGTACCAGCGCCCATACCCATACCCATGCCGTAATTTATTGGTTGTTGTTGAGGCTGCGCGAATTGTTGTTGAGGCTGGGCAAATCCGGTATAAGCGGGTGGCTTAGCTGGTCCTGCGTTGAGTATATCCATGAGATTAGCCTTCTTAGCCACTGCTGGGGCAGGGGCATGGGAGGCAGATGCCTGCACAGGCGCCGCTTGGAAGTCGGTGAAGTCGTCATCTGAGAAAATCGATGAAAAATGAGCCTCTCGAAATCCAGTCATGTTAACTGGATGAATACATACCGTCGAGACCGACGATGCCCGTGTTAGAAACGGCAGGAAGTGCTTTATTAACTGCAGCTGGTGCAGGAGCAGGAGCAGGCGCGCTGAAAGTGTCATCATCGAATCCACCCAATAGATCAACGACAGGTTCTGTGGCTGGAGCAGGTGGAGGAGGGGCAGTTGCCTTCCTCACAGGTGTCCGGATGGAATTCGAACGGACGGGGGAAGGTGCAACCTCATCATCTCCAGCGTTGTATTCTTCGTATGGGCGACGATTGTCGCTGAAGGAGGAGCTGCCTCCTCCGCGGCTACTGCTACCACCTGAGTAGTCTGTCTCACGAATAACACATTCAACGTTCAGCGTAGAAAAATGCCCACCATTTCCGTAACTTGAATTGCCGTATGACGAGCTCCCTCCTCCGAGACTGTCGCTGCCAAATCCACCATATCGACCTCCGCCGCCGGACTCGAAACCCATTGATCCCGTGAAGCCATCGTTTCCTACTCCAACATATTTATTCTTGTTGGCTTTCGCTTTACGGCGTTCTCCACGGATTTTTTCTACATCCGAGAGCAGTTCGACGAGTTCGCGAGAGCGGTTGCGTACTGGTGGTGAGAAAAAGTTGATTCTCGTCTCGAGCGATATCAATTGTTAGATACATACCATTAACACCTTCATCTTTGCCTTTATCATCGATGTAATGGAAGTTTCGTAGCATTTTAAGAGTAGAGATATGTGACCGTGCATCGTCAACCACGCGTTCTGATCCGTGCTTGATGAGATATTCCAAAAGCTGAAGAGCCTGTATATCACGTAAGTAACGACAAACACATTAGTTCATAAAGGCTTACATACCTTATATATCTGTCGCCATTGTTTGGCTTCTTTCTCCATGAAACGGGAGTAGATACTGGGCATGATTTCGTTAAAATATTGGCTGAAATTGAAACAATTTAGAAGGTATTCGAGGACATCAATGAGACTCCTACAAGTGGAATGTCCTAGAGTTCATGTAAACTGTGTTAGATTGAACACCAAGGAGATGTTGAACAACGCTGGTACGTACCCTTGGGCGATCTCTTGCATCAGAGTTGAGCTTGCACCCCTGCATAGTGGGTCAGTCATCGCCTCTCATCACGGCGGTTTTCGCGTACCAAGGATCATCATTGGTGGCCTCCCTAACTTTTGCCTCCATCTCACTGACATTCAGTACAACGTTCTTCGCCTGATGCCAACCTCGTCAGCATGCCAGCATTCCGATCCAAGGAGGCCAAAATGCACGGACCTGGTTGTACATACTTTTGATATCATAGAGCGTGATATTCTGCAGCGTTGTCGAGAGCGATTCGAGTTTCTCCATGGTGAGCAATTTGTTCAAGAAGGAGAATATAGGGCTTTTATCGAACAGCTAAGGATGAGTTTGATCAGGACAACGCCGTCACATCCTCGAGCCACCTCGTGTGACAGCTACTAACCGTGATGCCAAACGGCCCGGATACTCTCGGCTCAAAAAACGTTGCACTCAGCGGGGGGAGTCGAGTTACCTGGAATTACCCCTCAGCTGAGGAAGAAATCGACTTGTTGTCGCGGAGTCAGGCACCGGGCACTTTTGTTTCTCTAGGCGCAACAAAGGGAAACGATTGAAATTTGAAAGTTCATTGAAGAGTCGCACAACGTTCGACGCAGCTGAACTGAGAGTGTTTGCACCTGGTTTGAACTTAGGTTCAGAACTATGTATTAAAAAAACCCGACCATTCAACCTAAGGATTGTGAACAAAAGATTGGACACATTGGGAATTGAACCCAACACCTCTCGCAGACCCATAACAGCATGTACAATGCTAAGCGAGCGTGATAACCAACTACACCATGTGCCCTTCTTTTTTCACGTGATTCTGACGTCATTCTCAGACTAGAGTCCCGACACCGACTCATAAATATCTCTGCAACCGCCAAGCAACTGCTTCATTTTTCTTCTTACATCTTACATCCCGATAATCGAGTTCCCCCGACAAGCGATGGACGTATTTTCTACCAACAAGTCTCTTCTTAACCCGAAATTCGATGGGTATAAACTGGAATCAATACCTCAAGATCAAGCAGTGTCCCGATATAAACTCTCGCGAAAGCCCACACAAGCCACGACGTCTGGAAGACTGCCGCTGTCATTCCAGGAGATGCATAGCCGAATAACTCACAATCATCTGACAGTCGATAACGACTCCGGAAACGCGATCTATGTTGACGAAGATTTCAACGTCTGCTTGATTGGAATCCCGATGTCTGGGGTAAGCTTCTCAATGGTTTTCATGTCTGGAGACTTTCTGTATACTCACCGGCCGAGATGTAAAGTAGGATGTACCAGGGCCCTCTTTTCGAGTCATATACGAAATGGCTACCCCGATGGACACATCGTCTGTCGTGAATATCCAACGCGAATATCCTTCATCCGCGTTCCTCAGTTCGACGGTCGTGGCAGTAACAGACGGCAACGGTCTCTTGTATGTCCTGCCCATCAAGGAAGGCGACGTCTCAGAGCCCATCGGGACCTTCACGCTCCGTACCGGAGGAGCGCTTGATGCGCCGTTCAGGTTGCATCATATCCACAGACCCTCGCCCACCACAGCCGTCTTACTACTCTCGTCTCGATTCTACTCTCCCGACGGGAAGAAAGGAAAGAAAAATCCAACGGTTGAATTCGACTTATGGGCTGCAAAGATTGATCTTCTCTCTTTGCGCTCCGGAAGTGAACCTCGAGAACTTGACGTGCTATGGCATCGACGAGGACAGGATGTACCCATCTACACGACTTTTATCAATGAAGTCAACTCCTATTTCATTGTTGGTGGTTCAATTTTCTCTGAGCCCAACGTTCCGACAATCAAAGCCTACGAGCCGACCCCCGACGAGCTGGCACCGATTCCGCGTGCAGGCGAGAACCTTGACATGTCTACCGACAGACTAGAAAAACCACAACCATACTCATGGACGCAAACCTCCGATTCTGTGACTGTTGCCTTTCCTCTTCCTTCCAATACTCCACAAGATAAAATCAAAGTCTTGTTCACCGTGCAAACGCTAACATTACACGTGGACGCCGAGCCTCTTGCAAGCGAGGAGTACCCGCCGGTCCCGATACCACACTACTCTACAACGGCATTATGGGACAGCGTGAACACGACATCGTGCTTCTGGACATGGGATCGAGAGGCCGAGCACGCGTACGGATTGCTAACGCTGCACATGGAGAAGAAGAACGAGGGTACGCGGTGGATGCACGTATTCGCCGGCTCCGCCACTGACAAGGGAGATGTCGATGTGCCGGAGACGCTCGACCCCTCTGAGCTCTGGCACATTCGCGAGTCATTAGAGAAGTACACAGCGGCGCTGCGCACAGGCGAAGACGCATCTGGGCTGGGACTAGGCCACGGTGTACCTAGCCTTGTGGAAGGGGAGATTGATGAGGAAGCCGATGCGTCGGTAGGCAGGCGAGCTTGGGTAACCTGGGTAGAACCGGAAGGTGCGACCCCAGGATGGTGTCAGACCAACTCATGGGAGCAAGAGCCAGTAACAGTTCTGTCGACACCCATGCCAGGATCCGTATCCGAAGGCTCGCCTGTCCTCCAACTCATCCTGAAGCAAGATCTGGACGGGCCTGTCTTTTCGTTCGATCCTACGCACCCTTCTGCGTGGAAACACACATCAACATATTCCGCGCTTGCGTTCGTGCTCGCATCAAAGCAGGACACGCGCTTCACTTACCATCTTCCGACACGCGGGGTGCTTGCGTTCGAGGGCGGTAGTGCGCGCGATCGAGGCGCTAATGTGTACATCTACCGCCCGGTGGTGAACGCGAAGGACACTTGGTCGAAACAGTCCGTGCTGCAAGTGGATGACGGAAGTGGTGGTGCCTTATTGGGTGTTGGCTGTGTCAAGGTCCGGGGTGGTAAAGATGAAGAAGTCTTGGTCGTTTGCTTGACTGAGGGCGACCTGGTGCTGATCCGAGGGATTTAACCTTTAAAGCTTAAGGGTCGAGCATTGTGCACAAGGTGGTATTGGAGAGGAGGACATGACAATGTAAACTATGTAGGTGAAGTATAATAAAAGACTTGAGAACCTCGTCCTCTGTCATTTTCTTCACGGTCGGACCGGGACCGCGAGGACGAAGCGTACGTCGGATCCAACGCCGACTTTCTAGTAATGAAGAATATTCCTAATAAAGCATTTCCGTGCCATGGAGAGCACGCCCGAATGCCGGGCTACTTCTAATTACTGACGATCTCTTTTGACGTTTCGCGCCAAACTTTACTCGCCATATGAAGGCATCTGTGTTTGGGAAATCTAACCGCCAAGATAAGTAAAAACGTCTTTGGCAGTGCCGTATTCCAGCCTTATTTCTACTCGCTTTCTGTTCGACATTACAGCGGGCACGTCTAGCAACTTGGTTACTTGAAGTAGCTATAGTGGTCGACCTCAGTTGAAGTCACTTTGGTGCAGAAGTCTGTTGGCAGCAAGTTGGCAGTCGCTCTATCGCAAGGAGTCTTAGGTGGGTCCGACATTCATTTTTTTTAACCTTTTATGTCGATGAAAATATTTCCCCATATCTTAATAGGAACTCTGCGAGAGTCCGAGCTATACGAGCATGTCTGGTTCTTGAACGCGTGATAAAAATAGACCTTTGTTCTTGCGATACGTGACTAGTTGTCAACGCGCTCGTTCCAATCAACGCAAAGTTTCGAAAATCCGTCTGTCATGCCATCTTCAAGGGTTATTTCAACCATTATGGCCACAGCAATGCTGACAGCAGCCACACTTACGTCTTACTAATACGCGCTCTGGCAAGTTCATTCACCACATAGAAAAAACCAGCACCTTCGACAAAAGGTTCGGTTCAATTTCGTTATTCTATGGCCAGCTTTCTAGAAAAGTGTTCTATAACGCATAGCTTCCTGAAAACCTCGACACCTGGAGAATGCCTGGAGAATCTGAAGAAGCAGAGGAGCAGATTTGGATAGATTTGGAAGAAGTATTCCACAAGGCGGGATTTACGCTGTGGCCGCACGCTTTCGGCCCAGTTCTTAGGACTCCTGGTAATACTTATCCCTTGTCGAGTGGATATGGTTATGCCACACCCGCCCGAACGAATTATGATCAGACACAATCAGGAGCTGTGGGGCGGCTCCGTCGATTTGATTACATTGCTCGTGATGCCAGCTCTCCATTCTATTAGTTGCTGATGTTGCACCTAGAACCCCCTCCAGCGAGCCGCTCGAACACAGGATGGGCACGATGTCATTATTCGCGTAATCGTTGTTCAAACCGAAGGGCACGACCATCTCACAGTCCTCCGGAGACTCGCGACCGGAGAGAATAGCCTGTTGAGTAATAACCATACCCTCCCCATGTTTGCCGAATTCCAGTTCGAAGACATCATTTTCGGCGTCTTCCCCAAGGTGGGTGGCACGATATCGGAGGCATATGGTTTCTGGGCGAGGAACTCGGCGGGTGATATCGTCGAGATGCTTATGCAAATGTTGGAGGTAAGTTTCGGTTTCTCATCAGTACCTTGATATATTTCTCAACATCATGTGTAGGCTCTTGCATTTATTCACAGCTTAAACATTGCACATCGCGTGAGTAGTCAACTAGTTTATGTATAACTTCGAGAATCATTTTTCTCCGTGACGTTCCATAGGATGCATTCCGTGACAATTTCGTAATTCAATGGCACCCAGAGTCTTTGCTGACGATGGAGATCTCTCCATCCCGTCCTCGGGTCTATCTCATTGACTTCGAGGTTGCCATACAATTCCCGTCAGAGTGCCTCGCAGAGGAACGGGTTACGACAGGCTACCCTCTTGGTGGCTCTTTTACTGAACTCAAAACGTATGCTCGCCCTCATGCACCCGAGTGTGCTACTGGAAATCCCTACAGTCCATTCAAGCTAGATGTCTGGCAATTGGGTGTCAGTTTCTCAGATTTCAAGGTACAACATTTAGTCTAAATCTTTTCCCCAACTACGTATACTTGCTCACCATCTTTCCCCCTTTCAGAGCACGATCGCTGAAATTGACGACGTTCTCGTAAGTATGACTGTGGCTGATCCTACACACCGACTGGATGCAAAGGGAGCTCTAGATCAACTTAGAAAAGTGGTTCTTTCCATGCCGCCAGAATCTCTACTCTTTAAACCATGGATGGAGAAAGACTTTCTTGAAATTCTTGCCATTTAATAAATGGGTAGTGGCATACACTACTGCTCTGTTTCTAGATGGTTGGCTCGTTACAATATTTAGCTTCTGGTGATAATTTTCCGTAGAAATCGTGGAATCCAATAGCTCTCTGCTCCAGTCTAACGTTCAATGCCAACACGCGCGACACGTGCTGGGAAAGTCTGGCAAAAGCGTTACGTAACATATTTTAACTCTCGACGCACAGCCACGGCGATCTTAACTGACGGGCACCGCGACGCTCGATATGGCGGCCACGAACCCTTCCGCTATGCTAGCAGAATCTCTCTCAGAGTTCTCCAAGGCTGCTTACAAGGCCGTGAGTACGATCTGCGTGCATCCGGCCTCCTAATTCCCCTGTGACTGAACAATGTGTGTGATAGTTCTCAGAAGTCGAATCACAGTCGCGTCAAGAGGTGGCACACGCTATGGCAGATACTCGTGACGCAAAGATGGAGCGAGACAAGGCATTTAGGGAACTACATGCATGCCAGCTAGAATCGCAGTCATGGAAGCAGGAGGTAGCTGCGTCGAAGGCTGCTGTACGTCCCTCATTTCGCCTTGTTCTAAAATTGGGTCACTTATCTACTTTCTTGTATTCGCGATATCAGCTCTCGCAAGCAGAACTTACCGTAAGTTCTCGTCTATCATCTATTTTGAGGCATGGATATACCGAAGGCTAATTCCATGTCTACCCGCTCAGATCTCGCATCAAGCAGAGACAGTTGCTGTGCAAGTTGAGACAATCGCTCAGCTTCGTCGTGAGTTGGCCCAATGGAAAGACCAATCGCGCAACTGGCAAGAACATTTCTTACGCGTTGAGCAAGAACGTTGTGCCCAATCATCGAGGATAGACGAACTTGTGGTTGAGCAACTCCAGGTATGTGAATGTTGCGGTTAGACTCGTTCATTCATACAACTAACTATATCATGCACAGTACGCTCGTCCAGCAATGAATCCGAACAACCTATTTACCCCCAAAGGGTCGAAATACACCAATGGAGTCAACTCTGCACCCTCCTCGACGATGACGAAGAAAGCCGCCGCAGTCCCTTCACCCACGCAACCGCTTGCATATAAATCAGCGTCTCCTCCTAGCCCTTCCGAATCATCTCTCGATGCACCCCTAACACAAATCAGTCCTCATGTGCGAAGTGCACACAAGCAAGCGAAGAGCTCTACGAGGCCACAGCGAGAACGAGACGTGCCACCTACTCAGGCCAATGAAGAACTGCAGGAAGTCGCCTCTACGTCCGTCAAGCGTCCTCGTAAAAGCAACACAGGTGCTCAAAACGTACAAAGGTCTGACGCTCAGCTGAGCTCAACAACGAGGTCGACGACAGTGATTCGTCGCGTACAAGCGGTGATACACGTCAAACGTGAGGATGACTCGGAAGACGACTCGCCCGATAGCCAAACGAACAAAGCGTCGACCTCTTACGCTAAGAAGGAGGAATCTCTGGGCGCAGCTTTCGCATCTACCGGAGACAAGCGTAGACTGTCGACGAGCCGTCGAACTCCTCGTTCCAAAGTGATCCACGACGATCCTGACGACGACATGTCAGACGAACATGCTTCGGGATCGGAGTCGGATGAGTTTGGACAAGCGAATGGCTATAATCCCCCAGACAAGGCTCGCCTTAGAAATCGAAGTCATATCAACTATAGAGAAGACGAGGATGAAGATGACGAAGAAGAGGACGAATTGATGCTGGGCGCCGAGGTTCGTGTCTTAATTTCATTCTCCTTTCGTTCGAGCCGGATCTGACTCCAGCTTGATTCCAAAGGAGAATCACGACGAAGTATACGGCACACAACGAGTCGATGACCAACGTTCGAAAAAGCAAACGCCTGCCGCGCCACCCAAGAAAAAGCGAAAGGTTACTGCTCGGTGATAATTTGCTGCTGTCTCTTCTCTTTCCATCCGCTTTTCTACGTATTTATACGGAATATTTTAAGCTATCCATCGCACATTGTTGTACTTTTATTCTCCAATTAATGTATTGTTAGCGGATTCGACTGTCGACGTGCAAAGGCCGGAGCACCAGTGCATCGACGTCCTGTCAACGTCATATCGAAGAAACCCAATGTAAGACTGAATCGGAACCAAGTAATCATGGAGGTCATTAACCATGCCCAGGAAAACTAAACCACTGTTAACGGATATATTATACAACGGATGTATATGTGGTATGGTACACGGTTGTGTGGTCTATGTAATTCACATGAGCTTGCCGCTCACGCCTGACTTTTTCAGAGCGCGCTCTGTGGCAAACAGAATGCTATCAAGGAGCGATGCAACAGTGAGCACTCCTCCTACAATCGCGCATGTGCTGTTGACATGATTCGTCAGAAATGGATTAAATTAATAACTTGGAAAGTCAACTGACGATGTAAGAAAATGCGCAAACGATTGACGGGTTTCAGCATGTACGACAAGGATAGGCGAAATCTCAAAGTTGAAGAAGGCGCCTAAAAACACGCATGAAGTTTAAGTAATTGATCGTCGACGAGATGCGAGGCGACGACGCCTACCTGGTAGGCCAGTAACACCGTGCTGAACGTGGATACCTCCAGGAGAATCCCCGTTCACCCCCTCGGCCAAGTCGCGCTCGAACTGTGTCGTACTGTATTGAAGTGTATTGATCTAATACCGGATAGTGTCAGCACCGCGCTCCTGTATCATGGGAAAAGGCTTACGATTTGCTCATTGTTCAAGGTGCGGAATTGGGTGGAGACGACTTTGAGGAAGTATTGGAACATGTATTGAGCTTTGGCTGTCTATTCCGTGAGGTAAGTATAAACACTCCGCAGAGAGATGGAATCTGATGCTTACTCGACCCTCAACGCCGTCTAGCGGGTTTGCGCTCAATCCCATGCGTTTCTTCATCCCTTTGCTGGCCTCAGCCTTCCAGAAATCGTATTCATCATCGCCTGATAAATTGTTATTAAATCGGCAAGGTAAAAAGACAAAGACACAGCTAAGCTTACCTTCGAATGAGAAGTGATGAATGGTGTGCGAAAAGTCATGGCGGTTTTGGTCGTCTCGAAGATAAGGAACAAGCTCGTATAGGTTACGAGAGTTAGTCTGGAATGAACGACCGGGCGATAAATGGATATTTCCGATGACTTTGTTCACGCGGATACGTCCTGAGACGTTGCAACCTTCATCTCCCTGTTCCTTCAGCTTGTCTGCCCATCCTTCATCCTTGCACTAAAAAATGGTGAGAACTAATGCCAAAACGCCGGATATATAAAATTTAACGAACCTGCTCAATAGCGTCCGGATTGGCGAAACTCCATCCTCGGTTAACATATGACTGGCGAACTTCTTCACAAGTATTACAGCACCCGCTTTCAGGTTCCAATCCACCGTAGCAAGATCCACAGTAATTTTCTTTCTTGACGTCGTTCATTTTGTCGAGGTCATTTCGGAGTTCGGCGCTGTAGGAATTGGTAGGGACCAGGACGCCTTGCGGGTCAAGCCGTGATTTCAAGACGTTGTGAGAAATATCTCGTTGGAGTTCTCCACTGATGTCCATAACATCAAGACTGACGACTGGGAGTAAATTAATTGGGCTGCTATCTGACTGAGATTTCAGGCTGAGACGACGTACGGTAACATGGGACCCTTGGGAAAGTAATATTCAGGTTGACCGTTAGTTTCTCTCCTCTACTCTTGTCGACAACAATCGATGTGTCGATGTAAACTCTCCGGTAGTCGAGGAATTCAATCATTGTAACGGAGAGAATAATCGCGGCCGAAATTATAGTTACTACACAAACGCACAATCCATTTAGCTCTTAGACGCACATTACAGGCAATCTATAAGCACTCACGGAGGGCACCAGTTCGGGTTTTAACTTTTACATCTTCGGTGGTCTAGTTCAAGGAAATAATTGCCACGTTCTAAATGAAGGACCAAGATCTTTGTGCGAGGAACCTACCTTGCCAAAGGCATCCACGCCCTTGAGATTGCCGAAGAGACCTTTTGCCATTATGACGGATACCTGTTCTGGGCGTGCAGCCTTGGGGAGGTATGTTGAAGAAAGAAGAAGGACGAGAACAAAACAGAAGGAAAGCAAAGAGTGAAGGGATGTCCAGAGTATATGACAGAGGGAGAAATGGGCTAGACAACGCAGTCGCGTGACTGGATTGACGTGTCACCTTCGCGTATTATGACGCACGTGGACGTAGCTCAGGATGGCCACAACCCGAGCTTTAGCCAGCGCTCCTCGTGCAAATACCCCAAGAAGTTCTCTAAATAAATTATTGACGGTCTGGAATGCATGATATATGTGCTACAATAGGATATGATGGAATACGAATGTCAAGTTATCGCTATACGATCAACACCTTGCTTGACCTTTCCAAGAAGATTCATGACTCCGTCTCGGATGCCGTCAGCCTGAACGCCAACACCTTCTCCACTTGATCGGTAAACGCCAGTGCCAGCAGGTCCTCCGAGACTGACATTCACTCCTCCGAGATTGAGGTTCAAAATAGGAGCGTTCATAGCGGACTCTGGTGGCGGGTCGTACACTGACGCGGGGAAATTGAGAGCAGCCGACCGCAACATTTCGATGTATCTAAATTAACGGTCAGGATCCAAGCTTTTATAGTGTTTTAAACAGTACATACGATGACGAATTATGCACACATGTTCCTCCAAGGAGTAGCCGTGTTCCTGCTGGATTTACAACACCGCCATTGGACGCAGCGACAGGATCTTGGTTGAAGAGAGAAACAGTCCTGGCTTCCTCATAAGTCGTTCCTCCGATCATGAAGATAATGACATCTAGTGGTCTGAAAAAAGAATAAGCTTCTGAACGATCGCGTCGAATGCCGCTGATATGATTACCTTTGTAGTCCCGTGTTCACTCCAGCACCTTCGAGGAATGGATAACTTGTCTCTCTCAACCTCCCTTTGAAGAGACTTTCTAACGTTTGCGATAAATGAGGAGTGTGTTGCGTATAGACATTTTCCACGCCCTGAGTCCTGAGTGTAAGAAATAGAATTTCAGATTAGTAAGTTCCGCACCTTGAGACCTTTCAGAGCAGAACGTCCTTTTGCAAGCAAAGACTCGGTGGAAAAAAGGTCGTCCTGCCGTTGATCAGCACCCGCAACGTTCGATAGAACATATACCAACTGCCAAATCATCAACATGAATCTGACAGGAACTATAATTGGTACATACTTTCGCATCTTCGCGAGAAACGCCATTGGCCAACATAAGATTGATTAAAGTCGCGATATTCGGGGTTTGCGTCTTTTGATACCGCAATGCATATAGCATAACAACCCGTAGTTTGTTCCATGGTGGAACCCCAGCATCGGTAACAATGGCTTGAACACTCTGCAGCAAGAAGTTAGCCTAATCTTGTCGATAATAATCGTTGTCATACCTTGAAATCAGCGCCGGAGCTCGTTGCGAGGCCTTGCTCCACTTCACCAACTTCAAGCAGCTTATCCCTTCCCACAAGTCTACTAAGCTCCCCAACCAAAGCGACATGTTTACTAACATTGCCGCCCAACTTGCGGAATTCTGGATATTCCTCGACGAATCTCTTCATATCAGCGATAGAGTTGATGGAAGACGGGGATTGAGCCAGCGATCGACTCTGGTAGTCTTGCACGTAGTCCTTCAGGGAAGAACCCAAATCCCCAAATGTCGATAGATAATTGGCCTGGAAGAACGAATCTGTACTGGTAGTTAGTGTAATTTCCTGTTAACAGGGAGCTTGTCTATGAACATCCAGGATCGAAGGACAGTGATAGTCCAACCTACAGACAATTCCGGTCGGATTTCAGGAACTTTGCTTAGATCCACCCGCCCGTTATGAATTCCAAGCAATTCATGCACCATGGCTTGGTATGTCCATTGTGATAGCAGTGGGGTGACGGGGTCATTACGTCGGTCGAGGATGAGTAATACTGGTGGGACTTGTGTTAAACGGAAGTCGAAGAGGCTTGATTCGGATTGTATGCGATGCTAGAACGCAGTTTATTTACTCATAGTTAATAATTTCAGCGGTATAATGCTCACCTGTATCTCTAAGCCCAGTTTCTTGGCCATTGGGCTCACTTTTTCATACCTAATAACGGGTTTCTTTTTTAGACTAAGCAAGACAGCTGTGATGCCTTGCATCGCCAATTCGAGCGCTCTTGGATCCCAAGAATTGATGTTGGAACCATATAAAGGTTTCGACGCTGTAGGTGTGTGGTTCAAAGAGAACAAGCAAGGCGATATGGGTGCGTAGTCGGCGAAATACTCCTGAAGGTTTGAATGTTAAGTATTCAGAACATACGTGGTCTAAGAAAGAACATTCGTACCTGAACTTCTCGGACAACCTCAAACTCATCCATCTGCGCTAACCGTTCGATGGCAGATTTGGTCAGGATATTGCTGAAGTCTGGAGATATTCGTGTGCGTGAGTATGATATTAAGGAGGCGACGCACACCCGATAGATTCACCGACTGACACAGATAATACTCTCCATACTTTGGTTCACGCAGCTCTTCTCCAAGTGCTTCCAGACTGTCTTCACTGTTCTGTAGAAAGCAGACACATTTCATATGTGGCATACGGTCTCTCTTCTTGTTGTCTATCCGGTCTGTTAGGTAGACTTGGTGGGATAATAAGGTAGATTGTGTTGCTGCCAATGATACGATAGGTGTCTGTTTCACCGCGAGTTAGATTTCAGTTACAAAAGTGCGTACTCACTGAGAACGCACCGTATGTGTGTCCAGCAGCAACACTTTCATGGATGATGGCGTTGACACCAACTTGTTGACATAAGTCTCCACAGCCTTTACGACGTCCATAACATAGAGAACACGTTAGAACAAGTTGATGGTTTCGAACAGTGCTTCCAGTTGAACGGGGTGGTATTCCGGTCCTGAAGCTTGAAGTAGAGCAATGGAGAGAATCTGTGAACTCGAAACGATGACCGCGCCGCAAAGCGAGAATCTGATCCCTTAATTTGGTAGTTGTACAGCCACCACGTGACAGAAAACTATTTCTCGGAGTTGCCAGCACTATTACTAAGCTTGGTCTCTCTTGAATTTGTACTCCCATGGCAGAACCACAGAGTTGTTGGCTTTCTTGAATCTCTGTAGGTTTTCCGAATGACATATCTTCTCCTTACAGTTTTTATGACTCTCCTCACAATGGAACTTCCTTAGAGACCACAGGCTGTCTTGAACTTGGCTTTTCAAAAAACTGTCGACTCTGGTCAAAATTTCTGGATTCGAAGTTCCGCGCATATCACGTCTCTTCTTTGACAGGCTATAATAACGTAGCTAGAGTGGGTGAACTTCAGCCATGCCTTCTGTACATCGATTGAGTCACGGATGCTACCCATCGTTCATGCTGGGCCTCGCACCCAATAGCATCCCAATAAACGAAACCTTTTTCCCCCCTTTAAGATGATCTCTAGTCGGGAAGGCTTCGCGCTCGTGATCGGCTACTGTCCTGCTTCGGTTCCTCTCATCCTTCGGCTGGCTTAATGTCGATCTGCTCATTCCGCGGGTGACAAGTCCGAAACATCGTCCAATAGATGGGAAGACTGGTTAGCTTTGCACCCCAAATTTTCGGACATGACCGTATAACGACCGTCCTAGAAGTCATATCATGCATGGATGTAAGCACTTTTTCCAAGTTTCTAAAGACCTATTCACGATAGATAGAATACCCGACTTTTCTCCCCGGCAAGACACTGCCATTGGCCCATTCATCGGACAATCAAGGGATTGTCTAATAAACCAATCACAGTACCTTTGGGCCTAAATTCCTATTATCACCGTTCAATTCAAGAAGGCTGCTTCAGGATTCGGAGTATCTCTACCCAATCACCGGCGATGCTTTTCGTTCTCGTGGTCGCCACAGGGTTAGCCTCGGTACGTCTCGTCTTAAGTCTCTATCGCTATCTGTATGGATTCGAATTGTGTCCTTCAGGATCAACAATGATGCATCATTTTCTCATGGTCTCTACTCTCGACGAACCTCTGGGTCGTCTTAGCCATGTTAATCGTTAGGTAGGCTTGGTGCCATTATCCATTGTTCGACACTCTCTCAAAGTCCGCCATTCTATGATAATCCCCTCACACGTCGAATATCATTCGCCATCTCCGCCATCTACTTATTACAATGTTTAAAGCAGTTTTGCTGATGACCATAAACAACGTATCCAGCACGTTCGTTCTCAAATCAGCTTCCTGTCACCGTTAGCTTACATCGCATTCTGTTGATAATTACGCATTATATACAATTTGTACCGTAGATGTGTCCCACATTCCGGCAACCGCCTGATGAAAGTCGTAGCGACGTGCACGACGTAGGTGCAACCTAAACTCATGCAGGAGCAGCGGATCTATTCCACGAGCGCATGAAGTAAGTTCTATCAGGTTCTATCACTGCCGCAATAACGACCGGTTCGCGAGTTTTACCCGTGCGACATAAGGAAATCTAATGGTTAAAACCTTCTTCGTATCCCACCCCAACCTAATTTTCTTCCGATACTGTTGCCATAACAAGGTCTTGTAGCGCACGTATTACTATCATGGGAAAGCTGCATATCCTGTGAAAGGTAAATCTTGCAAGGGGATGATAACACCGAGGGAAATGTTTCAAAGACATTTTGTAAAGCGTGCGCGACATAAAGACGTAAATGGCGAGGGTTCTGGTACTAGTAGATGAAAGGCAGTGAGAATCAAGAACAACCAGACAATCAGATAATCTCACGTCAAATCAAATTTTCAATAAGTAAAACCACATCCCAACAGTGAGCTCAACCCTATAAATGTTCCTGCTTTGATCACCTAGAAGACAATTAGAGCTGATCCACAATAAAATCCTCCAAAGGAAGAAGCCTGAGGGCCGTGAAAGAAACTTGGTGAAATCGCCCGATAAGTTCAGCGATTACCTGAGTTGTTTATGTAACGTAGGCAGTCAATTTAATTCTCGATTCTCTTGAATGCATTGTCGCTCTCTCCCATCATACAGGTTGGCATCCCTGTAGGCTGTAGACTCGCAGCTATGCCACGGGAGCAGCTGGGCAGGTTTGACCCATGGAGCAGTCTCTTATCTTCTGTATATTTTTGAGCATGTGCTCTCAAGTTACCCCGTCTCGAACGTTTGCGATGCTCCAACGTTCATTGATAATCTGCCCTCAACCCAGGGGTGCCATGAGTGAGTGCTGCCCCTTCCCAGCCTAAGTGTCACTCCTGCGAGCGCGGCCATCGAGCTCGCGCACCCACGATAGGTTATTTCAGCGATTCAAAAATGTGAATATATCCGGTATCTTTGGTCTCAAGGTCTGAAACGCCAGCCCCATAGAATCAATTGTCTCATCATGCACAAGGTCTTCGCAATGCCAAAACCGACTCGATTTGGGTTATGGGGCTCGATGCGATATATTCAACATCAATGGCAAGAACAAATACATCGGAGGTCCATGCATCCGCAAGCGCTTCTCAGTAAATAGATCGTTGATGATAGGAAAGAGGATGTTCCCATGAGAGATAGTAATTAAAGTCAGACTGCATGGCCCGAACTGACCACGAAAAGACTCGGATGATGCGCGTGTTTTGAATAGGACGTGAGGGACCTACCTGGACCCATTAACTTGTTTATTGTAAGGTAGTCCTTGACCACACATGATCATTCTTAGCTAACTGCCAAGCTGCTTGATAATCTGTTGACGGGTTCAGGCGTGGCTAACTGAAGTTAATTGTGGAATATGGGAGGCTTTAGATCAATATAATGAACCGACACGGCGGACATTCAACTGTCAAGTCGGCCGACCGGTTGTCCTGTTAAGTCATACAGAGGTTACCGGCAAGTCATAACCTGTCATGACACAGGTTGACTTGCCGGTCACAGTGGCCGATGTCACGCTCTTTTTTTTTTTTTAATGTTCTCGCCTCATATTCTGCGTATTTAATAGTACTCATGTGTCGTGTTTATTCGAATTCATTCCCTCACTATCAATCTACGTATTGTCTTCGCCACTATTTGAATTCGCTTTACAGCTGAAGGCAAAACGATAGGCCACCTCAGATCAAAACATAGCCTGCACGGACTTTCAAATTATGATAGCCGAGCTTTAGCCGAGCATTTAGGTCATGTGACACATGCTCGGAGGTTGAAATTTCACTTCAGCTGTGCCCAACTTTTGATCTGGGGTGGCCTATCGTTTTGCCTTCAGCTGTAATCTAATGTTAGCAACTAACAAACATAAGTATGAGGCGAGAACATTTTAAAAAAAGAAAGAGCGTGACATCGGCCACTGTGACCGGCAAGTCAACCTGTGTCATGACAGGTTATGACTTGCCGGTAACCTCTGTATGACTTAACAGGACAACCGGTCGGCCGACTTGACAGTTGAATGTCCGCCGTGCGAGGAGACGTATAAGATCTAACTTAATTTTAGTAAGGTCCCCGTTAATATCGCATCGGCGCTTTGACGCATTCTTGAATTTGCGGACATGCATTAATATGTAGGACGAGATTTCTAGGAATATTTTATGTTGGTATGTTGGCACCACTCATTTGAACATGCCGAATCACTGCGGCATCAACAATGAAATTGTCCTATAATTGGAGAGCAATCAGCACATAAGAGTTTAGAAATGGGTAGATGTACCGGGCTGTGGCCGGCATTATAACGAAGATGCAAACATCCCATCTAACGCCAGCCTTGCTTCTATTTCCTGTTCCAGAATTAACTGCTCGAGTATTCAATGGACGGCGTTAGAGTACGCCGTGTCGAAGATTTCCACTGTCCGAAATATTAAACCTTCCAGTTGATCGACCTCTATGGCGTACAGGTTAAATGACCAGAAAATGGACTTCGGCATTAAGAATGGTTGAGCAAATGTAAATTCAGTCTTTGTAAAAGACTTGCTTGACAAGCCCAGAATAGCTAGCACCGCGTTAAGAGCGTAGGATTTGACGACCTGTCAAAGAGACAACGGCTACGCGCTCGAGAGCGGTGATCATTGTTATGAAATTTCCGACGTCCATCTGTCGAGCATGCAGAATCTTCTATGATTATAAAGTAGACAGTCCGCATCTGTGCGTGGTGTCTTTAGCTTTAATGTAAGATGCCGGCCTACGGCCATGATCCTTGGCCTGCCAGATTGAAGTTGATAGGCCAGCAAAATAACCCCTTAAGCACAGAGTTTTGTTTGCATTCGAGCTGGAATGAGTATCATTGACTTCGAAATGAAACGGCGTGGTGAGCACTGATAATTATCCGACAGGCCTTGATCCACGGAAAGACGCATGATTTGGGTCGCCTAAGCATGGTGTGTAGACGGATTACCCCTATCGAGTTCAATTTCTTGTTTAGCTGCGGCCAGGAATACCCATGGTGTTAATTGGTGAAATCACAGGACAAGATAACAAGGGCGCCAAATACAGGGCGGAAGTCCGCTACTTTGTTGAAGAGGAAGTCGGAGCACGCAATGCGGCATTCTTCAGCCCCGAAAATCAGAATTAAGTACACAGGACCGCAAGGTTCAGACAAAACAGCAGTCCTAGATAGCTGGTGCGACGATCTCCAGAATATTGCCAGTAGTCAAGACATTTGGAAATCACCAGAAATAAGAATGAAGCCTAGCGCAATACCAAGATAATTGGCTGATTCGGACAGTGTCCCCAGGTCTCGCTGCTGAGCTTCAAGAATCAAGCGCATTATTTCCGCCATCGCTTTTGACTTTGCACCGGCCTTGAGGATGTATTTTACATCAATAGGGACAAAACCATATTGCTTCCTTGCATCATGACTTTTTCTCCAGATGTAAGGAGTTTGACCATCTTACCTTTATGAAGAAGAGAAGGGCGAAAGAAATATTTGCTAGGCTTCCAGAATCAAATTTCGTTCAGAAATTCTCTTGCCCGCAGGTGAAATGCAGTCCTATCCCGTCGGACGCTGAGCATTTTCAGCCATGCCCCTCTTCGTGAGACAACAGCGCAAGGAGGAAATGATTCCAGGAGGCCTAAGAGGGCACTGTCGAGTATAATTCCTATCAAGAGAAAGAAACGAGAGCACGCTAAGAATCCTCGATGAGACTTACTTTCATTTGCGATACGTGGAACTTTAATTTGCGCACCTGGATCCCATGTCGCTCAGTGGCCACCAGGACCCGCCACAGCTTCAAAACAGGCAGTTATTCCTCTGTCGCCTTGCAGCGCCTTGCTGAGTGACTGTTGGCGGAAAAGAAGAACATGACCTGCAATCAGTACTCCCTTTAGAAATATAGTTCCATAGATGTGGATGGCACTCTTGCCACACTGGTCGGCCGTCGAGCTGCGGCTTCGTATCTTCGGGTGTACAAATGAAGAAACACGAATGCGCGGAAAATCGGACCATTCCTCCGTTGCAAATTCTGCGAGAGGGGCGCCTCACAAGTTACAACCACACAATCACCTAAACGTGACGAGATAAAGCATCAGAACTCTGGAGGATGAATAAGTAGATGAAAATGACGACCCTTGTTCTTTTACCTACACCCGCATGCTGCTCTAGTTGGATTCGGTGTCTGCACTCGGCCGGATGTGCCGTGGACAAGAGGACTATGTACGTAGTCTTCTGCTCGTGAAGTGCTCCGCAATGTGGATGCCCAGGTGGCGGGTGACTCTGTCATGTTCGTATATGAGGCCCAGAACGTATTAAACAGTGCGAGGTCCGGCCTGCGGCGTGGGCACCCAATAACGAACCCTTAAACAGTGTTTTCTGCTCCCCAGTCTTTTCGAGAATGCTTTTCGAATCAGCAAGTCATCGCGGAAAGCTCCTGGCTCACTCGGCGCTGAAGTTCGAACAGCACGCCACGTCCAGTAGCGTCCAGCGTCCTGTAGCGAGCTCGCTGGCTTCGAAATTCCCGACGCTTGAAGATTCAGCATCAAACTCTCCCTGAAATGCTTTGCAGCAGCCCTGAGCGGTGTATCGTCCCTGTAGCCTTGCTGTAACCGCTTGGATGGTGACGAAGACTGATGGAGACAGGCGCAAAGCTGGTCGAGACCCTATCAATTTTATCACGGATAAAACGGGAATATAAATACATACATAAATAAAAATTGTACCACGCGAACATCACGTTTCCCCACCAACGGTGGTACCTTATCCTGCCCGCCCTAGCATACCCCGCTGTCCGATTTCAATACATTCGCATCTAAGCTATTGAATATTGAATATTGATGTTGATCACCTTTCATAGTACGTATTTGGTACGTGCTGGTACTTACTTACCACATTGGACAGGAAAAATGGTTTTTCATGTACTTAGAAAGCACGCGCCATATGGTTTTTGAGGCGGCCATGGTCAGTGGTATCCGTCGGTCAAGTTCAGCGGTGCTCCTGGTATCTTCATAGCACTATCCTTGCGAACGTCATAGAGCCATCGTTAATCAAGTAAGTCGCATGAGGCCTATTAGCCAGGCGGTGAAGACTGTTTGACGATGACTTCTAAAAAATTAACTCAGGTACAACGTACTCAGGTCTACTCAGGTGTGTTCATGATCGTCCCATATGATAGGAACAAATGATGCTCACATTTTTCCTCTAGAGGGC
This sequence comes from Flammula alnicola, assembly GCA_015499995.1. Classification (NCBI taxonomy): domain Eukaryota; kingdom Fungi; phylum Basidiomycota; class Agaricomycetes; order Agaricales; family Strophariaceae; genus Flammula; species Flammula alnicola. The sequence continues at coordinate 20,483 of JADNRV010000254.1, read as the reverse complement.
CTTTGCCACATCAATGCATTGATGGTCCCAATGCACAGTGGGGGCCGAAAGACAGAAGGCTATATCAAGCGCACGTCCCACCCGACTCGGGTTAGATACGCCGGGTTTCGTCTTATCGACACCAACGTCATTATCGGATGACGGAAAGGATGTCCTCATTCTCTGGGGTGGACTCCATCAATAGGACGCCTAGGATATCTGCTATTCCCTCGGGTCTCCATTTCTAGAGCATGGAAACGTCTGGGTAGAGTTAAGGAAAGCCTTCAGCTCATTTTGAAGTCAGAGTGGCATGTACGAGCTCCTGTCTCTATATCCTCGCGCTTATTAAAATCGGATCCGTACTGAGCGCGGACGCAAACGCCGGCCATACCCATATCCTCGCGACTAAGTAGTCTTTCGAACGCTACACTGACACCGGCATTGGGCATGCGATGCTACCACGGTGAGCGTCATCCCCCGCGCAGTGCCACACATCAATTGCGATCCGCGGCCAACCGGTCACAGGTTGTGCGTCCCAGGACCACTATAACTCGACCGTGCAATGAAAGAGTAATATTGTCCGAAGACCAATTTCCCCGCATCCCCACGGAACCCCGCGCAATGCAAGGGCAAGTGTAACATGCGGAATGGGACCCAAGAATATTAATCGCAGATGGATTAAACACAAGGATGAAAGGCAGAAGCGCAAAGTATAATATTGTCCAACCCCAACCGCTGATCGTTGCGAATGGGACGATAATAATCAGGATCTGAAGGGGCAGACTGTAGTGGCTAGATGTGTGCCTGGACCGTGGTCACCATGCAAGCACGGGGAACCTGGCCAATAGAAATTCCCGCGTGCAATTGGCTGGCCCACGCCTTCCAATGACATTGCGCAGTCTCGCACTGACTTTCAGTACAGTCGAACCTCTCTTAACCCATACCCCTCGGTGGACGGCCCATGCTATGGGTTATGGGGGGTTATGGGTTATGAGAGATCAACTTTGGTGTAAATCTCGGTTTGGTAGTCGCTAAAACCTATGGGATATGAGGGGTTATGGGTTATCAGAGGTATGGGTTATGAGGGGTTCGACTGTACCCCAAAAATTAGTCGCATCTATTGCCAAGCTCGCAATTAAGCAAGACGCTTTAGGCTTTGTGAGGTACGGCCTTGCATATCAAGCAGGTGACCAGACAACTGCGCAGGGTACGAGACGGATCGCGACTAGTAAGTGGATCATGAAATATACATACTGATTGACCTACCCAAATACATAGCCGCCTTTGTCTGGTCGTACGACCGATGAGCTATTGGCTTGACCGCTTGGGGGTATTGGCGAAATATCGATGACGACGATATCTAACTAAATTCGCTCTCCAATAAGTTGTTCATTCATCTTCACCGCTTTATTCAACCTCATGCACGATTCTTCAGATGTCAGCGAAACAATTACGACAAATGGACCTGTTACTCATTCAGTCAGCAATACCGTCGGGCGCCAGTTTATCGGCGCCGGACCTTGTTAGAACTTGAGAGCACAAAGGTGCTTCCTTGAAAGAATACTGAATATAATGCCCAAAACAGGTTTCTGAATAAATCTGCCCCCCGGGCACGTCAAGATTTCATTTCCGAGCAAATCGCCAGACCAAGTATGTGGTCACCACGAGAACAAACATGTTTCCTGAGACAGGACAAAGTCTTAATTGAACCAGGCGTAGAACACAAAAGATAAAGAACAAAGGGCGGCCGGAGAGCATTCATTATTGGGTCATCCGATTCACTCACCAAGGATTTGAAACGTCTATTATTCGCCTTCTTATCGTCATCCCGGTCCATCGACCATCCGTCCGGGTCCCCAGTTGGGGTTATACGGGCGCCATTGACGTCTTGCGTGAGTTGGTGGCGCTTGTCCAGGCATACACAGGAATGTGGGGGTGTGGGGTAAGCATCGAGATCGAATGGCCACCTTGTCTGAATTTAATAGCCGCCTGTCTGGAGCTGCCATGTTGTTAGTCCGGGTTTTCGAAACATTGGCAGTTAAACGGTTAATACACCGGGCACGGCGTCAGTGCGTTGTGTACAGTACCTCGAATAGAAACTTGGACCCGGTGGAGCAAGGTAGGTTGAAAGATGGAATCGAGAATAGAATCGAGATGGCCAAGGCCACAGAGAAAGCCGGTGCAGTCGTTTCCACAGATCTTTGGCAGGTATGCGTTCAGTGGTGTGAGTGATGTCAGTGCGCGTACCGATAGTTATTCTCGGTCCACTCATCCGTGCAACTTTCCATCAACATGACGCAAAGAAATACCTCAAAGGATTCCCGTCACTGCAGACTGCAGTCTCAGAACATCCAATGGGCGCAACGCGGTGTACACATCGTGAAGCCAACTTGGCGTCATAAATTGCACTCTTGTTGAGAAGACTCTGCTGAGAAGACTCTGAATCTGGAAGGTAGCGCCACGACGACATAGAACGAGAAGAAGCAGAAGCAGATCAAAGCGTGGCTGTATGCAGGGCCCAGCTGCGGATTAACCTTCCAATAGTAGGACTAGACACGCCGACGCGCCTCAACTTGAGCCCCTCGGCGCGCCCAAGCCGCAACAATAAATATATGCCTCACAATTGCCGCTATAGCCTATGGCAGACCGTGCGGAAGACGCCCCATTAATATCGATCCATTACCAATAATCAATATTGCAATAAGCACGTCGTCCTCGTCGCCATTTTCACGTTCCAACAAAAACGACAAAAAGGATGGAGCGGGCGGGCGGGCGGGCGGAGGGTTGACCCTGCTTGACCTACGGCAGGCCGCGACTTCGAATTCTAATACCCGAAGTCAGAATACCCTCCTTTCGTCTCGTGCACTTCTTGCATTTCAGGGCACAAGACCAGACCTCTATGCAAGTAACCCATTCTGTACCCCAGTCCCACAAAAATCTATTCATGACATATTCCAGTGTCTGTCGACTCGTTCCATCTGTACTAATTATACGTAGGTCAAGTAAACATTAACCTAACGAGGGTCCATTATCCGTGCCCTCATTCCAGCCACATATGTGCATGTGCATGGTGCATGTGCTGTGCAATTTGTGCTCATTATGCATAGGCCCGCGGCTTAAAGAATGAATACGAACAAAAAAAGGAACAAAAGAACATATCGAAGGTTCAGAAAGAATGTTGGGGTGGGGCACAAAAACATCTATCACATAGCCATTCTCCTGGATCATCATCGCGATTCAAGTTGCCTAGGTATAGCTAGCGCTATAGAATGGATAGTGATCATGATAAATCCATGAATTCACGAATGGCCGACTGCATTAATAATTCTCCGTGATTGTGATTGCCTAGCCTGGAGCCATAGATGATAGAACAGATAATAATATAGCTAGCGCTTATAGAATGGATAGTGATCATAACAATCCATGAATTCACGAATGGCCAACTGCATTAATAATTCTCCGTGATTGCCTAGCCAGATAATAACAATAATTCGCGAATCGCGAATCACCTTGCGACTAACTGCAATATTGATATTCTGGGGTATACTTCCCCCACAGAAGCCAAGGCTAATTTCTTACATACTCACCTCAGCACCTTGTGATTCGAGTTCCGGGAAAAGCGTGCCCGCAGCGCAAGCGTCCAAAAAATAAAAATTTGATGATGATTCCTCTTCTCCATGCTGCTATTTACCGCCGGCCAGGGTAACCTCCTATACCCTACCGTACCCGTACAGCGTCGGGCGAAAAAAAAAACATAAACCTTCTGATCGGTGATAAGTAATATCTATCGCACGTACTCAACTCACACACAGCTGTACGTACCTGTACGACATAGCGCAACCGGTCTACTTACCACTGAGTTACCGCATGGGATGCCGTCGCATTATAGTTGACACGGACGCCGAAGTTTCTTTGAGCGACGAGCAAGCATTGAAGCAAGGCAAAAAGCCAACAACGCCTTTTTCAAAATTCACAACCGTCAAGTGACTATACGTATACGCTGCGCATGCCCAACAACGCCTTTCAAAATTCACGACGTCAAGTGACTATACGTATACGTTAACGCGCATGCATGCAATGCGTTCGAGCAAAATTAAACTCTATCCCAAGGCCACCTTTCAAACTCAAGCCCAAACTCATGATCAAAAGTCATTCGCTGTCAATTCCACTCAAGCTCAAAGGCATTCAATGTTTCAATGTTTACAATGTCAATGTCAATTCATTCGATTTCACCACCCACGCCTCCTACAGAGTATTCCAAAGGAACACCGAACTTATATACATCTCAACCCACACAAAGAAACAGGCGAGAATAGTATGTACTATACGATAATAACTAAAAGAGTAAAAGGGTAACACGAAACACGAAACACAATCCAGAGAGAAGCCAGAAAAGAAAAGAAAAGATTAAGTACAACAGGCCGCCGATAATTTTTCGTCATAGTTATGGTTATGTATGTACAAGCGCGGCCCGAAATGCGAGGGAGGCAGCAGCGAGAATAGACAAAAATACCTAATAAAAGTACAAGAAGAGAAGAGGAAGAGGAAGAGAAGAGAGGAAAGAAACACCGAGAGATTGTTTGATTGATTGTACACATGAAAACCCAAAAATGCAGATAGGAAGGGGACGGCGCGATGCGCGGCGGCCGATGAGGCCGACGATGAGAACGACGAAAGACGACTAGGGGGAGGGGGGGACGACCCGGGTATGCGCGATATCGATGGTGGGTATTTAGGACTGGATAGGATAGGATAGGAGGACGGGTGCAATTGCTGAGTGATATTCATGGCGTGGCGTGTGTGGGTTGGCGATACGATGATAAACCGGATTTATCGTTGTTGGTATTTGGGGCAAAGGGTGCATTGCGTAGAAGAGGAGATTGATAACGATAAGCATAAAAGTATCGAGAGGGGTATCGTTTTTCTGATCTTGGTATTGGTATGGGTGATCATCAAATGGATAGAATAGTCGTCTCGTCATCGTGATGGTCGTGAATAAACATCGCAGTCGTCGTCGTCGTCGTCGCCCGTCCGCCTGGATCTGGCCTGTACCAGTTCGCGAGTCGTCGTCGCAGGGTGGGTAAAAGGGTAAAGAATAATCGATAACAAAACAAGCGAAAAAGCAAAACCGAAAGCGAGGTGGACAGCGAAGAAAGTGATGGATGGATGGATGCGTGCGTGCGTGCGTGAATGGATGGATGGGTAAATGGGTCGATGCGTGGGTTATGAAGAGGATGCCAATGCCGATGATGTCGATGATGATAATTGCGCAGTCCAGAAAAAGAGAAAGAACGAGATCCCAATGAAGAATGCCAATGCAATGCGAAAAAAATGCCTGAATGCCCGAGTCGATGGATGATGAATGCAATGCCCAGAAAATAAGAAAAGAGAACCAGAAGGATAAAAAAACCTCAACCACGAAAGGACATTCACGGCGTTGATATCCGCGTAGGCGCAAAGAGGAAGAGCCTTTTGCGCTCGGGATACTCTTCGACCTCGACCTCGACCTCGCGCTCCTCGCCGTCGACGATACGCTTCTCCATCTTCTTCACCTTTTTCGGTGGGATGGGCATGATGTCGTATGTCTGGACATTATCGTATGACCACGATCGGGCTGCAGCAAATAAAACGATGAGCACACAGACAGAGAGCGCGCGAAAGGAAGATAAACGCACTATTTTCGACCGTCGGCCGCTTGACATCGCGCCTCAGCGACGCCTTGCTGTCACATCTCTCCGTGTCCTCATCGCTGTCACTCGTCACACTCAACGGGCTGCGCACACTCGTGCTCCGTCTCGACGCCGCAGACGACGAGCCAGGCCCACTCCAAGTGCTCGATAGCGATGCACTGCTCCCGCTGTGCACCTTCATCTTGACGTCCGGGACTAGCAGCTTGCCTTCCGCACCGCGCTGCAGCAACGACCTTTCCCGCTTGGGAGAAGGAATGGGCAGGGAATGCGTCGAGCCCGCGGACGAGGGAACCGGCGACGTGGCTGAACCCCCTCCCGCGTACAGAGACGCGCGCGACTCGGACCGCCTGCTAAAGTTGGCGGCGAACTTGGAGATCATATCGTCCGACGCCGAGTGGAAAGAGGCAGCAGCAGCGTTGGCAGTCTGTAGCGAAGGGAGAGTGGAAGAAGAGGAGGCGCGGGAGACGTGGACGCCGCGAGAGGAGCGGTGGGACGAGGCGGAGAAAGAGCCGTAAGCCTTGGCGGCGGCCTCGCGGTGGAAGGGGTCGTTGGCGGTGTTGGGTGCGGTGAAGCTGTAGACGGCTGAGCGCCAGGCATTGCTGCCGTCTGTCCAGCCTGGGATGGGTTTGCGGGGTTCTTGGGGGGTGCGGTAGGGGCCGACCTGGGGTTTGGCTGGGGGCGGGCAGAGGGAAGAGATGAGGCGGCCGGCCATCATGATGCCGCTGTTATACTCGCGGGGTGCGTAGTCGAGCTCGGACATGGGCTCGTCGAACGGAGGAGGGGGTGGGGGCATTGGGGGGAAATTGTACATGGCGGCGAATTTCTCCATGGAGGTCATGGGTGGTGGTGGGGAGGAATCTGAGCTGGAGGCGTCGCTGTCCGTTTCGCTGGGTGCGGTGGTGAACGCCTTCTTATTGGAGGGCTTTATGGGCGCAGACTTTGAATTTGGCTCCTCGCTCGCGGGGTCGATGGGTGCGCCGCGACGACGGGAGTTGAGGTCAGCGAACTGGCACTCGTCTGAGCAGTAGAGAGGGGTGGGGCCCTGGTCGATGACGGTGCGTTGTTTCATGACGACCTGGGGCGGGGTCTTGATGGTACCGTTGTGTCTCATCCTGCCCGTTCCGTTGACAAGACCGGCCTTTTGCTTGATGGTACCCTTTGACCTGCGGGGGGAGGAGGGCGGCGGGGGAGGTGGATGTGGGATAGAAGTAGTAGTGGGGACTTGAATAGTGTAACGCTTTGGTTGAATCTGCCTATCGCAGGCGGGACACCAGGCGGAGTCAAAGTCCATGGTGGGGAAATAAAAGCGAGCAGGGGAGAATCCAGAGAAGGAGGTTGGTTATAAACGAAGCAAGCCACTCAACTAACCCCAGATCCAGATTCAGATCCATCGGGCATCTCTCCCCCTTCCGTCCAATATGCGCCACATTCAATCCCAACCGTTCGCACCGGGTCCCGGCTCTATTCCTTTCTCGGTAACCGAGGGTCCGCGGCCAACTCCCCCTCTTCCCCCCCTGCATCCAGCCCGCCCTCAGCACCTCTCCTCCCTGCACATCCTCTTCAATTATCGCCCGAATCTTGTCCGAACACCCCCTCCCCCAATCACAGCACACCCCCTCTCATCCCCGGCATCTCCCGCATTTCTCCGCCATCTCTCCGTCTCCGTCCCACCACAATAATCACGGTCCGCTTTTCCCTTTGATTATCCTGCCGCTTATTTTCCTTTCTCCGTCCCGGCCTCCCTCTTACCTAATCCCCTCTTGTTGCCATACTACCGCTGCCCAATCCCAGCTCATCCTCGATAATCACACGCCCTCCGGTCTCTCCCTACCCCCCTCTCATAATCTGCGAATATCTCCCGCGTCCATGCGTACAACCCCCCTCACCGCCTGGCGTCCTAATCAGCCGCCACGTTACGCACTGCATGCCACTCCAGGATCCGTCCTATCTACATGCACGCCTTGCTCTCTGACCACTATGTAAATATCTGCCCATCTGCTTCACCTCGTTCACTTGCCTGCGCGCACATCCCATCCCATCTCCATCAACCACCCACCCAACCGCACTGGAGAATTCAAAAAAGGCAAACAGAGCCCGGTCCTGCGATCTCTCATCAACAATCCCGAAACCCTCTTGCGCTCGCTCGCTACCTCGACTCGATTTGGCCACTCTGTCCCAAGGAATGTCCACGGTGCAAAATACATACATGGAAATTAAACGGGCCCCGCCCGTCTCTCTATTCTGCCTATCTGTCTATTATCTGCCTGGCTGGCCCAAACCCAAACAAAGGACAAAAGGCCTACCTGGCTTGGGGGTCCCTCGCCCTCTCCGGCCGCTGAGCCAATAACGCCCACTCCACCCATCACGGTGGGTAGATTCTGCCCAGTGCGAGTCGAGTCATACTTAACTATACTCCGTGTCTTGATCTTGACTCGACTCGTATGGCTCGTGAGCTTGATCAGCCTCGAGCACCTTGTGTACTTGTTATCTGCATCTAGCCATGCGATTGAGATTGGCCTTATCACGTTCGTGGGGCTAGCGCAACCTCCGGAGTCCGGGGTTGTCGTTGGTTCTGTCTCCAGCACCGCAAGTATCGTTCCGTGCATCCGCATACCTTCTGCCCAACGCACGAAACCAAGCCCCAGTCCGGGACAGCGGGGTATACGTTATACTTAGGCAAACGCGGCTAGCGATATTATCTCGACCTCCCATGATCACAACATTTCGGCTTTATTCGTCCAGCCTTTGTGCGACGCGAGTTCGCCGCCGTCCCGATGCTGGGTGAAAATTCGTGCACGTTACGAGAGGCGCAGCTTCCTTCAGCTACCGGCTTACTCTAGGTTGCTGACTGAGCAAGCACGGAAGGAGGGAAGGAAGGAAGCGCGCACGTTTCTTCTCTCGCCTATGGCTTTTTACTACGTTCCCGACATTCTCGTGGTTGCGTTTCTTACAAACTGTGTTACCGGGACTCTCTCATACGCTCCTCCTCTCGGCGCGGTTATGTTATGTGGCTTCCTCGTCCCTCCCATCTTAGCAGCTAGCAGCTTAGAACACCGGGCTTTCACTCCGTCTGGGTTCTGAACTTCTAAAGTTCTACAGAATCAACCATCACCCCAATCAACTATCACCAATCATCATTCGGCTCGAGGTTTACCGCGAACTACCTAAGTACGTATATCAGAAACTCGAAACCATTCCACACACGCAAACTGGGTGTTAAATATAAGCTTGCATGGACAACGGACGGTATGTAGATAGATGCTCTTTAATCAAACCATCATTATCATCCGTTCATCAATAAACAAACCATCGTCAAGTATCATGTACTTATCCTTAGATTCACAGACGGTGGATATCATGATCATGATCACGTTCAAATATCACAATCAAACCGTCGGGTACCCGTCAACCATGTTTACTTATGATTTCCAGCGGCCAGCAGCCAGCAGCAGCCCTAGCAAGGAACGCCATGATCAAATGTTACAGTCTAACAGCGCGTCTGTTTCAGAATCGCCACTCGTTGCCAGTTACCCAAATTCCAATATTACTACTGGCACCCATAACAACCCCTGGTCGGACAACGGACGACGTCTCGACGACCCCCTTCCCCCCTCCTGAGCAGTACTGGGTTTGTTAGGACCTGTCCATTTTGTGGTGTGATATACCTGTTAGATACCTATTTTAGTAACTGGTAATGAGCAGCAATGACGACGGGCGATGGAATTTTTTTGGCCTCCCGTGAGCACCATGGATGATGGTGGTCGGAAATCCTGGTGGATGGAGTGTAGGGAGCTTTATGTAACATTTTCAGCACAAACCACACAATCTAATAACATATTAGATACCTGCTCTTACTCACATGTTATTAACCTGTTTCTAACTGTGATAAAGGAAAACTCCCACCGGGGTGAATCACCGTTAGTAAGTAACATAGGTATTCTACTCAACCTCACGGCGAAGCCCATAAGTGCCAATCTCACGTTAGTAACATCGGCCGATATCCTGAGCCCCAAATTGAAGCTACTCGACGAACGAGCGTCAACGCGTCAACTTGGCGCCGCCATGTGATGCGGAAGCAAAATGTCCGCCCCTTTTGATTTTTTTTGGTGGATTTCTTCCGTGGGGACTGATATATCGGGAGGGGGCGCGGATCCGCGCCGCGCGCCGCGCGATGGTATATGGATAATGCCCTTTTTCCCTTTTTGCCAGAGCTCGTGAAATTCCTCGAGGTGCATGTACACCATCCGAGGCGGTGGGTGACTAGGACGCCCACAATGCGCTGCGCTATTATTTACGCTAATACGTATACCCTACGCAGGCCGGATATTAAAATGTCCATGGACACAGGTTTTATTCTCCGTAGTCCGTACTACAGTACCCAATATTATTCTTTTAAGTAAAAATTTATGCAGACAACCCACACTGCGTCGACGTCTCTATGTAATATGTACACCCCACCCAGGAACGATTCCCCGGCCGCCGTCCATGCGCACCGGCCAGTGCCGCCCCGCATTGCCCGGCGTGGGTGCCTAATAATTTTCGTCTACATACAACCCTGCAAAGGCGCATTCCCGCAGCTCGCTCGGCACTCGCTAGGCACAGCTATGACGCCCCGCCTGGGGGGTCGCGTTCCTCCGGGTTCCGTGTCGCGCCTACGTAGTCGTGTGCTCCGCGTCCGAGATGGCCTGCGAGTTGCATACTTCTTTGCTCCCCCGCTCAGCGTACCTGCTGCAGCGCCATCATCTTCATGTAAGTACGTATGTGAGGTACTCACGAGTACAGGCCTATTACCTACCTATCACTTACCCTGGGGCAGCGGGGCTGGCGGGTGATGACCGACATGACGTGCTCGTGCGTGTGCGAATCGCGACAAGTACTATAGATATCGTCACCTAGGTGCACCTCCGACGAGCCCTTGCCAGTCTTTGCGAGGCTACTCGAGAGCACGACGTCGACCGACGACGCGACTCGATGCGGGGTGCGCAGCTCCGTTTTCGCTTGCGGTTGCTGTTGCTTGAATAATAATATTCAGAGCCGGCCGTATTATGAGATGATGGAACGGCTGGGTTAAGGATAACTCGGCCTCGGATGCATGCCTGCACTGGATTATAGATGATCCAAGGCTCTTTTAACACATACGTACACACACATACATACTCCCGAGAGTATCCAATTACCATGGTTATTGCAGAGCACCATGTTCCCGAAAGCTGAACGTAGATGGCGGCTCGCATGATCACAGGCATATATGTACAGTAGGTCCACATCACAGGTGTAGTGCAGCGTCATTGGGTAAATATGCCTCACCATCACCATCGCCACCCATGGACGAGACTAATTATAGACAGACCCAAATACCTCCCCGTGGTTTCCCGTTCGTGATCACAGAGGATCAAAGGCTGTTAGACTGGATATTGACTGGATGATGCTAGTCTCCCGTAGTCAGACTAACAAAATTCGTAAGTCTTTTTTATTGTATTGATCGACGACTTACTCATCTGTAGTCTGATTTCACGCGCGGTGGTCGAACCGTGCTGCACGATTTCAACTTTAAGATCACGTGTTTTGCCTAAATCCGGTCGGTTTCTTTCAACAATGACCTCATCGAACATCTCTCACGACTCCTTGACCTCGCCGTTCTCGAGCTCGGAGTTCCAGGCTTTCGAAAAGCTAGATACCTACGCCCGCAACGCCTTTGTACAATAGTTCTCATTTTATATCATCAAATCCAGCCCTCGTTGCTTGGAACTCCACCGCAACATTTTATGCGCTTTCCACTCCTTTGTACGATTCTCAAGCCCAGGTGGCTACTCCTTGTCCTCAAAGTCAGATAAAACAGAAGGAAGAGAATTAACCGTTGTCAAACGCTCTTTCCACCCTCACATCTGAAGAACCCAAGTGATTGCACGGATGAACAGCATTAGAAAACAATGAAACCCCGTTTTTCCTGCTCCTGTGGCCAAGATTGCCACGACATCTACCCCATCGAGGGCATGGCACATTGCTTCAAGCCGATAGTCGCGTGGCTCTATAGGTCGCAGCTGACATTTGGCCGGAATATCAGTAACAAGAGGGCCAGCTACCGTATTGTAGACATGCTGTGGGGCATTTGCATGTTGCAGGGGTTCAGGTGGTGCCATTATAATTAATTGTATCTACGATAAGCTATTTACATGGGGGAGAGATGGGAGAGACTCTAGAGGGGCAAACATTGGTAAGGGCGACGCGTCAATTAACACACGCGTCAGATTTGTTTGGTCGTACTTGGTCATGCACGTGATGGTTGAAAGTGCGAAATCGTGCAGCGCGGTCTGACCCCCGTACGTGAAAACAGACTAGGATGATGCTGGATGTGATGCATATGCTGCAGCTGTTTCTGCCACAGCCCGGACTGCGTATGCACTTGCTCCACCCGCATACGCACGCACCGGATGGACTTCGAAGTGTAAGTGCTATGCCACCCCAAGATCCGGAATCCGGATAGCTATCGACCATACCTACCCCATACCCATACTTGCCCCGCATGCGCAGCACGTTCACGTTCACGTTCAGATACTACGTATGCTCGTCTGGCCTCTCGAAGCTGCTGTTCACGTTACCTCCGCTCGTGCTCACGCACGCATGGATACAGACGCACACGCAGGCGCACGCGTGCCAGTGCTGTCGTGTGCACATCTCTCGTCGCGTGCCTCCATGTCCTCGATCTGCGTCATTTACAATACTGGACTGGGCCACAGACAGATATCACCGCTGTACGTTACATCTCACTTTCCACGCCATCATGCTCGCTCGCTCACTCACTCACGTCTGCCCGGAGGATATGTACATATGCATATACGTATACGTTACCCACGGCGCTCCTTGTTCCTACGTCTAATTCCTAAGAATATCCAACCGAGCAGCTCTGTCAGTCCATACATAGGCTAAGTATATCGTCCAATTAGTCCCGCGTTTGTATGCAGGTAATAATATCGCAAGAAGATTTCTTAGTTTACTGGCTTCTCGAGGCCCGTGAGCGTGCGTGGGTGTGTAAAGTTATAACCTGTGCGCGTCATGGGCATGTCTGCATGTGGTTTTGGTTGCTTGGTTGCGCTGTGGGGTAGGTTCCACGGTTGCCACGCTAGATTACGGCGGGCAGGTCGAAGACGGGAAGGTTGGAGGCAAATTGTTCTTCCGCTGTTAACGTTGCACGTCGAGGATGGTCCAGTAACCGCACGAGACACCGATGGATTTGGGATGGACCTCCTATGAATAACTCCGGCGCTCTCTGTCTACTTGGAGGGCCCGCCGTTTGCAGAATGGGATTGATTAATGAACTCGTATGAACTCTGAATCATGCTAGAATCCAATTGAGCGAATTGGACTTCCCCACTCCGTGCCGACTGGACTCCGAGTCCGACTCGGAAGTGAGATGTTCAGCGGTTGACGACCCAGCTAGAGGAATGGACGAATCGAGGAATAGATGGATGGTGCCTAAGCACCCCCGCAGATGAACAGCCTCAAGTCAGCGTTAATATCTCTACAACATTCACATTTACTGGCACAACGCCGTCTTGGGTCTAGCCTCGAGCATATGGCACGCCAACGGGTAATGAATATTCAATTGCAACGTTCATATTCATAATTCTGAAATGATATCGATATCGATGGTACAGGACATTAATACCGTCCGTTACTCTCGTTTGGTTATTTTATCATCCGGAGACAGACTAGGAGGCATGGGACTAGTGACGAAGTGATACTGTAACCTTTAAACGGGTGACGATAGAACTCGGGCTGGGAACGGGACATCTCAACTGCCATGCCTGGGGCACGGGCATGGGGTAGGAGCTTTGTCATCATCTATAGGTGGGGTATGGGGTTGGGCCGCTGGGGACGCAATGCCGTTAAAGATCACATTAAAGACATTCTTCAAGTTGTCACCGGGCGAATTTTCTCACTTGAATTCAATTCTTTATTTTTATTCTTGCTTCTCGCCAAGGTACAAAACAGTGTTCGCGTCTGAATTGTTCAAGTTCTCAAGCAAAATGCACGCGCGCCCCGCGGACTTGCTTGTGAGCGATGCGTTTGTTGATTTCGTCGTTCAAGATCAAGTTCCTTTAGGCGGTGTGGGGTAAATTCGTGAACTCTAATGCCCGGATGTGGTAATCATGTCACTAAAGGCAGAAAAGTCTGTACAGAACGGCTTTTAGCGAGCGCACCATCTTATATCCTGACTTGCCGGAGCAGATGTCGTCTTGCGTCACTGTTGATGTCTCCGTGTGGCGTTCTACGCCTGTAGCTCTGTGGACCTGTTGCGCGAGCGAGCGCTGATGATGATATCGACGAGTCAAATCGAGTCAAAGTTGAGTGAGGGATCCAATCGTCCAAACTCCCAACATGTTTCGGATTGAAGTTCGAGGGGTTGAGTCGGCCCAGTCGGGGAAGACTAGAGGGTCATGGGGCCAATGTTTGTTCAATCTGGAGAACACAAGATGTAGTAGAACAGTACGTACATCGGCGTCGCGCCGTTTTGTTCGATTCCGGCCGTGCGGCAGTTTGTTGACATGATCACGATCCATTGGCCACGTTGGACCGATCATTGCGATCATCATCACGGAGACTCTTTCTTTTGCCTCTTTCTGCCCATGACATCGACATTCTTTCGCCCCGTTGAGCTCAAGGCCCATGATCTGTCGAGTACTCGGGAACGCTCATCGCGCAACAAACTTGATCTGCCAGTGTACTTGTCTTCTCGGGATTTGCCTTGGTGTTCCCGCTCCGGCGCTCAACGCGCGTCGTCAGCGCCTCCAATGTTGCCGCAGCTGATTCAGCGGCTGCGGCTGGAATTGGTCCATATCCGTATGGTGTTCTCCGTCGCCATCTGCGGCGTTGTATCCAACGTCAAGTCGGGGAAGTTTATTCTTACCTTGAAACAATCTTGAGTGCTTTTGGATTACTGCAACTACCGCTCTAACTGGTCCTTAGTAATTGGAAAGATAAGGATCCACATGGATGTCTTTACTGAATCTTCAAACTGACAACTTCTTCGTCTGATACTCCTGGTATATGATAGATCTGCAATGTTGGATGGACAGCGAGCATGGAACCACGAAATTGAACAGGCCGCCTTCAATCCGTGCTCAAACCGGACACTATCCAGCTGCCATCCTCCATCCAAACCGCCTTTCCGACCCTCGTCCTTCTGTCTTCGTGTCAAATTTCTCGCAGATCGTCGTGTCGCACAATAATGTCCGCATGGATCGCCGCATAATCATTGCAACTGCGAGAAGCACAAAGGCTACTGTCAATTTTGAATGTCGCTCTTTAGACACTCGTGAGTTATCAGCTTACAACGGTCTGAACTCGCGAGCATCAGTTCCTTGAACTTCTTTCAGGTTGCTCATTCCGTCCAGTCTAGACTACGACCTTGATCCTTAAAGACGAATATGCGCACGACTCACGAATATTCCAAGAACGCAACCGCCAAACCCGATCTTTTTTATGTCCATCTGTGTTCCTGCCCCCGCTGTCTTTCTGCCTGAGTCTGGGCTATTTATACGTATTCTTAAAAATAATTACGTTGACCCCTGATTATGATTGAAGCTTCGAAACTTGGCGCAGCTGCGGCGGTCGCGTAGAACAGGAGTTCAAAACCGCGAAACTGAAATATATTCCCGAACACAAGCTACGTGTTCTCACATCTCCACACTTTCCGTACCGACGGTTAGTAGCTGCCAATGGGAGGTAAGTTGACCGCTAGCTGGAATTGAAGCCGACATAAATCCCGGAGTCATCTGCTAAATTATCCATTCAGGAGTACGCTCTGGCTACACACGCCGCTACCATTGTGTGGCTATAATAGCTTGCAGGCATATGCACCATCTTGTTGCGCAGAGGAATCTAGCAATAGCAGATTGACAACAAAAATAACTCTCTGATCGACATATTTATACGAGTATTCTCCGGCCGTGCCGTTGATTTCCCCAGCTTCCGCATATACAGATTAACGACCTCCTCCGACAAGGAATCGCGCCAGCGAAACACTAAACTTGGCATCGCTATTATTGACTTAGCGTTCCAGCGGAAACGGAGGCGGAAGCTCGGTAGCTCAGTCGTTTCTCAATTGAAGTTAGAGCTGGCTACTATAGTGCAGAGTCAGGAGATGAGTGATGAACTTTAAACACTCGAACTCGGATCCGGCGAACTTACCCCACACTCGTCCGGGAATCTACCCCACACTTGGGATAATTATGTAATGTACGGCCTTGCAGAGCGTGCTCGAATGCCTCCTGCTTTTTGAATGGTCAACGCTAGCTTGGAGTTTACCCCGCATGCCCTTTGCCAAAGCATTTAAACGACGCGTCTTCATCCATTCTCGATCAACCACACACTACTAGGCGGTCTAGTGGGTGCTAAATGCTAGAACACGCTGTCTCGGGGCAATTAGCAGTAGCAATAGAGGAGGAAGGTTAGATAAGGAATTAATAGCGCTCTGTGATATCGAATTGAACACACCAACCCGAAAGCGGTGTAAAAGACACATACACGGATCACGAGGTGCGCCCATGAGACCCATATACTTAGCCATCTACAATTCGGCATCAGTAAGAGCAGTTTAATAGCGCTGGCAGACTGAATGGCATCGCATTTGCACTTGCTAATTGACGTTACCATTTTATAGAAGCTCGCGTGCGCCTCTAGGCTCTATCCGTTCAGGAAGGAGGCAGGATAAGGAACTATTCGCCGTCGGGATGTGTTAGCACCGGCACACTCAACTTTCCTCTGTCAAATTTTCGGAAGAAGAGAGTCTGCGACTCCCACCACGTACATCACGAAGCCTGCATAGCCCTCCGGAACCCACATTTTCTCTATCAGCATTCATGCTTTAGATATCGATCCATTAAACGAAGTACTGAATATTGTTGGTGCGTGAGTATGCCTATCAATGTATTGTAGATTGCTTGAATACCTTTCAATTCGGTGTCGTGCGCAATATTCAAGGCTGACACCGTACAATGTCTCGGCGAGCGTGGGTATGAATGTCAGTCTTTGATGAGAGACTGCATGTCAAACGCGATGAAGTTCGATATGTCGTCCGGACAATGCAAGGTGAGTAACGCTGGATGAATATTTGGCTTAATTGAATGAGAACGTATGAAGGCTTCTATCCATACTGTCTTTCCGGTCCAGTATCGGAATTAATATTGTTGAGATCCGAGGCACCATTAAGGCGGACCATTCGACAACATGTTGTGGGTAATACATGTTTAACTTGTGTTTAACCTTCATATGAGGTTCGTCTAGTTCAAGGCGAGGCACCTCGCTATTTCAAATTTCAATCCACCGGCCCGCCGCGGTGTGGCGCATACAAACCATACACAGAATAAGTACGCCCACGTTTCGGAACTCACTTCGTTTATCCAGAATATTTCTCAGATTCAAAGGAGAATGACCAACAGTTCTTATCGAGCGATTCGCCAATCACAGGGGCGCGAGTTTTGCGATTTACCTTTCATACTATGTCTGACAAGATCCTCTCATGGGAAAGCCTTCATATGCATTACCCAGGACTCGGAATATGAAGCATATGGACGGTAAAGATAGGCATTTTATTTTGGGGGACCGGGAAAAGGGGTGGGAACGACTCCTTGGGAAGCGATTGGATCCAATCGCAAGGATGCAGGTGGGAATCTGGCATCCAAACACTTCCCTACCCCCGGCCCCTGTATATCTCTTGTTTTCTCGCCATCTGGCATCGGTTCACCTGCTCATTCTCCGGCCACTGAAGATGGCGCGTTCTCTCCTGTTCTCTCCCCACGCTTGCTCGTACGCGTGCGCTACCGCTTCTCTCCGCTATCTGGGATCCCGAAATCACCAATTTGAATGACGCGGACGCGGACACATATAGAACCTCCGGCTGTGCGTGGGTACTTTAAATTGTAACTTAGCTCCTGTCGGATGCGGCGATGCATGGGGCGCACCCACACTCCGGGCTACATATGGCAGAGCGCATCTTCGCGTTTCGGAGGATGTATACGCTCCCCCCCTACCTTTATTACGCGTTGATAACACCCGCATACTGCAGGGCAAGGTAAGTATTTTCTTGGTTTCATGAAATCTCCTTTTCCTTGTTCTGCTAATGCCATTGGGTGCAGATAGGTTGATTCTGGATACCATGATTGGTCGATGAGAAGCGAGTTTCTCGAGCGGCCGCCATTAAGGGCCATCCTATGCGTCGAACATTTGTATGGCGATAAGCCCTTGATCCCATGGTTGGGGAAAACATGAGCTTCCCTGACGGTAAAAGCCTGAGGTACGAGGACGAGAGTCAGACTGATACAGTAGTTAAATTAACAGCAAGCTTGATGCCAGTGAGTGGTAATCAGCATTGCCGCCCGGAGTGATAGTCCATTAACGTCACATAGATTTTATGCCACAGTTCATATGTGTACATAATGTGCAAGTCCTGATTATCATATGGACCCCTCAAGCAACCCTCAAGTAATTTAGATTCTTAGAACATTGATTGTCTTCTATGAATCCATGCACATAGCGTGCGTCTCCCGCCCTATCATCTCTCATCACAGAAATCCTTATCAGAATAGAATGAACAGTTAAACGTGCTTTGCCACCGGCGAGTGTTTTTTTTACTCTTGAGAGTTGTCAGCTGCTTCTGACTACATTTGTACTTGTAGCCCAAAAATCGATAACAAGAACAAGAACGTCGATATCGATAATCCTGATTCCAGAGTGCTTCCTTCGTTGCCCTGGCGCACCGGCCGAGTACAAATTCATTATCCATGAGCTACCGCCTGCTATCACGTCGGGCTATTCATCGAAGCTTCTTAAATCCGACACCAGGCGGTGTTGAGTCCCATTTTCTAGCTACCCTGAAATGCGGCGATACTACTAGAGAACTTGTCTGTCCGACGAAAATCCGCGTAGGCAATGACAATCTTGAAGGTTCTTCATGAAGTTATTAACATTAACGCTTCGTTTGATTTTATCCTGTTTGATAATCATGATCTATGGACTACGCTATGGAATTTCCTTTACCGCCAGGAGAATATTGCTTACTCCCTGGGGCCACGGCAGATAAAGAGCCGGCAAGGATAGGCCAGAATTTTCCAAAGCGGCGTCCCCTTCCGACCCTCGGGAGTTAGCTTCAACGAGGACTTTAAATTTACAAAGGTCACGAGTATTCGAAGCTCAACAAGCTCGAGGGAGGAAGAACTTCAAGAAGTGATCCAGGGATATGAGACCAAGTCCAGCCGATTATGAATTTCGAAGAAGCAAAACAGCGAATGCGTTGACTGGACATGGGTATCTGTCCTTAGAAAGCTCTTCTACCGGTGCAAGAAGCTTCCAGTAGCATGAAGGCACCTGATAGGCTCCCCCCGCATGAAAACTACTTACTACTATAACGGCTTGACTAGGCACTGGGTACGTTTTATCTCAATATATGTTTACGTCAACGTGTCGGGTCAGAGTAGGCTATGCTAAAAATCTACAGGCCACTTATTCATTGTACTCGTATACGGTATAGGTCTAAACGTGTTTCTTCATCGGAAAGTTGACCACCGGTAACCCTTGGGTAACCAGCCGAGCGAGAGATGTCTTGGCGTTCCGATTACATCAACCAATTTGGGCATCCCAGAACGCGTCACTTCTCTGCCTTCAACTTGTACATGCAACTTGTGGACTATGATCTCAGGCTATAATTCCTCCTGCCTATGTTTCGTGGCCTCCGTCTATAGCCCAGTCAAGACCTCTTACTCGCCACATCTAATTGAACTCGAGGATGCACACGAAACTGCAGTTGCAGTCGCCTTTTGAATATTTGCTTCATTTATCAGGCTCTCGACCTTTCGACCTCAAGTTCCGGGCATCATATGTTAATGGAAGCGTAAACCCTCATGCATCTTTAGATGTATAACACCTCATCCTCTCGTTCACACCGTTATCCAGTGTTCTCCGCCTCAAATATGTGATACGCACGGTTGATTATTGCTTTATCACTCATAGGAGCGGATGGCAGAGCAAGGCGATCAGCTTCTTTCAGGTTGCCTCAACTCTGACCGTCGGACATGCTAGTAGAGCACTGGCCCACTACCCTCGATCATCCCATCGATTGGAGGATTCTAAATCGTTGGGATCGTTACGTCCAGTTTTCCTCGTCCTCGACTCCACCATTGTACCCCTTTTTCTCCTCGAGAACTCTAGCTTTGACAAGCTCAGGCTTTGATTACAGACATTTCAAGAAAATTATCGGCGCAGCTGCGTTAAAAAAAGATTAATTCTTGTGCCAATTGTCTCTCCCGGACCCTCGCTCGCATGATCGCTGATTACTTTCACGCAACTTGCGACGTTTTACCATATCTGCCATCGGTAACTAAGTCTTTCCTATGCATTTCCAACGAATTTGGAGCCGAATATTTCTCGTTACTCTTGTTGACTCTGGCCTGATGCGTATGGCTCACTCTCGAGATTTCCTCCCCATTTCACACCGAGTACTTAGGCCGTCAGAATGGATTTTTCTCGAACAGCAATAGCTCGCCGTCGCACGACGCACAACCCTGCATTTATTCTTTCGGTCGTGTTGAAAACTCACACGAAAAGGATGCCGAGCGTATACCTGGTAGATATCCGGGGCTATCTTGGCATTCGCTTCTTCATGGAGCTTTGCTTGCTTGTTTGCAGTTACATACGCAGCTCTTGAACATTGCTAAACGAGAACGGAAAATACTTCTTAGCCGAGTGCATCGCCGGCCAATAGTTCTACTTACAGTGTTTCTGATCCCCCGCAATGTGACCCCACATCTCGCCTATCGT
>JADNRV010000253.1:0-69396 GCA_015499995.1 Flammula alnicola | reverse complement strand
TCCGAGGTGGACCGCGACGAAGGTCCACGACCGAGCAAGCGTCGCGACACTGGGCAGTCTACCCGGCCTCCATGCTGGCCATAACGCCCGACGGCGGGGACTGGGCATACAGGGGACCCGAATCGGGCGCATCAGTGCAGGCTGGGTACACGCAACCCTCGCAGTCGTACCACGACAAATACGGGAGCGCAGCTCATTACCAGACAGAGAGCATGGGAGCAGTGTGTGCCTATCCTCGTACCTGTCAGTAACTTACTGACTTCCTTTCTTGATTTCAGAAAAACACTTTTACCCATCACCTCTCCATGGACCCGCATGAGCACACCATACGCTAACCTCCCCAGCTCATGCGAAAAATGACAAACGTGTTGTTGTTTGTTCCACCTCTCATGCGATGGTTTCGAGCTGTTGGACAATATGAAGCCTATAACGCAAGCAGAAAAGAATTCCAAAATGCTCCCTTCTGTCCTCAGAAACCAAACCTGACAGACCTTCGCCAAGGTAGCGCCAGTTCTAAGAGGCGACGATCTATACGCCAAGACTAGAATAAGTGAGTATTTAATTTATTTATCTACAATGCAGATCGAAATCCTTACCTTTTACTTTGCAGCGCAAGCCTTTCAAGGAGCGAGTCTCATTGTCGAGCGTACCCGTACGCTGGTGTTAACTCGAGCCAAGACACCGTTTCATAACGAGTGTGTTAAGTAACACAAGCGTCCTGGCTAGGCGGCTTTGCGTTGATGGAGTCCTTGGGTACTGGACTAGCGGCGTTCAAGCAAGGGTAGCGGCCTGAGACGCTTAATGAGTTCGTTGAGTGCCAGCGATTCAGGAACCGTATGACGCGTGAACTTACAATTCTTCTCAACAACAGGCATCTAAAGAATCAGATCAATGTGACCTTCTTGATGTGTGCGTTTCTTCTTATGTTTTCTACAAACTTTACCGATCTCTGCTTTCCAGTGGCTTGTCTCATTGGCCGCAAGTGAGGTGCAATCCACAACAAGAACTTCTACTTTTGATTTCATATTGCAGCATAAGCTCACAGTTCCTTTTTAGTCCCGACTCCCAAACGCATATCGTTCGCCGTTCTCCTCAATATGAAGGATACTGCTGAGGTTACCTGTCTTTATTGGACATCTCCAAGTTGGTTGGTGGTAGGCCTGAAAATATGCTGTCATTTCTCGGTCACAACAGCCCCGTCGTGTCGCCTGTCCCAGCCAATGGCACCGTGTCGCGGAATCCAAGTGTCAAATTCCTAGAGTTAAACGGCAGTGAACCTCCTTATTTTGACATTCAAGCATGCGTTCTTCCGGCAGTTCGTAACGGAATTCAAGCTTGAAGCTTCCACTTTAACAGGACATGATGCTGTCCACGACTCGAGCCTGTAGAAGTTCAGAGATCTTGTTAGGGACAAGACCGGCGTTCCTGTTAGGAATGCATATCTTGCAGCTGGTGCATATGTGAGTACGAATCTTATTGGAGTCTTTTTCTAAAGACAGAGAATTTCCCTATTAATAAGCGACAGATTTCTAGTTTCCTTGGCAAGGCAAACAGGCACATTTGCTGTGACGGATTGGTTCAGACCGTTTCCGATTATCTGATTTGGTCAAGCATATATTGTCCCTGTTGATTGTTTGTTGACTCAGAGTGACTCAGCAGAAGAACCCGAGTCATTTGCGTATGTAAGACCATTATACAAAAGGGCTCGATATTTCTCTTCTTTTCATCATCCCACAATGGCTCCCGTCGATGACGACTCACCTAATACTTCTGCTCGATCCATTACATCTGCCCAGTCCCGCCCTCTCCAGAGGGAAGGTGCTGTCTTTCTGCGAACAAATGCAGAGCTGGAGATTGAAGCTGCCATGCTGCACTCTAGCCCCCACCAGAACTGTTGACCCTTGGGAAACGACCGCGTCAGGAAGGCGATTCAGCCAACGGTGGAGATACTGAACCCGAGGATGATCCTTCGACGACGCCGACACAGTTTCAAGCATTGGCGCCATCAATAAGCAATGTTACCGCGGCGAGTCTACGTTCTGCAACACGCAAGAAGCTGCGGGCAGAACAACGCGACGAATTGGAAGCGTTCCTGTTGGTGAGTCCCACTGACCGATTGATGTGTTGTTTGACTTGCACGTCTAAACGTCATATGTAGGACTCGCCCCTTGGCCGGCAAGCAAAGCTCTTGATTTGTCTCTTGTCAGTGGAGAACAAGGTGGACTCGTTCCAGTCGGCGGCACCACCGTTTCAGGTCTCTGAAGAGCTCAAAGTATGTCTCTAAGACTTGACCTGTTGCTCATAGCTTAGCTGTTCATAGACCAACATCAGCAACTATGCGCTTGCTGTTCTCCTTTCCGTCAAGATCAGCGCCTATAAAGGCAACATTCCTCGTAATCATATCTTGGTCTGTCCTTCACCCTTCCTTGAACTTTGCATTGATCACTTTATATAGAATATTATTAGCAAATATCGTTTTGATCTGCCACCTAGAATTGAGCACGACTATGCTAGTTGGGAAAAGATAAAAACCCAAGTCAGTTACGCCCTCACCCAACTTCGATCAAAGATCAAGAAAATTGTACGTGACGCACCAGTGCGAGTACCCTGTTTTACTGACAGGGACCCAACGTTTCCTCTCTTCTTGAACAGATTAATCAGAGCATCATTTCCAACCAGAACATATTTGCCCTTGCCCAGCAGATCGTCAAAGATACGCCGTGTCGTCCCACCGTCCAGCTTTGCGCCCGAGTGGCAATTATGGCAAGTGACGTTTTCTTCTCCTGCCACTGCTCCCGTCTGACATATCTTGACAGCGCAAGGTTCACAGAGAATGTGGGGGCTCTGAGAGGTATTGGAACCTGATTGACGACCGCCTTGAGTTTATTCGCAAGACAGCAGACTCCTCCGTCTCTAAAGTCACAAAGTGGGTTATAATCTCTTAGGTTTCCTCACAATCACTTACCGATCTGACTCATTAGGGCTTTCAATGCCATCCTCAAGGCTGACCGACAGTTATACGGAGCCGACGAGGACTATGAAATCAAGGATACTTTGCCCGATGAATTCCAACAGCGTGTAGACGACGTAGTGTCTGGGAATGTAGTTCCGGAGTGATATCAGCACACTGCTGTCACGAGCGCCACATTAGAAGTATTCTCATTTTTATATACATACCACCAATAAATATGCACATTGTGCAAGCCTTATGCGTATCATGCGAACCAGACTCAGGAGGCTGTTGGATCCCGGTGAGATATCACCTATTAGTGTCAGATATAATTTGCTAGCAATGACGTGGAAACTGCTGTTTGCGAAAGTCTCAGCTTTCATTCAGTGCCAAACCAAATAAACTGCTGAAAAAATGCATTAACACAACGAGCAAGCCACCAGCTATGCAACATCAAGTACATATCAGTGAGTTCATTTGTCCGACAAGTCGTGCAACACAGGGAGAGGGCAGACAATTTGATGGATGAGAGGCGGTTAGGTGGTATACTGAATGAGTTCAGCAGCATTGATGGTCCATTAGCACCTACAAGTGACCGAGGTTTCAAATCTCGTGAACCGCCTATTGTATGATGTATTATCACAATCTGACTCCACAGCACAAATATCTGAGTTGAGTATGACAGACGGCACATTATTTTTTGGGTCTGGATAAGGTGTCGGAATTTATGACCATCGTAAGGGGTTACACGCGTTCAGGATCTGACCAGACACAGAGGGGGTACCTGGCTCCAAAGCACACAATCACGGGTCAACCAAGAGAGACGGCACCTTTTTATTTGGGTCTGGACAAGGTGTCGGAATTCGTGGACAACCCAAAGAATTACACGCGTTCAGGATCTGACCAGACACAGAGGGGGTACCTGCCTCAACAGCCTACAATCACGGGTCAGCCAAGAGAGACGGCACCTTTTTATTTGGGTCTGGATAAGGTGTCGGAATTTATGACCATCGTAAGGGGTTACACGCGTTCAGGATCTGACCAGACACAGAGGGGGTACCTGGCTCCAAAGCACACAATCACGGGTCAGCCAAGAGAGACGGCACCTTTTTATTTGGGTCTGGACAAGGTGTAGGAATTCGTGGACAACCCAAAGAATTACACGCGTTCAGGATCTGACCAGACACAGAGGGGGTACCTGCCTCAACAGCCTACAATCACGGGTCAACTAAGACAGACAGCACATCATTTTTTGGGTCTGGATGAGGTGTCGGAATACATAGACAACCCAAAGAATTACATGCGCTCAGGATCTAACCATACGGCGAAAAGTGAGGAATTATTATGCGTGGACAATCCATGGCTCTAAACGTTCGACCCACATCGAACTGGCACCACGGTGTCCAAATTCCGGGCGTCGACTGGCTGCCAGCATCTGTTCACATTGACTCCATGTTCCAAAAATATGTTGGCACTGTGCAGACTTCACGTGTCCCTCACGTTTTTCCCAATTGTGTTTCTCGACTCTCGAGTCACACAGCTGACAGCCGGTGCAGATTTGTTCCTTCTGATGACTGAACGCGCTGGCACCATACGCACACAGTAGCATTGTTATAGAATAAAATTCACTCTTTATATGCTTGAAATCAAACCAATGACCGAGTGTTTATCAACCAACAACAAGTTGGTTGGCGCAAACCTATCCTAACCTATCTCCGGTTGATATTCATCCACGGAAGCAGATTTCTCGGTTTGGTTGATTTCGGCCATTTTAGGATGAAAGTCAATCTAAGGGATTCAACCAATGAGATCATAACATTAATCCTAATATCGTTGAATATCATCCTAAGTACAGTTGAATGTAATATGTTGGTAGGTTGAACCTCAGGTTGAATATCATCCTGAGTGAGCCCCACAGTGAAACGTCCTTTCGATGAAAAATGAGGTGCAAGAAGAAGCGGGAAACGAAAGAATTAAACTCAGGGCCACAACTGTCCAGAAGCGCTCAAGCATCCTCCCCACCTCCAACAAGTGCTACCCTTTAGGAGCTGATCAAATTCCCATTCGAATCCCGCTCAAACAACAAAATAGCAGGACCAGCAACGATCGTATCATCCGTCGCCTCGGTCCCGCTAGTCGTCGCCATAGCATAGACCTGCCCCGACAGGCCCTCCGGCACAGCGACCTCCCCGTTCGTAATAGGAACAAACGTCTTGTCGAGTCCAGAGAAAAAGGCAATGAAGGTCGGGGTGCCAGTGCTCGACTTGGGAGCGACCGTCTTGGATTTCTTTCCAGGGACGGGGTTGCTCAGCGTAAGCGCTGGGAAGGCGTGTACGGGCAGCGCAGGGTTGCTCGAGGGGCAGGAGGTAATGAATCCAGCCGCGAGGGTGTAGACCTGGTTCAAACTGAGAGGTACCTATAGAAACAAAATCAGGGAACCGCATACAAGTGACAGAAACTCAAGGAACACCTACATCAAACGCCCCGCTCCATCCAGCAAACTTATTGACGGCAGACGCCACCCAACTCGCATGTCGAGCCTCTGTCGCAAGGACGCTCGCCGCCGCCGTCAAATAATCCTTGTTGGTGATCAGCTGCGCAGCGCCAGTGTACGCCGATGTGCCTATATGCACGCATGTATTCAGCACTCTTCTTCTTCCAGCGTCAAGCGTCAAGGAAAGCACGAAAAACACTAACCGACGCCTTCAAGAATCTGGCTCAGAGCCGCAAACGACTTTGGATCGGTATATGGGCTATCAAATCATCAGCACCGTTTCCCTCAAAGACAAAAGTGAAAAGACTGAAACACACAAATTATAAGTACAAGGCTTCGTCGCCTTTGCGCCCAACGCATCGCTCAAAAACTTGACGTGCGTCTTCTCATGATCTGCAACCTGCGCGAAGCGTCCCCGCGCAAAAGTGGGCAAGCCAGCGTTCAAGAACGCCTGCTGGTCAAACTTGGCGAGGGCCCCGCCGTAAAAGGCGTTCTCGAGGTGCTCGAGCGTGAGCGCAAAATTCAGAACGGTGGCGTCTGTAATATGAAAGAGTAGGAATTCGAAAGAGCCATAGAAATTAACTCGTTAGTGGGATGTCATTGGTGTTGTCGAACAGATACGAACCGTCAATGTTACTCGCACGCTTGGCGGGAGCCTGCAAAGGCGACGATACAACCAGCCGAACCGAAAGGGCGGCGATGACGATTGAGAACAGGGCTTGGCGCATCTTCAAAGAATTATCGGTTGGGGTTTGTAGGTAGATAGGCGAGAAATGACTAGGAAAGGTTGAAGGAAAGGAAAAGATCCTGATTTTCTTTTTTTTCGTTTTTCTCCACCTTTTATACCTTTCTCGATCCCAGCTCAAGTGCTGCTGGCGGCGGGCATCTCGGGGTGTTTTTCACTGGAAGTCGATCCACTTCCTGTCGTTGTTGGAAAATGACGCGAAATGGCAATGCAGTCCATAAATAGCTCTGTCCGTGCGGCGGCGTTCAGCAAGAAAAACGAAAAATTCTAAAATTTCAGAGGTATTATACAGTAGAACAGAAACATTATGTATACAAACTCTAGAGCAGTGTATATTCATTATTTCTCGAGTTTAAGAGCGAATTTAAAGACATGGATGTGGCTAGATTAAACCGAGGATCGAATGCGCCACATGCAATCGATCGGACAGCCAATAATATTCGCCACGGCCATCTCGGAGTCATGCCAATCCTCTGCGGCGCCTTGCCGTATCGCAGCGGTGCATGTTTTCCAGATCATACGAGTTTCTTAACAATTTTATCTCAGGAGTCGGGTCTTCAATGTGTTGAGTGTCGACGTATTGCGTATGAAGTACTTCCGGAGAGGAAAGGTGCTATGGATACGAAGCATTAAAAGTAAACGACTGAAGTCTTGGTATCTCCTCACTGATCTTTCTCTATCCATACATGCGAAGGTCTGAAGCCTGAAGGATCTGGCACGAATAATGGGTCTAGAATTCAAGGTAGGGTTGAAAATTATGACTCAAGTGTACTTCCATCCCTTCTCTTGTCAGTTGACCAAACGTGAAAACGTCCTGGAGATGGAAATGCCTGTTGAAAGTCGTCCTCACTTTCATGCGCCCAAGACGACTTCCACGCGGTCTTCGAAACCGACTGGACGCCACCTTCGAGATCGCACCATCAACGAATGAGCATCCCCGTAATTCCAATGTTCGAAGGCTAGGGAGAATGTAGTGTGAGTCTTCAGTGTGCATTAAAGCAGCAACGACAGTGTCGACGGGAATTATCGTTGCCAGAGTAAGTTCTACGAGTGATGAGAAGGACGGAGAGGAAAGTTGGAGGATAAGTTGCTCTTGATTTTGCTCGGCTGTGTAATCCATAAAGGAAAATCTCTCCAAACGACACTGCGAGCGGACGAGCATCAGGTCAAGTGCGTTCCATATCCTGCCGGGGTCTTGATACTTCATGACATTCTTCAGCAGTACAACCCGTAAGCGACGGACCACGAGCTTGTCGTACAGCACGAATGACTGGGCTAACGATGTCACTCGCAAGATTTGGAGAGCGGGGAGGGTTATAGGAATTATATCATTTTGTTCCTCCATTAGACTTGTATGACCGATGTGTAGATCTTCGAGTAGCCGGCACTGTAATAATGCGCTGAAGAGGCGATCTGTGGCCGTTTCTGGGCATTGAGAGAGATCGAGAGATCGCAGCTGCGACCAAGGTGGGTGCACTTCTGCCTTGGGGCGGTAAAAGTCGGGTTGTGCCCATTTGAGCTTGCGGAGGGACGGGAGTCTAAAAAAGAGGCGCGCGAGGTCATTCATATTGTTATTGGCGCGATCGCTGCTCTTGTCGTTCACAGTGAAAGATTCGAGCTGCGTCAAGGAGCCGAGCCCAACGACCTCGCAAAACGATGCAAGGGCGTCTCCTTTCTGGCAGGTGAATTCAACCGCTTTCCATCTACTCGCATGAGACGCGAGCAGATCAGCGAGTGATCTGAGAGGCTGGTGCAACCCCTTCATGTACTCGGTGCCGCACCAATGCCAGGAGAGGAGGATGCTGATGGGATGCTGACGACTGCGTGCAAGCCACACTCTCAGGAGCTCGAGCTGACGCTCTTTGGGACATTCGATTATAGCGATGTGTGACCAGAGCTGCGGCATGTCAAGAACAAGATTGCGCCAATGTGCACAGACTTGGCCGAGGAAGAATGGCTCCGGGGTCGAGTGGCATTGGTGATGGTGAATCGATGAGATTTTTGAAACCAGTGGCTCGTACCTGGCATGCGCACTAAACAGATCAGGGCTGCTCATCTGCATGCATAGCTCTGTGCTCGAGTGGGAGCATGCTATGCTGTGCATAAACACCTCTCCGAGGACATCGACCGGTAGCACCTTGTTAATCAACGCAGGTTCGTTCTGGATGCCGCGAGACATCTACGACAGAGCAAGTCGACCTAGTCAGGCTTCTAAGGTAAATTTTTTATACTCGTATCACCGTGAAAGAATGCGGGAGATACCTTGAAAATATCGGTTCGAATCAAGTTCAAGTTCAAGTTCAACAAGTTAATTCCAATTCCAATTCCAATTCTAAACAGAAAGGCGCATCAATCACGTGCATTCCGCGCACGGCGGAGTGCACGGACCTCTGGGTCTGAGGACATTTGGGTCGCTTTTTCCTTTTTCGGCAGTTAAATTATGTGTGTAGCGCAATTAGGACCTAACTGAGTTTGAAAACCTATACACATGTAAACAAAGCATCTGGCAGGAAATACATAGCTTTGTACTCCTTGGAAGATCGAGCACAGCAGAAATTTTCACTTTGTCCTCATAAAAATGTTGCTCCTACCTTCTTCAATGTGTCTGGAAAAAATGGAGACTTTGCACACTTTTTTTGACCAAAAATGCGAAATTCTGCTCTGGGTGACCTTTCCTACATCCTGATTGCATACTTGCACATGAGAAAACATAGGATCAAGCCCAAAAAAATCCTGAGAATTCAGAGACACATGTAGAATTATGTATTGAGGCTCAAATCTTAAAAAGTGAAACCCTGAAAGTGGGGAAAAATCAAAAATTTTGCCTTGAATTTTCACTGGAAATTAAATCCAGTCAGTATGTGGCAAAGATTCCATGCAATTAATTTAGGCCATGTCTGTCAAATACAACCATGTTTTATTGGTTGTCTTTTCTTAAGGTCGCGCTTTGCGCGAGAGAAAAAATATGTGCATTTTGTGTGGACATGGAATTTGATGGTCCGAGATACATTGGGGCGCAAAGCGCTTGAGAAAATTTTGGATTTCTATGCTACAATAAACTAGCATCCATGATGGTACATTTTGCATAATTTATATTAATTTATTCTGCCGCTGAGAGGTTGTGTTGGGTTCTCTTTTCCCTCTCTCGATTTAATTTATTTAATTTTTATTTAATTTAATTAATTTTCCACATGAACTACAACTATAATAGGTGAGCCGCTTTTTCTGTAGGGCCTGTATGTAAAGGCTTTGCGGAATCCGAACCAGCGGGTTTAGCGTACGTCTGAGGGATTGCTTAGAAGTACTTGATTTATATCATGGTATTATATAATGACATGCTTTTTAACACCTTTGTTCGTGAGTGTCAGAAGAGTTGGAAAGGGGATGGAGGTGAAGGTCTCGGGGAAATGTTGCCGAGCTGTTCAACTGGCCTCTGTTCCATCAATGTTTTACGCAGTCATTGCTGTGTGTGCTGCGGACAAGTGCATCCGCATTGCTGATCCGTAGGACCGCCCTCACCCCGGAATGCAAAATTAGATACATACTGAACGTTGAACGCCGAGGGTGAAAGGGATTTGACATCCTGGCTAACCTCGGGCTTTGCGCAGTCTAACCGATACCAAGACCGCTGGTGTTATGCAATTTTCAAAAATGGACTCACTGCAGTCATTAGTGTCAGATAACAACATGCATATGTCTGTAAATCGAAATGGCAGACGGAGGATGTCTCAGAGTTGTCGGTGGGCTTTTCTCTCGCATATTTTTCCTTATGCTTTATGTTCTGTCAAGATAATACCAGCCGTCAAAACAGGTATCAATCGTCAGCCTGTTGAGATAAACGTCCTGGTATTCCGTCACTGGGCTGTATGGATGGCAGTGCAATGTGCACTGATATTAACACGCCGACGAACCGCGGTCACGAAACACCTGAGCGCTCCGTGCATCGCAGACGAATGTACGGCCTGCTCATAGCTGATTTCCCCTGCCCGATCGACCCCGCTCTAGCCCCCTGATCCTCGATCTCGAGATGCAACAAGAATTTGATAAATGTTATACATACCTGTTGTTATGCGATCGCGAATTTCGGACTGGACTAGACTGGACCATGTGAAAGACGAGTTGTCACCGTCCGACCGGTACCACAGACATGCCCAGCGTCAAAAGTCTCAACGTCAGTTTGGAGTTCTCTGCGGCAAGAGATGGTTTTGATGGACGTGGACTACTGAAACGTGAATGCATGACGGTTTGACTGAGAATCAAAAAAATGAATGTGGCTCTGACATTGTGAGAATTGCGGGCATCGCCAAGCCCTTTACACTGCATTATTTACGGGCAATCGGCGGTAGCCGCGGTACCGGCGATATTGAGAACCTTTTTTAGTAATTTGTCGGCTGTACGGCAATTGTGATCGAGTTGGTTACCTGACCTTGCGGCCACTTTGAACAGCTCCCATCCTCGTCCTCCCACTCTCGAGGACATTCCCCCCTCAAATGTCGTCCTCAACATCGGCGGTGGCGTCGGCGACATCCTCTGCCGTCACCAAAACAATTTCAGCGGGTTCAAACCTCAAGGTTGGCGCCGAACGGTTGTTACTCTTGGTTGTGGTAGCTGATCCTAGACTTTCGTGCAGATCGTTGGGATTATCTTGGCAATAACCAGTGGGTTGCTTATAGGTTCAAGTTTTGTGTTCAAGAAGAAGGGGCTCCTTCGCTCGCAGGCAGGCGGAGAGCTGGGCGAAGGTGTTGCGTATTTGAAATCGGTGAGTTCAACACCCATGATTTCATAGTGGGCCAGCTGGTGATCCTGACAACGGTTTCTCAAGCCACTATGGTGGACAGGAATGAGCAGTACGTGCGCGCTATCGAAGGAGAGTCATGGAATGCTGAAAGGTCTTGCTGTTAGTGATGATCCTTGGAGAACTATGTAACTTTGCTGGTGCGTCGTGTGATTCATCTCCTTTACCGTTAGCTAAGTCTCAAACTTCTCCTTGCACAGCTTATGCTTTCGTGGAAGCTATTGTCGTCGTACGCTGCCTCTATTACCATGTCTCGACACCCCGCTGACTCGCTGCATCGAATAGACGCCGTTAGGCGCACTATCCGTCGTCATCTGCGCCATCCTTTCATCATTGTTCCTCAACGAAAAGCTCAGTTTCTTCGGCTGGCTGGGCTGTGCGTTGTGCATTGTACGTGTCCTGATTTCGTCCTCCGGCATGTTGCAATCCTGATTTTGTTGGACATTGAAGCTCGGCTCAGTTATCATCGCCCTCAACGGTACCCGATATCCGCATTGTCGTTGCTAAAAATAGTTCTCACCCTCGTTGCTTTCTTCCCTTCCAACAGGTCCTCAGGAAGCGAGTGTTGGCCAGATCAAAGTGTTCGAAAAGCTCTTCCTCGCTCCTGGTTTCCTTACGTATATTTGTGTCCTCATCGCCATTTCCTTGGTGATTGTCTTTTACTTCGCTCCCAAGTATGTCCTTGTTTTACTCTTTTGTTCAGGATAATTATGCTAAACTTACCACTCCTTTCGTCTCAAGATACGGCAAGAACAGCATGTTGTGGTATATCTCCGTGTGTAGTATGATTGGTGGCATATCTGTTAGCGTCACCACTGGTCTCGGAGCCGCGATTGTGCAGACAGCTATGGGCGATAACCAGGTATGTTGTATGCCTCCGGTTATTTGTGATCGCGACAGGCTGATATTGGTTGCTAGTTTAAACACTGGTTCATGTACTTTTTGTTCGGATTTGTTATTATTACCCTCTGTAAGTGGTTGTGTGATAGCTTCGGCGCACAAGGGAGATTGACAACAGGGCCTCTTTACGTATAGTGGTGGAAGTGTACTACCTTAATGTCGCGCTTGCTTTGTTTAATACTGGTAAGCAACCTTCGTTTCTTGATATCTGGCCTCGCTTTACTAACTGCTGATCTCCAAATAGCTATGGGTGAGTTTGGTATACGATGATTAACCATTCCGATATTGACGGCTATCTAGTCACTCCAACCTACTACGTGTTTTGTGAGTTATAGTTTTCGCCTTCTGTGATGCATTTCGTCTCATATTACATGCAGTTACGTTCTGTTCCATGGTGACGACAATTGTGGGTCTTTGGTGTCTCTGTGATTGTTGCATGGATTTACATTTTCTCTCTAGATTCTCTTCCAAGGATTGCACGCCAGTGTCGCCCAGATCATCACGATCGTCATGGCATTCCTCATTATCTGTTTAGGAATAACCATTCTCCAAATGTCCAAAGTTGATCCCGACAAGCTCAACAAGCTCGATCGGCGGTCTACAATCCTACTACAGGCAGCGAGGGCGCAGACGGAAACCATGGACGAGAAGGGCGCTATGGGGTACGAAGATCCGGGGATGGACACTCTGCGGGGTTCATTCGGTACTGTTGGAAGTATCATCCGAGCTCGGACCGTCAAAAGGATGAGCCAGCGTAGCCAAAACAACTCGCATCTGCAGATGCGGCCGCCAGGTGCCGCTGCACCGTACAACCCAACTGCTTCGTGGATGAGCGCTGCAGGTGTACCTGAACATCCGGAGGGTTTCGCCGGAATGCAGCGGCATCAGCTGTACGACGCACCTGTGCCTCGAGACGATACTTCCTCCTTCCGAGCGCCCTCTGTCCATTCGCAGCTGGCCAACGTCGGCAAGCGGCCGACGATCAAGTTCGATAGCCAGGATGTGGTGCATCAGTACAGCAGGCCGGGCCAGCCACAATCGCCAGCGACCCACGAACATCGACAAGCCGTCCATGGCTCTGTGCTCCTGCAGGACGGATATCCACCGCTACCGCCATTACCTGCGCAACGGGATACTGTGGTATCAGAAGGCAACCTCCTGGAGATCGACACTCCCATTCAGCCCCCGCGGAATTCAGGGCTGTCGACGCCCACTGCAAATGAACATACCGATATCTCTGCGACTCTACAGAACCAAATGGTCACACTACCGCCATCATTGGCGAATGAGCATGTGGTGCATAGTGCGCCGCCGACGATGTACCAGCGGTTCGGGTCATCGCAGCCTGTGCATAAGGACTCGAGGGAGCTGTTTGAGCGCGGGACGCTGCTTTCGTTCCCTTCAGTCACCGACTCGGCGCCGAGCGAGTGGAACGACGAGCAGCTGGAGAGACTGCAGCTGTATGCGGAGGGCGGGATGCAGAAGGGCAGTAATAGCCCTAAAACCTCGAGCGTAAATCTGAGCTCGAAAGCGAAGGAGAAGGAAAGGTCGAGGTCGAGAGAGAAGACGAGGACGCCGAAGAGGTACCCGAAGGGGCTCGGGGAGGAAGATCGGGAGGAGAGCGAGAGCTTGTGGCATAAGAGCGCAGCCAGCTTGGAGGAGAGTGATACGGAACTGCCGCCTGATATGGGGAGTATAAGGCTGGTGCAGCCGAAGTTTTAGGTGTAGGCGCAGGGTAGGCATTTCGCGTGCTGGGTCTCCTTGATCTTCTACTCCCGTCTAACTGACTTCTGCTTTACCTTTCTTTTATCACCTCTGCTTTGGGTCGCCTGGCGTCTTCGCTTCCTGTACCTCCCTTTACACATCTTTCTGCATTTGTCTACCTTGTAACTGGTCGTTCCAGTCGCCTACCTGCCTCTCTAGCTACCGCCATTCCCTCCTTGCTTCCTTCATCACTGTGGCTATCCTAGGACCTCAACCCACTACACCACCTGCTTTTGATACTACCACCACCTCTCTTGCTGCTGCTTCTGCAGATGCAATTTCTGTACTGTGTAAAGATAGAGAACATGACATTACTTATCCACGGGACTCTTTTTAAAAGAAATTTTATTGTTTTCTTTTATTCTATTTTTTTCTCTCTTCCTTTCGTTTTCGTTTTGCTTTGAGCCCTCTAACTACGCATTTCTTATCACGATCTGACATGATTTATACCTGCGTGAACATTGAAAAGGATTGCTGCTTTCACGAACTTTCCGCAGAGGGTCTTGAATGCCGAGCCTTGTCAAGTGTTGCGTCTGAGGCCCGACTCTTTCGGATGTGTGCGGCCCTGTCAATGAGCACCGCCCATTCGCGCCTTGATCTGCCTTGATGGATTCTCCGTTCAGGGTTCTGTTCGAAAATATTTCAACAGTGATGCGATACATACTTGTCCCCCTTAAACCTCTTCGACTTCCAGCAACTTGCCTCGGTGACAACTGGCAAAAATGAGGGGCAAAGTTCACGACTTCAACCCGAGTCTCCTGGGACTCATCGCGTTTTTCGAGATTC
The DNA here is from genome assembly GCA_015499995.1 of Flammula alnicola. Classification (NCBI taxonomy): domain Eukaryota; kingdom Fungi; phylum Basidiomycota; class Agaricomycetes; order Agaricales; family Strophariaceae; genus Flammula; species Flammula alnicola. Next base: position 54,962 of record JADNRV010000253.1, on the reverse strand, counting down.
TCGCGCTGGCTCGTGGAGGAGGAAGTAACGCGCATCTGAACGAGCTCTTTTTCATTCCCGTCGCTTCGCTATGCATCTACATGGTGTTTTTCTGCGCGTCGGAAAATGCAACTTCGGATTACGCTCTATCTATGAACGCCAGCACGCTATTCTTTTGTGCATCGGACTATATCCTCCTCCGGAAGCACCAACGCGAGTTGAGGATGATAGGACAGAAGAAACCTACCTCTGAGATGTCGTTCACTGAGCGGTTATGGTGGGCGACAAACCTCATTTTCACGCTGCGGGGACTTGGATGGACACACGAGCCGACGAGCCATCTCGCACCACGGCCAACAAGTTCTCGCACGCGGTTCATAATCTCTCAGCTATTGTGGATTTTATTCTACTTTATGCTATTCGACATCGCCTCAATATTTATACGCGCAAATCCGTGCTTTGGGAGAGGAGGGCCGTCGTTAACTGCATATGGATGGGTGTGGCAAACAACGGCCTGGCTCAATATCATCCGTCCTTATGCAATGCTGAGCATGATCTACGCAGGAATCAGCATTGTCTCCGTTGCGGTAGGACTCACGGAGCCACGAGAGTGGCCTCATCTCTTCGGCTCTCCTCGAGATGCTTACACTGTACGGAAAAGTTGGGGGCGTGTTTGGCACCAAATGCTGCGGAAAGTAAGCTATCTAAATCCAATCTATGTCCAACATTGAGTAACTTTTGGCTTCTAGCTGTTGACAGGTCACATGGATTTCTTTGCCAAAGTCTTACACCTCCCAAAAGGCACATTCACGACGTATTTCAAGCTCTTTGGCTCCTTCTTCATCTCCGGACTCGTTCATTATGCCGGAGACTACATATTGTTTCAAGATTGGTCCGGCACATCCTTACGGTTCTTCATCCTCCAAGCCGTCGCTATCACATTTGAGGATGCCATCATCGGACTCGCCGGACGTCTTGGATATACCAAGCCTACCCCGTTCTTCAAGCTGGTCGGATTCATTTGGGTGTTTGCGTGGTTCACGTTTTCCATGCCAATCTGGATAGACCCAGTTGTGCATGCCGGAGCGATGGATGAGGATGTCAACGTGAGCCTTATCATGGGACTGTGGCGAGGCGAATGGACCCCAAAACGAGCAGCGTAGTTAGTCCTATATCATCTTAGAGTATTGTTCGTCATTATGCCTTGCATTACGACTCTTTGACGTGGCTACTAGGGATTTCATTGGAACGAATTATCCTTTGGAATATGCGCCGTAATGGACATTCGCAAAATGATGCAACATTTACACTTTCAAGTTGGGAGTAACTCCGGCCGATTATTGACTGCTTTACAGAACCACTCTCGCTCATCGGAAAATTGTAAAGTCGCCTTTACTTCGCAGCAGAACTTGGCTGGCCGAATATTTAATATCTCAGAAGAATCGACAGGACGGCACTCAGGGGCTCGTCTCTTCCACAATGCCAAACGTCAAATATATCATTTTATTGTTTTCTTTTATTCTATTTTTTTTTCTCTCTTCCTTTCGTTTTGGTTTTGCTTTGAGACCCTCCAACTACGCATTTCTTATCACGATTTGACATGATTTATTCCTGCATGAACATTGAAAAGGACTGGTGCTTTTCGCCTGCTAGTCTCGACACAACAGCGACACAACACCATCGCACGCTCTCAAGATCTCACGTTTCACTAGGTTCGGAGCAAGCCCTTGCTCCGGTCCGGTTCCCGGACACCTTCGCTGAAGGGGCTTGCTTCAGAGTGACGGATTTGATGGGCTTTCTGAATGGTATCTAACTCAACGAGGTCTCAGCATTTCTTCTTCAAATAAACTGTATCGTAAAGCCAGCATGTATAGCTACTCTTCTATGTAATTTGTAATAAAAATAATTGTCTTGAAAAATTTCCAGTCCATATACAAGAATCATTTTGTGAAATCCTTGGTTGACAATATGTGAGGAATACAAGGTTATTACTGGGTGTTTTTCATTAAAAGGAAATTTGATATGAGATATAGAACATATATAACAATCCTTGCCCGAAACCTTGAGACCGAGCATTATTGGGAAGTAGGTGAGCGGCGAGCACAAATTTCTGTCGCGGTCATCACGTGATCGAGTGCGCTTCATGGATTCTCGTATTGGGAGGAGGATTTTAGGCGCTGAAGTACTTCTAAGCTCCAATCTTTTTGCATAATCATAGATATATATGCTAAAACTATGTGATGCAAATGTTTTATGGCACCAGGATGGCTGCATGCTTAGAAGGGAAGCCTCCTGCCAAGGACCCTAAATTACTCTACATTGCCTGAGCCATATAATTATAATGAACAAGCGCTAAAATAATTCCTTGTTATAAATAGGTGTATTGGATGTCTAAGAAAAGATCTCTCAGCCAATGTTAAATGGTAGGATTGCAAACTGGTTCAAGCGTCGACGAAGACACTCTGAAGCAAGCCCCTTGTCAGGATTGCGTTCCGCATAGGCTCGGAGCAAGCCCCTGCTCCGGCCGCAAGCGGCCCTTCGCAGAAGGGGCTTGCTTCAACATCAAAAAATATGATGGCCTTGTATTTTGTCTGTTTTGCAGCTCACACTCAATGGATTCTTTTAATGTAAATTGTAAACTGTTTATAAGATGTATATCCGCCTTTCCATAAGATTTTCAGCTCAGCTTTCCATCCTGAACAATTTGAATCCTGGTAGAAACAGCAAATTCATCAAAATCCATGAATTATTTTCTACTGTCACCAATTCTTAAGCCTTGGCTTCATGGTTTGGGAATATTATTCTAAGGGTCACTTAGGCTACGTTAAAATTTTATGTGCGGTGGTATAATTGTGGAGAGCTAAGTTAAACCTTGTGTAATAGTTGACGAGAGAGCCATGTGACATGTGTGACAAGGCATCACGAGCTCAACGCAAGCTCACCCATTGTGCGACACCCACTTGAATGAACAAGAAATTTTGCAAATCAACAGTTTTAGACTTTTAGGGAGGAACCTTGCTTTATAAGAGTAGACATATAGGAATATCCGTGCCACCTTTCTCTCATCAGATAGCTTTTGACGGTCTGCGACATCACGTGATTCGACGCGCTCACAAAGATTCTGACCATTTGTACCTTCTCTAAACCTACATACCTTCATTAGCATCTCAAATTATGTACGCCTTTTCTTATAGAATGTTTGAAGTATGTTAATCCAAAACGTCACAATAATTGGGCAAGAATTGGTGGTGTCAGTCTTGAATTGATAAATACCTGATTTCACGGCTCTTGGAGGGTCTGTGTAATAATACTGCGAGCCAATTTCGGCTGTCTAAAATTGCAAGAACCTTCTATGACATATGAATATTTATATTATGCAAAGAGGTTTGAGAGCGGGGACGGTTATTGTACCTAGCGTTGACGAAACAAAGGCCGCCGATTTTGTTATGCTGAAGCAAGCCTCCCTACGGGAAATGTGAATTCAATATACATACAAACAAACAATGTCCTAAAAGAGTAGGGAGGCTTGTTCCGAACCTACGTTCCGCAATCAGTATCATAAAAGAGGCTCGGTTTGCCTCCGTTTCTCACGCCGTTGCGACCTTTCACGAAACGGATACAAAGGCGATTAAGAACTTTTTAAGTGATAGTATGGATTATCTGATGAATTTATTTCATGTCATGTAAAGATTTATTTCTGTCGCAAGATGGGTTTTTTGGCCACAGCGACGCCGTTGTCTATTTGACCCCGCCCCACTTGTTTACTCGGCAGTCACTCGGCAGTTACAATTTCTCACAAGCTTCCTTCTGCACAAGGTAATGAAGAATTTTTACTACCGGTCTCAATTGAAATTCTCTAACGTATTCATAGTAATTATGTACTACTAAAACCTCATCTGTAAATCATGTAAGACTGTCATATGCAAAGGAGCGTGCGAAGCGCGCGACCGCGCTAGTATATATACAAACAAACAAATGCCTGCCAAAGCATTGCCGACAAGGGGCTTGGCACGAACCTAAGCTTTCGCCAACTTTTCGCAGACTCGGAGATGGTTTCCAATTGGTTTCCAATGCCGAGCCTTGTCAAGTGTTGCGTCTGCAACCCAGCTCTTTCGACCCTGTGCACCGCCCATGCACGCCTCGATGAATTTTCCGTTCAGGGTTCTTTTTGAAAATATTTACATAAACAGTGATGTGATACTTGTGCCCCTTAGTAAACCTCTTCGACTTCCAGCAACTTGCCTTGGTGACAACTAGCCAAAATGAGGGGCAAACTTCACGACTTCAACCCGAGTCTCCTGGGACTCATCCCGTTTTTCGAGATTCTCGCACTAGCTCGTGGAGGAGGCAGCACCGCGCGTCTGAATGAACTCTTTTTCATTCCCATCGCTTCGATATGTATCTACATGGTGTTTTTCTGCGCATCGGAGAGCGCGACTTCGGATTACGCTCTATCTATGAACGCCAGCACCCTATTCTTTTGTGCATCGGACTTTATCCTCCTCCGGAAGCACCAACGCGAGTTGAGGATGATAGGACAGAGGAGACCTACCTCTGAGATGTCGTTCATTGAGCGGTTGTGGTGGGCAACAAACCTCGTTTTGACGGCACGGGGACTTGGATGGGCACACGAGCCGACGAGCCATCTTGCACCACGGCCAACAAGTTCTCGCACGCGGTTCATAATCTCTCAGCTATTGTGGATTTTATTCTACTTTATGCTATTCGATGTCGCCTCAATATTTAGACGCGCAAATCCGTGCTTTGGGAGAGGAGGGCCGTCGTTAACTGCATATGGATGGATGTGGCAAACAACGGCCTGGCTCTATATCTTCGCTGGTTATGCGATGCTGAGCATGATCTACGCGGGAATCAGCATCGTCGCCGTTGCAGTAGGACTCACGGAGCCACGAGAGTGGCCTCATCTCTTCGGCTCTCCTCGAGATGCTTACACTGTACGGAAAAGTTGGGGTCGTGTTTGGCACCAAATGATGCGGAAAGTAAGCTATCCAAATCCAATCTATGTCCAACTTGAACATTGAGTAACCTTTGGATTCTAGCTGTTGACAGGTCACATGGATTTCTTTGCCAAAGTCTTACACCTCCCAAAAGGCACATTCACGACGTATTTCAAGCTCTTTGGCTCCTTTTTCATCTCCGGACTCATTCATTACGCCGGAGACTACATGTTGTTTCAAGATTGGTCCGGCACATCCTTACGGTTCTTCCTCCTCCAAGCTGTCGCTATCACATTTGAGGATGCCATCATCGGACTCGCCGGACGTCTTGGATATACCAAGCCTACCCCATTCTTCAAGCTGGTCGGATTCATTTGGGTGTTTGCGTGGTTCACGTTTTCCATCCCAATCTGGATAGACCCAGTTGTTCATACTGGCGCGATGGATGAGGATGTCAACGTGAGCCTTATCATGGGACTGTGGCGAGGCGAATGGACCCCGAAACGGGCAGTGTAGTTAGTCCTACACAACCTATTTTCTGTACCGATGTTAGTCCTATATCATCTTAGAGTACTGTTGGTCATTTTACCTTGCATTATGACTGTCTGACGTGGCTAGAAGCTTCATCGGAATGAATTATCCTTTGGAACATGCGCCGTAATAGACACTCGCATTTACACTGGGAATAACTCCGCTAAATTCTTGACTATTTTACAGAAGTCCACTATGGCTCATCGGAAAATCGTAAAGTCACCTTTACTTCGCAGCAGAACTTGGCTGGCCGAATATTTAATATCTCAGAAGCATTGACGGGACGGCACTCAGTTTGCGCTCGTCTCTTACACAATGCCAAACGTGAAATATATCCCACTCAACTCATCCAGGAGTAATATCCAATGTCAAACGGTAAGAAGTACTTTAATTTAATGTGGTACTGGACACCCAGCACCCAGACCGAGGTGCTCGACTCGCTCTCTCTCTTCCAATGTTTCCAGACCCTCAGTCAACATCTGTCGGAACATGGATTCAGGCTCCCAGAACGTCTCCAGAGATGTTATTTCGAATTTGTCATTGACCCCCGCGACAGTAATGCCGAAAACTTCAATGACCTTGCCATTCGCTTTGGCAGTCACAGTACGGCCACAGCTCAGCTTTGCGCGGTAATTGCCTGTCATGGTGCCTAAAAGAGTGCACTGTGTCAGATAATCCTCTTGTTATGACGGCACAATGATACCACTCACCCCAATGCCTCCATTTAATGCTCACTTTCGGAGGCTCACCGAGTACCTCGAGCACCTCCCAATTGAAGGTCCGTAACGCGCTCTTAAAAAGCTTATGGGACTTTGAAAAATCCATGGCGGCCGTCTCATAGACGCCCTTTACTCCATTCTCCCCAATCAGAGCATTGTACGTGCCCATCCGAAGCATGTCGTCCGCTGACATCGCGGGGCCGCCGTTCAGGTGAAACGCGTAAGTTTCCTGGGATATCGTACGCCATTCCTTGGGATCAACTTTATAGGAGGCCTCTTTCTCCCAGTTCTTGACGAGGTTCTGGATGAGGCACTCAAGTGACAGTGGGTTGGTTTCCCAGGAAGTGGACTTTGTGGCTTCGAAGTTGACGTTACTGGTTGTATAGTCTGGGGCGCTTCTGAAACGCCATTGGGATTCTGCGATGAAATTCGGGTTAGCGGCCTGGAATGAGCTTCTCCACGCTATGGACATACCGTCTTTCAAGACTGCGTTAGGGTCAAGAAGGAAGTCTGGAATTGCCATTGTGACTTGATTTCTTTAATCTGGAAGGGATATAAGTATTTAGATAACTAGCGTTAGAAAATGCCTTTTGGGATCTACTTAAGGCTTTCAGCCACTCTCTGCGCATCTCCGTCTGCATAGAAGACAGGGGCTATTCAATTGTTATCTCCAGCGACTTGATAAATGCTGGGAAGCCCATCGTGTCAGTTATAGTTTCGTCGTTTTATACTGAATTGACGCACCTGTAAACGTATCAATATAACAAGCATCTTCCTTGTATTACGGTCGATGAGGCATGATTGATGAGAATTCATCTCCGAGTCGCTTTAACCTGGGCCTTGATTAGAGCAAGCATTGAGTAAGCATTTCGCGCCTTATGCGCACGATTGACCAAATCGTTCACGCATGACTGGAAAAGATCTCTTGGTAAGAAGTTAGCAAGAACTTGATGTGAGCAGTTGAATACTTACAAGTTACATGAATTTGAGTGTAGGAGCAGGCGGGAACAGCCGGTTGGGCGGTTGTATGCACTTGTTGTAGCTTGCGGTTACAGAAAAGTAAATTTGCCACAGCCTACTCTCCTATTCTACGCCATTTCCTCCCGAGTGCTGCCACTCTTACTCAGCTTGTCAACCTTCTCCAAAGGATTTTTCTCCGCTTGGCCTTTGAAAATTAATAGCACTGAACGGCCTGAACGAGGCGTTCGGTGGCTCATAGACGGCACGAGAGTTGAACAAAGATTCGAATTTCGGGAGATATCATTCGTGGTCAAATCCTCCAGAACAACGCTGTGGTTGTGACTTAGACCATGTAAAGACTCAAGACTACATCGGGAGACATATAAACATGTCCATGATGTGACCACGGGTGAACAATCGTACCCTCGACACCGGTGCGCTTCCTCCTACGCGTTTTGGGCCAATGACCGTTTCTATGACCTCTCAGTGCCGCTGGGGCTAATATATAAGGAGTTTGTGGGATAGACTTGCGAGTGGCTGCGAGTCATATCATATATCGCCCACACACACTGATTGGTATGTCTGCCTGAAGTTGACGCCGAATCTCAATCCTAATTAACCATAACTCTATCGTTCTACCTCGTATCAATCTTAGGTCAACGAAAAATGCCTTGCGTTAATCCGAAGGCGCTAACAAGCCTTACGAAGGAAGTATGGTTCGAGATATTCAAATATTTCCATCCCGAAAATTCTGTCGGTACCAACCAGCCCAGGGAATTTCCCGTGTCTCTCGCTCAACTATGTCCCATTTCCCGGGAAATAGCTCTGGAATACACTCCCCATTTATGGGCGAGTCTTTATGTCTCGTGGTGGGATCCCAAAGTCGAAAGAACCATTCCGAAGCTGCTACCTCGACAAGAAATGATAGACTCGTGGCTCGTACGATCTCAAAACGAACCCTTGATGTTAGCCATCGAAATTGATTTCCTCGAAAACCAGAAAGATCGGGAAAGCGGAAATCTCTTACTCAGGACCTGGATCTTGGAAATGCCACGATGGCGAAAAGTCGAATTAAATCTTGATCGAGAAGATGCGCGTTTGGCTGCCTTCCATCAGGCCCTGACTTCTAAAGGCGCTCCGTTACAGTCTCTCGACTTTCACTCGCCTCGGAAGGGAGAGGACCAACTACGGATATGGAGCACCACAGCTCGCTTTTTTTACTTCGACTTCAGACGGGAGAACAAGTACAACCACACCCCAATAATGATTGACTGGGCCGCTACGCTCCACGTTCCATCTTGGCAATTTACAGCTCTCAACTTTTCACTCGATACCACGCATACGACAATATCTGCTGAAGAAGTCTTACATATCCTTAAGTTTTCGCCCAATCTGGTCTCTTGCCAATTTTACGGGATAAATAACACGGTGCTCCGTCCGACCAGGGATGTATTGGTCGTACCTGCTCTGCGCAGCCTGGTTCTCCAAGTCTCTCATACAATTTTTTTTGCCCCAGGAAAGTCCGGTTTTCGTCTTGCGCAAATTTTGAGATGCATCACAGCTCCAGCACTTACCTCTCTCGCCATCAATTACGACGCTAACTGGTCGCAGAAGATATTTGCGTCGTTTATTAATCGCTCATCCTGTGAGCTCGAGGAACTACAGTTTAATTACACGCCCATATTGCCCGATGGACTTAGCGCCTGCCTGCAACGTAACCGATCCCTAAGGTGGCTAGTTTGGACGATCTGTCCGCCAGCAACAAATTACCAACATCCCTGGACAAAAGTTTTGGACGATTTGCAATCTTGGGATCATAAAAAGTCGGAATTCACATACTGTCCGAGGCTTGAAGAGATAACGACAAATTATGACATCTTCCCGGACACTGAGAAGACTTGCTTCGTCGAAACAATTAAGCGCCGTTGCTGTCCTCCGCATCCTGGTATCGGGCATTTGAAAATGCTACGTTTATACCACGACACAATTCCAAACACTGGCGATTTCAATATCTGCTGTCTCAAAGCGCTTTCACGACCCCCGATAAACTTAAAGGTTGATCTTCACGGATGTGTGGATGACTACAAGGTGGACAAACCAGATTCGATTCCGCTTGAATCTGGTGTAGATCTCATAAATTGGGACGCTTGCGAGGACTAGTTCTGGACCTAAAGATATGAAGTATATACTCGAGTAAATCCAATGTAGCGTGGAATAATTGTGGTAGATCAGTCCAATTGAAGAAAATAGTTGACATTGGAGACATGGAGACTGGAGTAGACGAAGTCGAGACTCGAGGAGGTGCATTTCTACCAAGCGGTGATATGTTCTTTGAGACCTGGTTAATTATTTGAATCTCTCAGCTTGCTTCCATGGGGCACCTTGCAATTGCGTATACGCTTTGTCCTCCATACACTCAGATCCCACTCGAAAAATATTTCCTCACATTGAATGAAGTTTATTGGGGAGCTTGCTCCCCTTTGTAATTTCCTTATTTCACGTGCCGTGTTTACTTTGAGGGCTTTTGTCAGCCCGTGCGAATAAGGCCTTGCGCTTGTGCTAGGATTTATCAAGCTCCCCACTCTCTCCCCGTCTGCGAGGTACGACTCCGTCGTACAATAATTGCAGACACGCTTGCGGCTTCGCCGCAGGCGCAGTGAAGTGTTCTTTTAGAGCTCGCAGCGAAACCTAGGTTCTCTGGCGCCTGCCAAGCTGCTAGCAGCGCCCATCTTGTTAGCCCCTAGAGTTGTTGACGGGGGCGGCGAAGAGCCCCTCTTACCGATGGTGCAGGAGCCACTAGGGCGGCTGTTGCCCTTGCTGTTCTTGGATTATAGACGGAAGAAGATCGACTTGCAATGTCCGAAGAATTCGACAGAGCATCTCATATTCTGAATAGCCTCAACGTTGCATCGCAGCAAATCCTGAGGGGCTGCAAACCGGACCATCTCGCTGTCTCGTCTGTCGTCACAGATCCAAAATACTGGGTTACTACTTTGGAAGCAAATGCCATATCCACCATCGATCGCAAGGGGAAGGAGACGGTCGAGTATAGGTATAGAGGTGGTATGACCAAAGACACTTATTTATCCACCGTCATCGCAAACCCCAAAACACTCGCTCAGCATCAAGAGACCGCAGCGGGAGAAGAGGCATGGAAGATTGAGGCGCTGCATCTCCTCGCTCAGGTATGATCTCAAAAACTTTGATCAACGTTGCTGACTTTGTAACGAGATTAGATGCACGTACAGGCAGAGAGTGTAGCGTCTCACATGGTCCTATTCACTAGCACCTAAGGATTTCTCAGGATCGGCATACATGTTCCGGATGACACGACGTTTTACGTAGCCCCCAACGTTCTGGAGCGTCATGCGGGGGACCGTAGGGACCGCGAACGGCAAGGTGGCTCTGGTCACATCGAGGCATGCGTGGAATATGTCGAGCAGCTCTTCTTTTTCCTCGTGGCATCGACGGCCAAGGCCCATCCTGAGGTACTTCCTTCGATTACCGCTCCATGTTCGTGCTGTTCTCTCCCGTAAGTGATACGGCCCTTGAAAGGCTCTCGAGGCATTTAAGCCGTATTGGCAGTCTACTTTGTGAGACAGTCAGATCTCCCGTAGAGGAGACTCTTCTGTCCCTAGGGGCTTTTAGGATGTTGCATCAGTTTAAGGTGTCGTTTGGCAATGGTTGTTTTGAGAGGCTGGACCAAAGGTAGGCACCTCAAGCCTTATGGATGCAAACAGAGAGATGACCACAATGGTGTAGAGGTTTCATTACTTTGGGTAGGGTCCCATTCGAGTTGGGCCCAGACAGGGATGGGCGCCGTGCTTGTATCAACCGGAAGATGGGGCTGGTCCTAAAGACGTTTCAAGACCCAATGAAATTCGTACAAGAGAGACGTATTTATGAGATGCTCAACAGAAGGGCTGTTGATTATGTTCCTTCATTTTACGGTGCATTTCGAAATTGGTGGATGATAGCAGACGCACTGTTGATCAGCTTTGTGGGAGAGCCTATCGATGGACTGCTTGACTGTCTGGACTGGTAAATGCTTGGCCCTCATCCTCCTCTCGTCTACTCACCCATCCTTTGGCACAGGCAGCACCTTCGTATTGTTGTTGACCGACTTCATGAAGCCGGAATACACCACCACGACCTCAAATTTGACAACATTGTCCGCGGCGCGGATGGCGTTTTACGCGTTATCGACTTCAGCAACTCTGTACTTTCATTGGACTGCACCGGCGACTGCAGCGACGAGATTTGGCTTTGCCATGGTGCGTCACTGGTCCCCTTTTTCTTCCTCCTCGCCCATTTGATTTGTTTTAGGCTTTAGCCCGACCAGTAGCCACCTCTATGACTGACGGTGTTCCAGATGTCGCTCCAGTCCCTTCCCCCCACATGAAGCCACTCGATTGGATTTCAATCTTCTTGGGTTTATTATCTTTATCTCTTGTTTTTGTATGCTCTAGGTAGCTTGCTCGATATGGGTTGATTTAGGTATCTATCTACAGGGAATTACTATAACGAAGAAAAAGAAATTTACCCAACTAACTGCGTGTTACGCCGTGCGGTGCTCGAACAAATGAAATTTAGGGGGCTTCCCCTCATGCTGGAGGTCAATCCAACGCCCTGATATCCCTCCCAAAATCTAATTGATCGACCTATTATCAATGCATCAACTGATATCGGAGTCTGTAAAGGAGACTACAACTTTTCCACTGACAAACATCTGGGTGGTTCGCAACCTCCGGAAATGTTTCTGTCACTGTTGAAGTTTTTCACAATTTCAATTTTAGCAGCTACCCAGGTCTTCGCAGCTCAAAATTTTCTCCAGAAAGTCACAAATTTTGGAACGAATCCAACCAATGTTGGGATGTATGTGTACCTACCTACTGGCCTAGTCTCCAGCCCGGCCTTGATCGTCGCGGTTCACTACTGCACGGGAACAGCTCAAGCATATTTTTCTGGAACGCAATATGCCAACCTTGCAGATCACTACAAAACCTTCTTGATCGTGTATCCGAACGCTCCTGATAGAGGAGGTTGCTGGGACGTGCACACCAAGGCGACTCTGACGCACAACGCAGGAGGCGACTCGCAGGGTATCGCCTCCATGGTCCACTACGCCGTCGCCAACTATGGAGTCGACTCTTCTCGGGTCTTCGTGACGGGCGGTTCTTCTGGCGGCATGATGACCAACGTCCTGGTCGGAGCGTACCCCGATTTGTTCAAAGCAGCCTCCGCATGGTGCGGTGTGCCCTATGGGTGCTTCGCTGGCCCAGATATGTGGAATAGTGCATGCGCACAGGGTAAAATATCGAAGACGGCACAAGAATGGGTGTGTAGCACTCTAGGTCCTTAAATTTAATCATCTCCTGAATATGTCCTTTTTGCCAGGGTGACCTCGTTCGAAGCGGGGATGCCGGATATACTGGCCCTCGCCCCAAGATGCAAATATGGCATGGAACTGCGTAAGAACTGTATTGAAAGGATTAAAATCTAACATTGTGTTAAATGGGTCTCATGCTTCAGAGATCAAGTCCTCGACTACAACAACTTCGGCGAGGCGATCAAGGAATGGACCAATGTATTCGGATACAGTACCACACCTGCCAGCACTGAGCAGAATAACCCGCTGACCGGTTGGACACGCTCGACATATGGACCCAATTTCCAAGCCATCAGCGCACAGGATGTAGGTCATGACATCCCCAACCAAGCAAATGAGGTCCTGGCATGGTTTGGCCTCACGGGAAGCACTGCAACGATTGCACCAATGACACCGACCACACCCAAGATCACAAGTGGTGGCATCCAAACACATCATGAGCTGTGTGGAGGGTAGGCTTCATTCCAACTCCCGAGTCGCTATTAACTCACCAAGGTATCATAGAATCGGACACACTAGCCCGACCACATGTGCGAGTCCCTCCCTATACCTGCAATTACCAAGTGATTGATACCCACAGGTATGTTTATTTTGTCGAATCTTGATGCCCTGGAAGTATTAAGCTTTATCAGTGTCTCCGAACAAGGGAAGATGATAACGACACCGTTACTGGATCTTTATCATATCTTAAATGTTATAGAATCCGTCAAGGGATTGAAGCTAATTCCTATGTAGGAGGCACTTGTTGAGGCTTTTGCAGGAGGTTTTCGTCCAAAGGTTTATAATGCATCATTTGCCATAAAAATATTTTTCGAATTTCAAGTTACATATTCTGAGGGGCTACGGTTATGATAAACAAACTTCAACAATAAACACCGACAGAGAAAGACTGCATATATCACCAGCTCACGTCGCGGTTATGTCGCCTTCAGCTTTTCATTCACCAGCAGGCTGAACTCATCCCTCAAAATCGCTTCCTTTCTCTCCCTCTCCTCCCTCTGCAGCTTCAAAATACCTCTCTTCTCCTCCGCACTGATGACTTGATTCTCCTTCCTCATACGCACGGCATTCATCCTCCGGTGCCTGCTTCCACTCATGACGTATCCGACGTCCTCGTATTTCGCGATCTCGTCCGAGGTCAAGCCGATTTCACCACGACGTGGGATACGAGACTCGGTTCCTTCTTGCAAGAAGGCCGCCATGGCGCTACCTTCGCCACGAAGGAGCGCACCACCATACGAGCGCTCGTCCACCTTCTTGTTGCCCCCTTTCCTTTGTAGAGGCTGTGGTCCGAGTTCATCTTCAGAATCGTCTTCAGCGTCGGCTGTGGCAGAGAGTGGGGGACCATTGGACAGTTGACGCGTGTGTAGGTCGGAGGAGATGGGCGCAGGAGGGGAAGGGTGTCTGTGTTTCTCGAGGTGGTCCTCGTCCATACGAGCTGGACTTCGACTTCTGCTGAGAGACTGGGGGGGAAGCTCTTGCTCTTACTTCGAGTCCGACTTCTCGGGCGCCTGCTGCGGTCTTTATCGCGTCTATGATCGTCGTCGCTCTCTTCGTCGTCGCTGTACCGTGATTTGTGGTGCCGTTTCTTGTCCTTCTTTTCCTCCTTCTCGCGAGCTCTGCGGGCCCGTTTGCGCTCTTTTCTCTCTCGTCTCCTTTCTTCTTCCGACGAAGACGTGTCACTTGGAGATGGAGACCTGTGTCTCTTCGATTTTTACTCGACTTTTTGCCTTTGGGTAACCTATTGTAAGTTCGTTAGGCACTGCCAGTCCATTAAATAACAATTTACATACAATTCCCTGGCTGGTGCTTTCGGAGAAGGTGGCCAGACATTTACAGTTTGAGCTTCGCGCTGCGCACGGCGACTATAATAACACGTTAGATCGTTACTGGGCCAAAAGCTGTCGGACATACCTCTCCAAGAATCCAGCACCTCCAGCACCGGCACCGGCACCGTAGGGTGCGCCACCACGGTGGTAATCATGTTTTCCAGGATATATGCTGTCCTGCTGTCGCCAGGGTGCAGATGACTCTCCGCCTGCAGGTGGGGGAGGGCGCCTGTAATCGTCATACTTCGGACTGGCCCTTCTAGCTTCCGTAGGTCTATACCCATCACGACCTCTATCCCTGCTATCTGCTCTGCCGCCCCGTCTGTCGCCGTCATAGCCAGAATCCCTTCCTCTGCCGTCATCTTTACCTCTTTCTCGATCTCTGCTCCGACTTCGTACTGGTGAAGGGCTACGATGTGAGCGACGAGGTGATGGAGAGCGACCACGAGTCCTATCAGAATGAGTCTCCCTCATATCTTGTGGGATGAGACCCATGCGAGAAGGGTGTACAGTAGCCATTGTCGTAGTCGCAGTTTAAAATGCTCCAAGTCAGAACCAAGACTCGATGTTGGGAGACCGTGGGAATACTTTACACATTAGGCGTCGGACCTTGAAAATCCTACGGCCTCCTGCTCAGCAACAACTGCAACGCTTCACCGACTTTCTCAATCTTAACCAAGGTCCCAACGCCATTAATTTTTCAACGCACAAAGGACTCGCCAGATGCCAAAAAATGGCTCCATGTTGAAAACCGCAAAGAAAAGACTCATATCTGTTGGCTTATTCACCAGGAAACACGAGGAAATTTCGTTTTCTCCTGTGCACCATCTTCTAGAGTTAAACGACGACCTCTCTGAATCGGACAAGCTCCTCATCCAGGATACTATCTGTATCATCGAGTTGGAAATAGAAATCTTGGGCGAGCAGATATTGTCTGCACAGAAAGCAAACCGATACTCAGTCATTAAACGGCGAAACGCCCTTCTCCTATATACTCGGGCGCACCGATATCGAATCTCGCCGCTTCGCAGGATCCCTCTGGAGATCATGCAAGAGATATTTCTTCTTACAGCACTTCACCAGTTCAAAAACGCGCGGTAGACTCTCCCACTCAACCATGGATATTATCGCACGTCTGCCGCACTTGGCATGAAATCGCTCTTTCCGTGCCCGCACTCTGGAACCAGATATCACTTCAACTAACGAATCTATATCCGGTAGTTTCAAAACCGCCAAACATATCACTTTTCGCAAATACGCCAAGGCGCTCTTGGAACGATCCCGTGATGCACCTCTTTTCATATACATCTGCGTTGCTGTGGTTCATAAAGCTATCCTCCCGATTATCGATCTCCTCGTCTCACATGCAGAGAGATGGAATACGTCCACATCTTCGGAAGCGTTCGCTCGGTACAAGCATTCCGCCAAGTTCGGGGTCGTATGCTGTCTCTCTCTTCTTTGAACCTTAGCATCTTCCTCACTGGTAGAAAGGAAGATGAACCTTTGGACAAGATACACGTATGCGACTTCTTCGAGGACGCTCCACGACTACATGACGTGGAAATCAGTGGCGGAAACAGACTTCGATGTCTGCTTCCCTGGTCGCAAATCGATACCTGGCGTCAATTGGAACCATCCCCAGATGCGGCTTTCAGTGTCTTAGCTTTCTCCGAGAAGCTCGCCTCTCTTCGTCTTGATATATGCACACTTGAAGATTCGAGGCTACTCCCGGAACGAGCTTTATCCAATCTGGTCAAACTGGAACTACGTTTTACGGAGCAGAATGATAGTACTCGGAGCCTTTTCGAAAGGCTAAGCCTGCCGGCGCTTATTTCATTTTCGGTCAGGAACCCTCCGCCTGGCCTCATTCTGTCCTTTATCAACATGCTACGACGATTACCGACTTCTGCGATGCTAGAGTCCTTATGCATCTACGAGTATGCCGATTATAGCGTGTTACTTCTTCCACACGAATTTGCCGGCCTCTTGGCGCTCACTCCCCGTCTCAAGACTCTGACCACGTTCCTGCCACGTGATATCGATGCAAAGAGTTTTCTACAAGCCCTAGTGCTCGAACCGCATTCCAGCCTTGTGCCTTTGTTGGAGAGTTTCGCTATTTATGTTGACGTCGTACAGGACTATACGGCGGTAATTCGGGACATTGTTGTCTCTCGCTTCTGCGGAAGCGCCGAAGACGATAAACTTGTTGATTCGACTACACTATCGTTGAAATCCTTTCAATTGCGGTTCTCTTCTTACGATTTATGCTGGAGGGATCTCGAAGTACTGGAGGAGATTTTCAGCACGGGAAAGAGGTCGGATGATCTGGACAAAAACATCATCCTTCAGCTGGAAACATGGAGGGACTCTTTTCACGCAACTGCATGTGCCTTGGAGGAAGTCGATCAGCTTGAGACTCTGACAAATACTCCTGTCCAGTACCAGTGGTCTGAGATGAACGCATGGTTTTCTGACATGGAGAACTTCGAGATTACAGATGTTCGATATCTTTACGTGAGTGTCTATACAACTCCGACTCCACCATATCTGAGAAGTGCAAACTGACCGCTGTGATTTCCCTCAGGCGTCAGGTCTACACCACTGGCTCAAACAACTCAAGGTCCCAGCAATCGAGGACAGTACAATTGTACTGCGTTCTATTCCTTTTAACCTGCTCGAACGAGCCCAGTCTCTGCTTGATAAATGGGAGCTGTTGCTTCTTGAGGATCTCCCCAACCGGTTTTGGAGACTGGATCCGGTGGACGCCACTATCACCTATGTCGGCAGAACGAATGGTACAGTTTAAATTTCTTTAGCATCGAATTAGATATCTGGCTTCGGACAAAGTATGGCTTCGGACAATTAGACAAAATCTTCCGTTAAAGCGACTGTTACAAAACAAGAAAGTGGGAGCGGTAATTCGAATACAAATATTTAATCAATAAAACGCCTTAGATTTGTATGTGCGATTTCTGCAGAAACGGGCTCAGCTCACACGTCAAACTTGAAGTCCAGTTCTTCTTCCCTGTCCAAGTCTGCGTTCTTCACGATGATCGCATCCTCCTCAGCTGGGTGGCCTCCCGCCGTCTTCTGCCTGCCCACTGCTGTGTTCGAAGCCCCGAACGCCTTCGACTTCGCACCATTTGAGTTCAAAGCCATAGAGGTGTGGGGGCGCCGTGACGCGGCGGCGACGCGAGACGAGGTTGGCGGTTTTGCTCCAACATACGCGACGGTATTTGATGAGGTAGTTTTGATGCTCTTCGAGACCACGCTAGACGGAAGTATTTTCATACTGGAAGTTGCCATCGGGACTTTGGGCTTGATGTCTGCGCCCGTGCTCGAGTTCGGGACGACTTTTAGCGACCGGGTAGCCCCATCTAGACCAGAACGCGAGACGAATTTCCTAGTCGCTGTTCTTTTCGAAGTATCAAGAGAACTGGAGGCCACGGATCTCGTAGACATGACCGACGTGGCCCTCTGAACGCGGGGTGGAATGGATGAAGCTGTAGAAGGAGCTGCTCGACTCGCGGGCGGCTAATCATTTTGTTTTCTGGCCTCGCAGAGGACGATTGCGGACGCGAGTTGAGAGCAGACACCGGGGCACGGTTGAGACCTCTAGGTATCGGTCTGGGTTGCGAAGAGGGGCCAGGCGCGGTGGCAGTGGGTGAAGAGTTTTGAAGGCGCGACAGGTAAAACGGATCGTCGGATTCTACGTATTTGTTGTAAGTAGTGGGAAAAATTAGCAGACCCAGATGAACTTACCTAGCTCAGGAAGGGGTATCATATCCCAGGTCAGACTTTCAGTTCTGATACTGCGACTTCGGCTTCGAAGGTATGAGGAATCTCGTCATAGGGAAAGAATGGGCGAGTTGGTATAATGTTTTTCCAACTTCCTTGTAATCGGGAAGCTTAAGTCGAAAGGTGGTTCATAGGGCAGATCTAGAAGTAACGTGCACACCGAAAGTTAGGGTATCAAAACGGGTTAAGATCCAAATATAAACACAAACCAAGGGTATTTGGTGGTCCGTACTCGACTTCATCCAGGTCATCTTCGCTCTCTGGAATTGGCTCTTGCTGAAGAGACTGAGTATCAAGCACAATATCACCGTCGCTAACGTCCCAGTGATTGCCGTTGTTGACGGGTGTTTCGAATGTTTGCCTGAGTTCCTGGGATGTTTGATGTGCTTGCGCATGGAACTTGGGCGCTGAACTGAATCCGGTGTGCCACCCTCGCCTTCATATCCGTTTTCTGCAAACTGACCCAGTTTCGACAATTTGGACATCCCTGGGAGCGGCGTCTGGAATAATACATTTCCGAGTCGGTTTGGAAGAGGAGTCTTGTCACCGAGAGGGCGGATTATCGTCGTCAAGACGGTCTTTTGGTCTTTGAATTTGTGTGGCTCTATGATTCACTCTTGTGAGTTATTACGACATAATAAAAGATATTACTGCTACTCACGGACAGAAGCAGGCTGAAAAGGAGTCCTGGGGGCTACGTTCACGTTCTTGCCCTTGCCATTGACAGTTACTGCCACTCCCCCTCCCGCATGCGCGTTTTCGATCCGATTCTTGAGGCCACGACCAGGCGTTTTGGTAGGAAAATAGGCTCCATCGGTGGCGAGCTGTACGGGACGCGAGTTTAGCATTATAGTAGTGAACTTAAGATACAAGGATCAGGGGAGTAAGCAAGGGGAGTAACATTTTGAAGTCAAAACGAAAGAGAAGTTTCAACCAATATTAGATCACGTGTTCGTGTCTGCACCCGTCTCGCATCCACCGATTTTAGCACGCAGTTCAAGCGTTCAGGAATCAGCGGCCAGCTTCAGCCCAAGCCACAACCACTCGCCTGGCAGCACCACGAACCGACAAGAATTCATTCTGAAGGCAAGTATAGCCCAGGCTAACACAGTTATTTGGATCAGCATCCTAAAGTGTCTCCTTGTCTAGATTTCCTCGGATCGAAGGTGGACTGAACTCGGTCATCAAGTTGCGACGTACACGATGAAACGTTTCCAAGTGGACCGATTCGCCAATTCGACTTCCCTCGAGATATTCGCGGCTCTCCATATAGCGGGAAGTTTGTGCCAGCATTCCATACATAATCCTGCCCCGTCTCACTCTCACCAGATTGGACATTGAACTTTATTCTTCGACTCAGATAGACTTTCCGGATTCTTTTACCCTTCCTGTCATCGAGGAAATCCGTCTCCAGTCTCACCGAGGAAATGTATTACAAGGACTTGCCTTAACGATTTCGCGCTCCAATCTTCCTTGCTCTCTGAAGAAACTATTCATTCACTCACCGTCCATTCAACCTGGAGACTTGACTGCCCTTTTAAGATTGACGCCCGGCCTTCTCGATTTAAATACGACGGTGCCGTTCCATACTGAGATATCTGCGCTTGCCTCGGTCGAAGAGGATCGACCTCTTGTACCTCTCCTGCAAAATTGTCGCTTTCCTTTTGGCGACCATTGTCAACATGGAGACCGGCCGCGCCAGCAATCATTTGGCCTCTTCTCGCTGTGAGCTGGGGTATGACCCGGAGCAGAGAGCAAACGAATTCTATCTACTAGGCGAGCTCCGACAATTGAAATGTCTGCGCGTTTACAGCAACACCAGTTGTCGGTCAGTGCAACTACTAGATAATATATGGGTTTGGTTTCCTGTTTTACAGCAAAGATTTTTTGAGCCGTGGGTCTCGACAGCCACGTCTGTTGAACTGGATGCCCTTAATCGCAGATTGATCGTGGAGTTTCCAGAACTGCATTACTGGCGGGTCAGTCGTCCAAAACTGAAGGACATTAATGCATCAAGAAGAGTGCGGGGGCTACTAATGGAAATAGAAAACTACGAGGTAACAGATCCAAAAGATATCTTGGTACTTTCTATCTTCTCTTGTTGAATTTCGAATTAAATGTTGACGATTCATGGCAAACAACAGGTCTCTAATATCCATGTGACTCTGCAGAAACTCAGTTCACACAATCTCGACAAGCATGCATTCTTCGATCAAGCCCAACGAATTCTACAAAAATGGGAACCACTACTTCAAAGGGTCCTCGAGGAGGTCCATTGGGCCTTCGAGGGAGGATTTTTGAAGACGTGTCTTCGTTATGTTCACCAGAAACACAGTGTGTTCAATGCTCGCTTCCCGGCGTTTTCTCCGACTGATAGTAGATATATCTTTCAGCCATTCGTTCATCTTCAGATGCATTCGATGTTATGATTTACGGCGCCAACAAATTGAACTTGGGCGAAGTCTAAGATGATTTCTGACGATGCTTATAATCGTTCAAAAACCAAAGATCTAGTGCCATCGCAGTCTCATTATCCAATATTTTGATTCCCTCTTTTCCTTTCCCACTAGGTATCTGCGTATATATGCACAATAACTTTTCTGCACGTATGCCCATATATCCTCTATCTTGAAGTACGGTAATACCTTTCAACTTTGCTTTCGCATTCAATATTCAAATTTCAACTCCTGTTCCCACTCAATTGGTATCGAATTCGCCTTGATCTAATGGACGTTTTCCTATGTATACTTAAGTTGAAATCTTCTTTAGCCATACAGTAGTGAGGAGAGGCATCTGCCTTTCGCCGAGATGCCCGGCCGCTGCCCGCCGCGGAGTTTAACAATCACAAACCGTGGGAATATCATTTTTTCATCTTCTGGTCGATTTAACTTTTTGGTCTCATCTCTTGGACTCTGAAGATCTGAACGTTGAACGTTGAACGTTGAACGTTGAATGGTGAACGTTTGAACACCGATACTTTAACTTTTCTTCTATGAAATACAAAATTCAACCATTCAAGTCACCGACTGTGCAGCTACACTTTGCATGATCAAAGCGAGCACTTATTTTGCGACAAGAAGACTCGGAAGCGCAGCTGGTAAAGTACCTCTTTGCCGACTTTCAGGGCAGGCTTCCATTGATCTTATCTTTTTCAGACTCTTCACGCACAATCAGATGCTCGAATTTCTTCCGGTCCGATTGAGCTTGCAACAGCATAAAGGCGTGTCTAAATGCGCAACATGTGGCATCATCCAAAGTTGTCGGCCTCTGCAGATGCTCCATGAGCTATTTGTTGAAGAGTTACTGTTGCTAATGAGTGCTGACATTGACTTTAATTAAGGTATATCTCCTTGACAGATCCAATATCAAACTATCTAAGGCGTTGTAACAAGTTTTGAATGGAGATTGTGCAACGAGGCCAATATTCCCGCCGTCATTAATATCCGACGATTATTAGCTCAGCGTGCAGGTTGCAATTAAACTTTGAAGATTGGCGCAACCTTCTATTTCTTGGGTGAGATCACAGTTGGAGCGAGACTGACTTCCAGGTGAGTTCTTCTGCAAGGAACCCCGCGCATATATGTACCGTCTAACTGGCCTTTTTAGCCCATTTGCAAGCGGAATCAATTATATCGGTATCATTACGATATTCCACCATGCCCTTCCACTGCTCTCACCCCTCCCAGTACAATAAACGATTCATTGAACATGAGGCATCGGTCTCGTCGGTTTTCCTCAGTTACTCCGCAAACCAAGTATGCACAATTTAACCAATTTCCAGAAAACGTGTATCTCCTAGGTTCTAACTAACTTTGAGGCTATGCGATGGGATTTCTGTCTTGATCTCGGTCCTTATTGCTTGACAGGTACAGTCCAAACTTAGCAACAAGAAGGACTGAGGCGTTAGGTTCGGTGGTTTGACGTACGCCTTATCCTGCATAAGGCATCACTACATGCCCATCATAATCTCCCCACCGCTGTCGAGGATGCTATAGACTTCGATCACGTCGAAGTCCGTGTCCGGCTCGGTGAATAAGAAATCCCTTTTAACAGGACGTTCTCCTGAGGTCCTTTATCTGAAACCCAATGGCAGCCACGGTGAACTCCAAGAGACCGCCTTCCTCCTCCTCGCATAGTCATCGCCGTTTAGCGCGGGAATCTGGCGTGCCTATGTCACGACAAGAGGCAGCAAAGGTCAGTGGGAAGATTGACGAGGAGATCAAGGTACGCGGCAAGCCAATTCCTCGTGTATCACTTACTGAACTGATATACCAGAAAGAATCTGCGCGGAAAAAGGAAGCGCGAAAGAATGAGGTGAAAGGTGGGTACTGAGATACCAAATCTTGCAGATAGTTAATGCCAAACCAGTCATGCTCCTGGGCCAAGCGGAATCAGGTGAGAATTTCCAACACGAATGAAGAAAGAGCGTATAAGCTCACATTTTTGGCCCTTTTCAGGAAAGTCGACACTGCAGAAGCAGTTCCAGCTTTCTATGCTTCAAGATCGCTGGACGTTGAGCGCCTTTCATGGGTGCCCGTCGTCTATTCCAACGTCATCAAAGCCGTGCGCATGATTTTCGCCGAACTGGAACACGAGACCTCGCTGCGCATCCCAATGAGCCCCTATCCTCAATTGAAGTCCAACAGAGCTTTCTGCGCTTCGAGTCAGGTTGCTGCCGCTCTTGCACTAGAAAACACGCTCGCTTCAGAGCTCAGTGGGGGTGTTTCGATCATAGGTGGACGCAGCGAGGCATTCGTTCGTTCGGGTTGGCAGGCTCTCACTGCCCCGTCATGGGCCGCTGGGTCAGATGCCAAAAAGGCCGAGGTGGCGAATCGCACTCGTGAGACCACGACGATGGTCGCGCGTACCATGACTGTCGCCGTGGATGACATTGATACATTATGGATGCACGAAGCAGTCAAGTTCTATATCCGGCATCGGAAAATTCGCTTGGACGATTCTGCCTCATAGTGCGTGATTTTTTTTTTCTCTATTCATCATTCGCGAACACCTTTTTGACATTGTTTTGACGGCGTACTCTCAGCTTCCTACGGCACATACAAAGAATAGCGGAGCCGGAATACAGTCCTACGAATGGTCTGTTTTGGAAATAGATTATGCGACTCGTCTTCCTGATCGTCGAAGGTTGATTTAGATGATATCCTGCACGTTCGACTACGGACGCTTGGAGTTATGCAGCACTCGTTCCCTATGAACATGGCAGCCAAGTCGTATACGTGGACACTTTACGACGTCGGCGGAGCAGTAAGACATCGTCCTTGCCGCATCACGTCCTTTGTGCTGATAAATATCTCTTTCCTCGCAGCGTGGACAGGTATGCTCCAGCTGATAAATCTAAAAATAGCTCACATTTTCCCCTAAGCGACATGCATGGATACCGTATTTCGATGATGGTACGTCTCCAACTATGTCATGCTATGTCATGTAATCTCGGAAATGCGCACACGCACTTAAGAACTGATATATCTCTCCAGCTACTGCCATTATATTCTTAGGTATATCTGCCAGCTCTTGGTCTCATCAGAAAATTGCTGACAAGACTCGACGTTAGCACCGTTAAGCGCATTTGACCAAGTATGTCTTCATTTATATCACATCGTTGACCCGTTAAAATCTCTTGCTGATGGTCCTATTCTTATGTTGATCTCATATAAACGCATCAGTACCTTGAAGAAGATCCCAAGACCAACCGAATTGATGACTCGCTGCAATTATTTGGACACATCTGCTCCAACGAGCTGCTTAAAAATGCGCATCTTGTGCTCCTTCTCAATAAGGTTAGTCGTTTCTCGCCTACTTTTTGAAGCGTGAACACAACGTCGTACTCACGTCCGGGTTTATCGGTATTTTTAGATGGACATATTGAGAGAGAAACTGGATTCTGGGACTCTGGTCCGAAAGTAGTGCGTAATTGCATGACATGATCGGAAAAACATATTGATGAGGTTAATTATGCACATCGCATCTCCATTTTTCTAGCATTACGAGTTTTGGATCTCGGCCTAATAACTTTGAGACTGTGTCGGATTATTTCCGGTCACACTTCCTGCAAGCTCATCGAAAAAGGGATGTGTCTAATCGACACCTTTACATTGTAAGTCTTCGTCTTTTTCTTATCAACGAGTTATAGAGGCGCTAACATAATTGCTCCTTGCCAGCACTTCACTTCCATGCTGGTATAACGTCCTCCTATTGCAATCTTAAGCCGTACTGACTAAGGTATCTTTATCTATGAATCGTGAACTACTATAGGATATAAGCGCAACGCAAAGCATCATATCAATTGGTGAGTAGCATAAACGGATGCATGGGCTTTAAAAGCGACAAATGACTAAAATACGACGGTGTTGTGGGGGGTATATAGTAGGAGAAGCAATTATGAGAAAGCATATCGCCGAAGTCGGCTCGCATGACGGACGTTGTTCATGTATGTATGAATTTCTAATGTACGACCATACCTTGTTCGAATGTCTGCTCGATCCGAGACCTACCAATCGCGACCAAAAAAAAAAAAGATCGACTCGATGTGGAAGCAAGATCGGATTCCTCTACTCTCCTCAAGACTCGTACCGACTTATCCTAGGCGTTAGCTGGCGGCTGGAGCGTTGACTCTTGATGCCGAGTTGGTACCAGCGCACGGTGCCCCTATTACCCAGCCCGCACATCTCTTCCTTCACGGTGATGAAATCAGCGTGGGTTGGAATCGCGAACAACCCGATCTCGACCTGCTTCAAAGACGAAAGCTTCGGCCGCATGAACAGCGCATCGAGGTCACTCCATCCGTTTATCTTCTTAGGATCCGCATAGAACTCCAGACCGACGCTTTCCAGCGCTGTATTGCCTTCCGTGATGCTGGAAAGAAGCGTCGTCGCCCAAATCATGGCTGTCTCGGGATCGTCAAGCGTGAGGCGAATAGACCGCAGGCCGGGATTGTGCGACAGGTTGAAGGCGTGGACTAGAAGTTATAAGAGGGGGTTATGAAGAAGTCGTGAGTGATCAAGCACAGCGCTGGGGATAATCAATCAAGGGCAGGATTTACCATTCCACGAGCCGGGCTTGAGATGGAAGTGTTCCAGGGATCCGCCGACGGCGAGCAAGAGCTTGTCGATAACTCCCGCGTCGTGGAAGTGCGCCACGCGTAGCTCTCGCAGCGATCTGATGTCCACGAGCGAGCGGTGGCCCAGAAGCCAGTATTCGAGGTATCCGAACGTAACAAAGTCGAGCGTCAAGACTTCGAGCGGCGTGGTGTGCACTATCTCGCCTTCTTCTTTATCTTCAGGCACATCGACACGCGCGTGATCAGGATCCGGCCCGCTGTCGTTGCTGATGTTAGTCGAGGAGAGGGCGAAGGCTCGCAGGTTCTGACAGTGCGATAACATCCACGTTAACGATGCGAAGTTGGGGAACATCCACGAATGGAGGAGGACGTAGGTGAGAGAGGGGCGGGAGAGCAGGGTGCATAGCGCGGTTTGGAACGTGGGGGGCAGCAAGGTCCAGTACAGGGTCGACGTTGCAGAAAAATCGAAGCGCTTCACGTGGGTGAGCATCTTGAATAGGGCGGTCAGGGTGCGCTCCGTGGTGACCCATGTCGTCGAGCTCTGGACGTCCGGATAGTGGTGGTGGAGAGGCGATCCCTCGCAGATCTCGAGTTCGCGGATGTTGGGGATGATCTCGGGCGAGCGCACGAGGAGGGCGTGGAGGCGTTTGCAGCGCTCTTGGGGGACTGCTGGACCGTTGTGCGGCGAGGTGGCCTTGAGACAGATTTTGGCGAAGAGGTGGAGGCGGCTGGTCGGTAGCCACGCATGGCACACGCTTGCACAGCTCTTGAGCGTCAGGGGGTCATCGTGCAAGTGGTCGATGATATGGTCCACCAGCTCCTGGGGGAGTCGTGCGGGAGGGTGCTCTGCCACATCCATAAGAAAGAACAGGGTGGAAACGATTTTTGAAAAGTCGTAAGTGTCTGAAAAAGAGCGATAAGGGATCAGTTTAGCTAATTAGCGATTACAGGTGTAGGGTACTGTACCGTGCGAGGGTATTAAGAGGTGGTGCGAGACCGGGCCTGGATAATGGTCATGAACATAAGCAGAGATAGGGAAAGAATTATTGGATGCAGGTATATCGATCCATGGTCGTGCGGCGTGCTCAAGGCTCGGTGATTGATCGATCATCGATCATGCTCTCATATGGCGAACATGAGGTTGTAGACGCTCCGGCTATCTGGTCCGGTTCGCAAGAGACCACCGAATAAGGGAGATAAACTGAGGAGCCATAGTAAAAGGAGCTAGCTATCTGCAGCGTCGAAGATCGCAGCTGAAGAATAATACTTATTCGACGAGAAGCAGTGTCGCGATTAGCGTGATGCGGGGCAGGGCGTTTGTCATAGTGTGGGGATGCAAAGAATAGAACACTATACCAACTCCGATGAGACGCATTCGTATATGTATAATCTCAGAGGCTTGTGAACGAGAAGGATTCTTACCAGCTACAATCTTCTCATGACCTCTATCTATATCGTCTTATATGTGAAGGAAGGGAACCGCTCGAAGATGATTGCGTTTCTTGATGCTCCTCCGAATTCAAAAATGGGAGAGAACTCTTGGTCATCTGGTTAAAGTCACGCTTCGAAAGACGAAATTGTAATCCCTGAATAAATATCGCTATCGCACCCAGGTCCATGGAGAGGACAATGGGCCCGGGTAAAAGACTTGCATTGGGACCCCGAATGGAGGTGAATTCATGAACAATGTGGCTAAGACATAAGACGGCCGCCAGGCACATTTCCTCATTGATGAGTAGACTCGGAAAGGATTACCCCCAAGATTCTAACGTCAAAAAATTCGAATGAAAGGCCTGCTCGATGTTTAGCAAGGGTAGTCATCAGCCAGCCGCGCCAGCTTGCGGAGCGTTGATTCAGAGCGAGGTGGACTGGATTCAGCCAGTTTGGAGACAAATTAGTGTCCAACGTCTTAAAAATGGCAATATCATTACAGCTCGTCCAATGCGGTTATTTCCAACATAGGTTAAAGGGCGTGCTCGGACGAGGCACACAGCATAAGTGGTCTCCACTCTCGACATACGGATGGTTTATTCACCCCATCGTCCAGCTGGAACCGGGCCGATTCTAGAATTGTTCGAAGATAATAATATCGAAATTAAAACCCTGCAGAGGCGTACTACCCGTGCTGTTCCGTAGTCGTGGTCGTCAGGCGTCTGGTGATCTTTTCAAAGGGCTAGATGCCAATTTTATGATAAAAACCGTACATGATCAGAGATAGCCAAAGCCAAGGCAGAATACAATCTGTCCGTCCAAAAATACGTCATGTCCCATATATATCGCTACTTGATGCAGTCGTTTTAAGTAGTTCCAGCGTTTTCGTTGAGCTCCAAGGCGACATTTATGTATATCGAAGCGCGACTAAACATCAGGGCCTTGGCTCGAGTTCATGTGCAACAATCGATCATGACGACCACAAGAAAGCGACCTCCATAAAATGAATGGTTGGCGCGTAAAAGGATGGTCAACGAAGGGCTTGATCATGCCCATGAACTCGGCAGGCCCTTCAGAAGGCGGGTCGAGCCACTCGCGGGTGTGCGTAGATGGCTGAGACCGAGAGACCGAGAGAAAGTCAGATAAAGAGGAGAACTGTGAGTCCAAAGAGGACGAATATCCTGCCAGGTTCAGTGAAAGAGAACCTGGGTGATAGATATCATCGCACGGATGCCTCTTGCCCTGGAGCTTCCCCAGCAGATCAGCAAAGTCAGACAAGCTCTGAGACGAAAAGATTGTCGTCATTTTAGCGGTTCAGCGGCTTCCAATCTTGCCAGATCCTGCCATCGTCCATGAAATGAATCGGAAAGTACCGCCGACAGAGGACAGTGCCACCGTCAAGGCCCAAGGGCGTAAGTAAATCGGGGGAACTTTTAACGCAACAACCTGAACCCTTGTCAGTGTCAGAAGGCATTTTAATTAGTACTGGAATATACAGATGTACTCGCCTAAGTATTCCTTGACGCGCAACCTGAGAGCTCGAGCTGGAAGCTGCTTCTAAAGTTTGAGGTGATGGTTCGAAGAGAAGAGAGTAAATAAACGAATTATTATCTGTGTTTCAAATGAGGATGCTTAGATGATATTAATAATTATATTTTATACTTATCTATGTACATGAGTAAGCACGTGTATCGTGAGAATTTATTTATTTTTCTCTCCTCGAGGTGCTTGAACGACCATCTAACCCAGGATCTCTGGGTCTTCAAAACCTTTTAACCTCATCGTCGATTCTCCCCTACCCTCCGCAATGTCGACGAGCGGCCTCAAGGCCATTGCACCGGTGCCCACCGCGGCCGATTTCTTGGATATCGTGCTGTCCAAGACACAGCGAAAGACACCCACAGTGCGTTTCTCACTACGTCTCAGGAGTTGCATTCAGGGATTAATGCAGAAGCCCAGGTTATCCACAAAAACTTCAAAATCAGTCGGATCAGGAATTTCTACATGCGCAAAGTGAAGTTTGCCCAGGATGCGTTCGATGAGAAACTTGGTGCTATCTTGACTGAATTCCCTATGCTTGACGTATGTTTTTGGTCTTTAATGAGGTTCTGGTCAGTAGATGTGCCTAACATATTTTAAAAAACTCGTATAGGACCTTCACCCGTTCTTATCTTCGTTGATGAACGTGCTTTACGACAAAAACCACTACAAGCTCGCCCTCGGCCAGCTTCGCACCGCCCGCCATTTGATCGACCACGTTGCCAAGGATTATGTCCGTTTGCTCAAATTCGGTGATAGTCTTTACCGATGCAAGCAGCTGAAGAAAGCTGCTCTTGGTCGGTGCGTCGCTACTTGAAGCCCTCAACCTCGCTTTTTGCCTCTAAAATAAACTCTTTTTTGTTGCTTACAGTATGGCTACGATCATGAGACGCCAAAAAGACCCCTTGGCTTACCTCGAGCAAGTCCGACAACATATCTCCCGTCTGCCCAACATCGACCCCAACACACGCACGCTCCTCATCTGCGGCTACCCCAACGTCGGCAAGTCGTCCTTCATCAACAAAGTGACCCGCGCGGACGTCGATGTCCAGCCGTACGCCTTCACGACCAAATCGCTCTTCGTCGGCCATCTGGATTACAAGTACCTGCGCTGGCAGGTGATCGATACCCCCGGTATCTTGGACCATCCTCTCGAGGACATGAACACGATCGAGATGCAGAGCATCACCGCCATGGCTCACTTGAAAAGTTGTATATTGTATTTTATGGATCTCAGCGAGCAGTGTGGCTATTCAGTAGAAGCTCAGGTCAGTTACCTTTCGTTTCCTGACCTTCAACATTTTTGTTTAATCAGCCATTTTCATCCTTTTTAGTGTAAATTATTCCACTCCATCAAACCCCTCTTCGCCGGAAAGCCGACTCTTCTGGTCATCAACAAGATCGACGTTATGCGTCTGGAAGACCTCCATCCCGACATTCGAGCCCTCGTCCAAGAAATCATCGACCAAGAGGACGTGCAACACGTCCAAGTCTCGTGCTACTCCGAGGAAGGCGTGATGGAAGTCAAGAACAAGGCTTGCGATGCGCTCCTGGCCCACCGTGTCGACAACAAGATGAAGGGCAGCAAGATCAACTCCATCATCAACCGCATCCACGTTTCCCAACCCAAGCCTCGTGATGAGGTCGTGCGAGCGCCGTGTATCCCTGAAGCTGTGAAGGAGAGGAAGAAATACGACAAGAACGATCCCGAGCGCAGGAAACTGAAACGCGATATCGAACTGGAAGAAGGCGGCCCTGGTGTCTACAGCATCAACATGAAAGGTCTGTTTTCTCGTTTATCTCCTTCTCCTTGCTTATTAACCATTTAAAAAAAAATCAACAGAGGATTACCTTCTTGCCAACCCTGACTGGAAGGAGGATATCATGCCCGAAATTATGGACGGCAAGAACATCGCCGACTTCATCGACCCCGATATTGCAGAGAAACTCGAGGCCCTCGAGCGTGAAGAGGAGAAGTTACAAGCCGAAGGGTTCTACGAGAGCGACTCGGACATGGTACGTCCCCTGCACGTCACACAGCACAGCACAACATATTCACTAACCCTCTCCTCCTTTCTAGTTCGACTCGGACGACGAGCGCGAAGCCCAAGACGCCTCCGTCGCGTTATCCCACAAAATCAAATCGCAGAGCATCAAAAAGTCCAAGAAGAACCAAGCCCGTCTCCCACGGACGGCTGGTCTGCGGACGATCACAGAGCTGACGGCAGAGCTCACAAAAGCCGGTCTGGACCCCAGTCGGATCCAGGAACGCGCGGAGATGATCGCCAAGCTCCAGGGGGCGAAGCGGAAGCGCGAGGACGAGGATGAGGACGAGGAGATGGACGATGCCGACGGCGACTCCGAGCAGGGCGAAGAGAGCTGGATGGATGTGGACGGCGCTGAGGAGGCACCCAAGAAGCGTGTCAAGACCAACTCGGGAGGCGTCATCAACAGGAAGATCCCCAGAACGAATCGGCAAATGGCAGGCATGCGCAACGAAGAGGTGAGTAGTGTGTTCTTTATGATGGGCAGTGCATAAAATGATGGATTTTTTTCTCTTTTTAGCAATACGACAAAGCCAACCAACTACGGAATCTTGCTCAACGTCCGCGCAACATGTTGGCCAAGGCTGGAGAGTCCGATCGTGCGATCAAAGTCAAAATGGTAAGCTTTTGCTTGTACTCTGCCAGACTTGTCAAACCATTGACGCCTCTTTACAGCCCAAGCATCTGTTCGCTGGAAAACGCAAGGCAGGAAAGACACAAAGAAGATGATTTCCGTCATCTGCCTTCCTGTTTATTTTACTATTACTCCTCGATGCATCCTCTCGTGTCATGTTCATGTACTCTCGCTTATCATCCACTAGAAATCGAAGATTTGATTCCAAGTCTAAATACATATACTACTTACACCCGCTGAATGTCCATCATCTAGACAGATAGGCAAACACGAAGCTGAGAAGGGGAATGGGCCAAAAGAAGCTGGCGCCGACAGAGAAAGGTGTATGTTTTTTTCGAAGGGGCAAGTAATAATAAAGGTAAAAGAAGAATTCCGAGTACATAAAAGTCGTCGAGGTCGTAATGTCGCAGCGTATACAAGAAAGAACATGACCCTGACGTGGAAGCACGTCTGGGGCCGTCGTTAAGTTAAGAGTAAAACGAAGAGACGAGGCAATAGAAGTAGGAGATGTGGCAGGCGTCGAGAAGCAGTATAACTATCGTCCATGAGATATGAGGGGGGTGTCGCAAGGAGAAATAGAAAAAGAGGGGAGAAGGTAGATGGAAGGATCAATCCCAATCGATAGAGATACCACCTGGTGCAGGCGCAAGGCCTATGCCTCGATCTGCTTCTCGTTTGAGCCACTTCAACGCCCGCTTGTCATCTTTGAGGAACGGCGAGAGCTTCTCGTAGCAACGCTGGTTGTGGTCCTATAACATTAACACGGCCATTAGATACACGTTGTTAGCCTTCGCAAAAAGAAAGACACGAACCTTCAACCATTGTTTTTCCTCCTTGGTGAGCATGCTCTCCTTGACCATTCTCGTTTGAATGGGAACGCATGTAAAGCGGTCAAAGCCAAGCCAAACATCGCCGTTGAATTCGCCACGCGTCTATCACGAGTTTTTAGCCTCGCGACAATTTTTTGAATAACGACATGTGAACTTACCTTGACCTTCTTGACAACCAGTGCAGACTCAATACGCATGCCCCATTTCCCTTCTAGGTCTAAAAAAAAAGTTAGATCCGAATGAATGACATAGAGATAAAGCACGTACAAAACCCTGGCTCATTTGTGATAACATGACCAGGCACGAGCGGAACATTGCTAGTGAAGCTATGAGGCCCTTCATGCACGCTCAAAAATGCGCCGAATCCATGACCAGTGCCGTGCTGAGAAAGAATAAGGGAGAAGTGACAAGGTCGTCGTTAGCAAATCATGCTAAAGATAAGCATCGCCGAGATTAGACACACCATGTAGTTGAGGCCATCTTTCCAGAGCGCTTTGCGGGCTAGAACGTCCAGCTGGCGGCCAGAGGTACCCTCTGGGAAGATTGCACTATCAATAGCGATCTGGGGTGGATAACATGAGTTTGACAGGTTCGAGAATGGAGACAGTGAGAAAGAAGACATACATGTCCTTGCAAAACACGTGTGTAGGCCTCGCACATGTCGGCCGTCGGCCGTCCAAAGTGCACCGTCCGCGTCGTGTCGCAGGTGCCGTCGTAATACTGGGCCCCAGAATCACTAAATGAATGAAAGGATGGATCAGCATGCATAAGGGGGGAAATGAATCAAAGCATACTTGAGATACGGCTGGTCTCGGGAGATCATAGATGCGCTAGACTTCTTCGGCGAGTAGTGGGGCAGCGCAGCATTAGATCCGCTCGCAGAGATGTTCTCATACGCCAGACCCATGAAGTGCTTGTTTTTGCGCCTGAACTCGGTCAATCTAAAGCCGGCTTCGTATTCAGTGATATCGTAGCCTTCCGCTAGCTTAGATTCCAGCCAGGCAAGGAAGCGCACCTAATGGTTGCCAAAATAAAGGAGTCAGAAACTGGCAATGTAATAAACTTTGTGAAGAATAACGCACAAATGAAACTCCATCGCGCAAGTAAGCTCGCCTCATCCCCTCGATCTCAGTCTCGTTCTTGACAGACATCATGAGTTCAATGTACGAGGGCGCGACCGTGTACCGGAAATGGGTCAGCATAAGCGAGATCGCGTACGACGTCTGCGGCGCAATCAAGACCTTGCCCTCACCCCACTCTCTCCTCCGGAGGAATGGCCACAGGTCGGTGTAGTTGCGCTGCTGAACCTCTATGGAATCAAGATACGCAGTGACATCGGGGTGCAGCTTCTGGGACTCGACGAACAAGTAAGATGTGTCAAGGCTGATGAAGAGATAGGCGTGGAAGAGCGGGTTGTAGGGGATATCAGACCCACGGAGATTGAGGGTGTATGCTGAACCAAAAGTTAGCCATGGATCATTTGAAAGAGAATGCGAAGGAGGACATACCAATGCAAGATAAAGAAGTGACTAATGTCGCAACATGCATTTGCGAAGCATTTGGCTCTTGCTTGGAGTACGATGGAACAGAAGGTGGCTGATCTCTGATCCATTCTCGCACTTTCGCCAGCTTATACCTCGCATCTCTGCCTATGACATCCAAGTAAGTAATGAAAGGTGATTTCAAGACAAGGCGAGGACAAACCTGCAAACTCTGTGCTTTGGATGTACACCATCTCGAGTGACTTCGTAGGTTTCTCGACCCAGATAAGGTCAACCAGATTTTGCGGTGGGTAAACCAGCTTTGAGTCAAGCGCAGCTGTGTTGATCTTGGAGTTGATAAGAGTAGCCTTTTCATGCGAGATCATGCGAGCGTCAATCCCGATTCTTGAATTTTTGACTCGACCCTGGAGATGATACACAAATCAACACAGATTCTCCTTAATTAAAGGGGAAAAAGTCAAAAACCCACCATAAGCCAATCGATCCAATCTTGAGGTTGTCCTTGGGACCCAACCTTGAGCAGGGTCCAGTTGTGGTCGATTTCTTCTTGAGCCTGAATCCAATATCGCGAATCGGTGAACAAGTATGCATTGTTTCGGGTGATCACAGCCGTTCCAGCAGATCCAGTGAAACTAAGAAGACAAATTAGCTCATGCCACCATTCTTCATAAAAATAGCTGGACACTTACCCCGAGACGAACTCGCGACGTTTATCGCTTGCTGCGACATATTCTGAGCCGTGTGCGTCTTCGCTGGGAACAACACTGTGGAAACAGATGCGTAAGATAAACGCTGGAAGAAGATGGGGAAAACGGCGCACTAGTAGTCCAAATTGTCTTTCGTCATCAAACGCCTCATCTCTGCCAACCGATCCGTAGTATCAGGTTTAATCCTAATAGATTCGGTATCATTGATTTTGCGTTCAAAAGCGGAGCCAACGAGGGTCGCGGTGGAATCTTGAGGGTAGAGGTCATTGCCAGTGAGAGGAGGACGAGGTTTGGGGGCCGTTGATCGGCTGCTGCTACTGCGTTGCGTGTCTCCTCTCGACAAACCCGTTACCTTGCTGTTCTGACTCGTCTGGGTGCGATGAGTTTCCTGAGTCTTCTGTGTCGAACGACTAGCTTGCGTCGACTTCGAATCCCGTCTTACTACGGGTTGGTACAGAGGCAGATCGAGCTGCGACGAAGACTTCTCATTCATGGCAGCTTCTTTCTCCCGCTCTTTCTCCTTGTCTTTCCTCCCGACACCCCATCCATAACCCCATTTCGAAGAAGCGGTAGATTTTTTGGTTCCAGTCATGGTGTTGGATCGTCCGAGTTTCGAACGGCCCTTCTCGTCCTTATGAAGGACAGGCAACACAGATGGTAGTTCGTCGTACTTCTCCGAGTCGGAGTGGAAAGTCAGACTATCCGCATGCGAGCTAAGAGTGGATGTTGGGGAAAACGAGGGATGCCTGACGATTTTTTGGTCTTGAGGGGGTACAGGGAGCGGAAGAGATCTATCGGAGGATGACCACGAGAGACGACGCTTAGGCTTTGACTTAGTGAATGGGAAGCAGATGGGAGGTGGTGGAGGTGGCGGAGGTGGTGCCATGGTGGTTGAGATTAAAGACGTAGGAAAACGGCCAGCGAGCCCCTAGTGAGGTATCCTGTGAATGCACACGAGGCAGACGGCGAGCGGAGAGTTCAAGCCCAAGGAAAACGGTTAGAGTCGAGAAGTTTGCATCAGCTCTCATCAGCTGGACAACAAGCCGGCACGTGCGATCAACTCTGCCTTCCTTTCCCGGATGACAGCATTACTTGATCCAGCCGATCAGTTCTCATCAGGCAAGGGAGAATCACCCCAGGTAGGAGGCTGGTGTCTTGTGTGTAGCCCGCAAGACCGGCTTCCAGGTTCTGGATTGATAAATGTAGCAAAACCGCAGGTGTTTGTTACCCACCTTTGGGAAGGCTGGACGTCGAACAGGATTAGAGCTAGACTCCAATTTGGAGTCGAGGGATAACACATGTCCTACATTGAGACCCGTGGGGTAACTTGTCCGTATCCAAGATGGCGTGAGTTCGGACACTCGGGACTTCTTCCGTTCTCTACGCAGCTCGTTATGTTCATGCCGTCAAAAAGGTTAAAGAACGCACTGGAATGCAAGTGCGCAGTGCGAACATAGGAGTTTCTAGAATGTTGACGAACATGCGATGCTCGTATCGTCGTGAGTTTGTCGTGAAAGTGGGGAACATCGAAAACCAATCAATGGATAGGGAAATGGGTTGATGCACCCTGGGTGACGCAAGAATTCACTTTCACATGCAGGCTTGCATGCAAAATTAATGTCAGACTACGCAAGGCAATGCTGCCTACGCAATATGAATTAATATCATATTTCAGAGCGCTTCGTCAATTGAAAGACGAACCTTCTTGGTTAACATTTTCGTACACATGGAAAACGTTGACGCAGTAGTCTGCAAAACCAAATCCACTGGACTCCGTTAAAGCCGCCGGTCATTAAATAAAATCATATATGCTGCAAAAATATCAAAGTCAAGGGTCCGTCCGGGGGTTGGAGCCACTCGGCATTCTGTTTTTTCGAAGCCAATAAAAATAAATCGCACTGTGATTCATCTTTACAGCTCCACCAAGAGACACCTTGGACCGGGAGAATGACAATCTTTGTCGGCTGTTCGCAAGACGAGGAATCTATAAGGCGGATCAGCCAGAACAAAGGAGCAGTATGCGGCACTTCCACGGCGAAAAAAAGCCCAGATGTGCAGCAAGAGAAGATGCTAAGAGAAGATTCCCCAGTAAGCACCATCAAACCGGAAATCCCAACTGCATGACAAGCCTAAAGACTCACGTCATATAGCGACATTTTCCATCCTGACTTCATATGACCAGGATGTATAACTGATAAGGTATATGCGCATATGTTGCGCATATACTCACCTAATCATCTGTATATGGATTGCAATTAATGTCAGACAGTATTATTCGTCAAAAAAGACCGTAATGCGCCCTTTCTGCAACCTAATGGCGGTCCACGGATGCCCGGAAGTCAAGAAGGGAACTTCGAGACACAATCAGGGAAGATTTCCCAGCGAAGCCCTTCAGGCCGGAACTTGACTCGACCCAGAGAGCAGGCAGTATTGAAAATCCAGCCATATGATAAGCAGGAAGAGATCTTATCTGATTGCATGCCCCTGACAGTCAGAGCAGCAAATGTCTTGAATGAGGCACCAGTTGTGCTTTGAAGAGTGCGCGACAAAGAGCTAGAAGGGGACGGATCTTACCCACTGCGAGGTCTTGCCACAGCCAATGGTGGCGTTCACTGAGATGGGTCTGAAAAGTGATTCTGACGTAGGCAGACATAGGCGCCCACAATGCACGTGACCTTACCGTGCACCCCGAATATTTACCTTGCAAAAAATTAGTCGCGAAGTAAATGCTGAAGCGCTGAAGGTTTTAGAGCCAGTGATGATCGTTCGTCAACTTTGTTCTCACAAGCTTGATCCCAGGACGACTTTATACCACCAGGAAACCATGCGCCGGCCTCAATAAAGATAGTGTTGGGCACGGGTGCCGACACCCGTGCGGGTTTGCGGGTACGGGTGTGGCGGGTGCGGGTGCGGGTGCCCTTTGAGTGACCCTCAGCCAACCCGCACCCGTGCGCCTGGGTCACGGGTTTTCGGCCGGCACACGGGAAACTCCGAAATGTGTCAAATATGTTCTTTAGTTACCTGAATAAATAATTATGTAATGTAGTTGCCAAAATTTATTCTAATTCTAATTCAACATTGCACAAATTCTCACGATGCCCCCATCAAACCCGCACGGGTTTCTGTACCCACGGGTCCCGTGCAAACCCGCACCTGCAAGCACGGGATCCCGTACCCGTGGCCACGGGTGCGGGTTTTGGCGGGTACGGGTGCGGGTCGACAAAAATTCGCCCGCGGGTTACCCGTGCCCATCACTAAATAAAGATCGCCATACATGACCGTTATCGTCGTATGCAGTGTCGAGCCATGCTTTTTGATCATAAAAGGGATGGGACACATGGAGTCAATTGGTGATACAAAGAATCCAGTGATAGATTAGAACACCATCAACTCAGCTACATATTTATGATTAACTCAGCTCCAGTCAACATGCTGAGCAACGTATCAGGGTCGACAACTGTAACATCATACAAGCCACTATCCTCATACACCACATCATATTGAGCTCCCTTGACTTGCTTCACAGCATAGTCCATGACAATAAAGACCCTGTGAACCATCTCAGCAGAGATAAACCCCTTTCCAACGAGATGGCCTGGATCAGAGCGCCAACTGGCAAGATCTTTCTCTTCAACGGGACGTGTAACCCTGGAATCTGGGGTGAGCCTGACAACAGCAGGAGTAATGGTAGGGGGTGGAGAGTGCTGCGTAGTGTTATGGTTCTGAGAAGATTGACACAACATATCTTCCCTCCTGAGGCAGTGTGAGTGAAGATTACTTCAAGAAACAAGAAAACTCACACCAATTGACAACCTCTAGCAAGCACGGTGAGGTAATCATTATGGGGTCTATGGGGAGCATCGACGACACAATCCATCATCGTGTGGATATATGCATGAGCAAAAAAACCTATGCGGATGTGGCTACAAGCATTTACAAAGACATAAGTGTCTGAGAATGCAGGCATATACAAATACATACTCTTCAAAAGATTGTGGTGGCATTTCACATCGCCGCGCGAGTTCCTTCAAATCCATTTGGATTTGTTCAGGGGTTCACACTGGGCCCAGTGGAACACCTGCTTGCTCTGCAAGAATCTCTGCGGACACCTTGGCATAAGCAACTGACTGTCTTTGAAGATCATGGCGTGTGGCGGCGGCTTGCTCCTCAAAGAGCTTCGTGTACTTGAAGTATAGCTGACTGAATTCTTCGAGTTCACGTTCCTTCATGAATCATTTACTTCACTGGTGCATCACCCCTGGCTTGCCTACCTGATACACGATGGGAAGCGGATCGGCGGGAAGACAAGGCAGGGCTCATTGGACAAGGCATAGGCACAAAAAGTCAAGCTTCAAGCTTTCAAGAGCAAAAACGAAGTGAGGCCGCCACTACCGATTGTTGAACACAACGAGTCACATGATGATGCAAGTAACATTGCAAGGTCACATGACAGAAATCCGTGCAGGGGAATCTTTGAAAGGAAGCTTGTAATTGTTCGTTCTGGTGATGGGCACTGTCAGTTTTGGCCAGAAATGATGTGGCTGTGTTTAGATATTTTCCCACCCGCTATCTCAGAAACTCGAGTGTCCGATGCTTTTCACGTTCGCAAATCTGACTTATCCAAGGTTTTTCTGTGATGAACTGAGTTATATTTATTAAATCTTTAATTCTGTCAAAGGAATAATAAATTGGATATGTTTACACGTAAAAGACGTAGTGTAACTGGCTCAGTTCTACGTCAATTCACTGCTCCTTTGACAAAAAGTTTCTTTTGAGGGAAAGAAACAATTTGTCTCTATAAAAGTTATGAAGAAAATGAGATCTGCAAACGTGAAAACGATTCCACAATGGAGCGCGTAAATTAGGTGATGACGCGTGACCGAAGTGTGACATACCGTGTTTTCAAGCGCGTTCTGGCTACGCGGTTCACGAATATCTCGTCACTGCAGAATGCCTGGAGCATGCTGGATGGACAAGATGTTACAGACAAGTAAGTAGTAGCACTGTTAAAGCTGTATGAATGTTACTGACCATTTAAAATGTCATGTAGTTCCATTCCTTTACCAATAATTCAATATATACCCCGGATTAATCACTCCTAATGCTCGAGATCAATTAGCTTTTGGAGGGGACAAGTTATGCGAAAGAAGAAGCTCAGAGAGGAGAAGAAGGCTCAGCTAGCTGCTGCTCGTGCTGTCCATTACCCTGAAAACAAGTCCCTGCAGAAGAATGTCTCCACAATTCAGCAAGCCCTGCCACGGTCTCCATGTCGAAAGAAACTCCAAGAACTGGAGTCAAGAGTGCGCCAGCAGGAAACCAAGTTCCGAAGCGAGAGGAGGAGATATCAGTGCCTCGTTGCACGGCATAAAAAGCTTGCAGATGAGATGAAAACATCGAAAACAGAGATTGCAATGCTGCAGAAGGCAACCGCGAGGACGACGAAGGCTCGGCATGAGCAGGATCTAGAATTCTCCTTGAAATTTCGAAGATTTGAGGAGAATGCCACGCACTTACAAGAAACAATCGCGCTCTCAAGGCAAGGTGCGACCGCGCACCATCCATCCTTAAACGAGCAATCTCAAAAGCACGACAACATCCTCAAATCACCAAGCTCATGCAGAGGAGAACATACACGCCAGAGGCAAGAGCATTGGCTCGTATGATTGCTCGTAGCAGATGCACACGCGAACAAGTGGGCCGTGTCATGCAAGATGTCGCGAAGTTCTTTGGGATAACCTTGAAGAGGTCCATGAGTCGACGGACAGTCGGCCGCTCAATTCTCGAGGGAGGTGTTGCAGCTAAAATCCAGATCGGGTACAAGCTCACACAGGCTGACAGTGAGTAAACTTCCTCGATTGACGGATTGACGGAAACAACATTGAAACTGACAAAAAAATGATTAGGTTGCACCCTCAGCGGGGACAGTACTTCTCACCGAAAGATTAACTATGATGCCCGCCATGTCGCCCTTCGAACTGCCGACTACCGTTCTGGTGACCTTTCCGTGTCTTCTACATCGACACCCTCAGTCCGCCTACTCGGTGTTGATTCTTCTGTTGACCATTCGAGCGAAGTTGCAATTGCGGGATGGAAAGGAAAGTTTGAAGAAATTCGAGAGGTTTACAACGAATGTCCGATATCGAGGCGAGTTGGGCCCAAGCTTACCCTCCATCAAATTCTCAAAATCATCAAGGGCATGTGCGGCGACCATGCAGCGAATGAAAAGGCCATGGCAGCAGGAATCGAGGGCTGGAAAATTGAGGAAGCTGTGAAAGGACTTGGTGATGACGCACTGGGCAAAAAATCCGTGGCCGAATTCATTGAATACATGACCTCGTGGACTCAGAAGATGGTGGCCGACAGTGGGGGCCTCGATGCCTGGAATGCTTTGCCAGAATTGGAGCGTGCAAAGCGGGAGATCGCGCTCATGGAAGAAGTCAAGCTCGATCTCGGAAAGCAAGCTTATGATGCGCTATCTCTGAAGGACAGACGCGACGTCGATCTCTTCATCTGGGCTGGGTGCTGCATGCACAAAGACCAGAACAGTTTCAAAGCGGGAAACATGGCCCTCATGGCATGGTGGGAGAAGACAGGAAACACCCCTCCGATCACGTTGGCGAACAAGCAAAATGCAGAGATCTTGAAGAAGGTTCTTGAACCTGCTTCAGGGGATGCGCCGCTGACCGATCTCGAACTGGCAGCACTCGAGGCATCAACACGAGGAGGAGCAAAGACAGCTGCGTTAGCTGGCGCGATCTTCAACAACAAGGATAATAAGAAAGGTTACGGCGATTCTCACGTTTGGCACCTTACGACATTAGCGGGAGAAGATATCAATCGCTTTCCGGATACCAACAATACACGGTTCAACAGCCATGCAGAGGCAGCTGCAGAACTCCTTGTCCATCTCGAAGCATACATTTCTTTCTTGTTGCTTATAAGAGACAAGAAAAAGAGCCCAGGATGGACAAATATTGAATTGAATGTCTACCGCGCCCTTCATGATTCTGCAACCCTCTCCGAGCTCGCTGTTCTTGCTCTCTATTCTCAGGCTGTCACCCATCCTTATCTCCGTGTCGTCAGAGGCCCGGGAACAGAAAGTGTAAACGTTCTCGACCTCAAGGATTTCCACGTCGAAGTCCGCGACTTTATCCAAAGTATCTGTGATAATCCCGACCTTCTTTTGGCTGCAGATGCAACACCGAAGCTGGGTTCCCTCGATGGCAAGGACTGGGAAAGGCCAGACGTCATCGAAGCCATTAAAAAATTGAGCCCGAAGATGCCTCATCTCAAGGACTTGGTCGTCGCATTTTTTGCTGGGACGTTAGCCACCTGGTTGCGCTTCATGGCCGAATTTTCTCCAGGAGGTTTGATTGATATGTGCACTGCAGAAGAACTAGCACAGGCTTGGATGCCGACCACTAACGACACCAATGAGGGTGCCCTAGGTGCCTTCCGCGTCGAAATCGAGAAAACCCCCCGATTAACAGCTCACCAATACAATGCCCAAGCCATGTTCTGACGCAATGACACTCAGGCCTTCATGGATGTGACTTTTAATCAACTTGATCATGCGTTCGTCATGCGCAAAGCACGGGAGATGGATTCCAGCGGATTGGAGGCCAAACGGCGCAGTGCACAGGTACAATTTGACCTTCACATTGCGCAGTTGAAACGCCAGAAGGATGAAGAAAAGAAGCAGAAGGAAATATCTGACTTACAAGATGCTCTGACCGTGGAACTCCCGCAGACTGAATCTGCTCTTCTCAGCTACAACGTCAAGCAAGTGGATGAATGGCTCAACTTACTACAAAGGTTTGGTAACGACACCATTATTCCAAAGACCAAGAAGGATTGAGGTCTGAAAGCCGACAAGCAGAAGCTTCTCAAGGCCGCCAATCTCGCATACCAAACCCGATTATCAGAAGGTGCCCAGTCGATTCAATTTTCAATTAGAAAATTGCTACTCGCACTTGAGACCGAAGAAAGACCTGAGCTCGACCCCACTCAAACTAATTGGGAAGACGAAGAAGAGATGAACTTCGACGATGTCGAATAACATCTCATTTCACTCATTTACTACTTGTACTTAATAGTGTACTAGCACATATATTCGCAGCTTTATAGTACTTAAATACATTTAATCTTCTCATATAATGACAATACCCAAATAATGTTGAATTTTAGTGACTTGTAATACATGAGAATGGTGTGAATGAAGGGAAAACGACACAGAGTCGAGTCGGACACTTTCTGGATGATCGTTGATGACTAAGCGACACGCGAACGTATCACGCAATGCCCATCACCATTCGTTCACTCTCTGGCAGTTAAATTATGCGTGTAGCACAATTAGGACCTAACTGAGTTTGAAAACCTATACACATGTAAACAAAGCATCTGGCAGGAAATACATAGCTTTGTACTCCTTGGAAGATTGAGCACAGTAAAAAATTTCACTTTGTCCTCATAAAAATGTTGCTCCTACCTTCTTCAATGTGTCTGAAAAAAATGGAGACTTTGCACACTTTTTTTGACCAAAAATGCGAAATTCTGCTCTGGGTGACCTTTCCTACATCCTGATTGCATACTTGCACATGAGAAAACATAGGATCAAGCCCAAAAAAATCCTGAGAATTCAGAGACACATGTAGAATTATGTATTGAGGCTCAAATCTTAAAAAGTAAGACCCTGAAAATAGAGGAAAAATCAAAAATTTTGCCTTGACTTTTCACTGGAAATTAAATCCAGTCAGTAGCAAAGATTCCATGCAATTAATTTAGGCCATGTCTGTCAAATACAACCACGTTTTATTGGTAGTCTTTTTTTAAGGTCGCGCTTTGCGCGAGAGAAAAAATATGTGCATTTTGTGTGAACATGGAATTTGATGGTCCGAGATACATTGGGGCGCAAAGCGCTTGAGAAAATTTTGGATTTCTATGCTACAATAAACTAGCATCCATGATGGTACATTTTGCATAATTTATATTAATTTATTCTGCCGCTGAGAGGTTGTGTTGGGTTCTCTTTTCTCTCTCTCGATTTAATTTATTTAATTTTTATTTAATTTAATTAATTTTCCACATGAACTACAACTATAATAGGTGAGCCCACTCTCCTGGAGCTGCAGCTGATAGGCACCCTGCTCTCAGCCATCGCCTGTGGCACCACCGTCTCTCTTATTCTCCACTGCTTGGTACTCCCAGTAGGCAACAAAAAGCATTCATACACCCACCGCATGCGAATATTTCTCATCGTCTACGTTGTGGTTATGTTTCTGCTGAGCACGGGCGCACTGGGTCGGGGCATACTGTACCTCACAAGAGCATTTTTTCGCGGGCTTGGTAGGGAAACGCATCAACTTACACATCTGGATGAACCGCGCTTTCTATTCCAATTGCTGTCTGGGGTGCCGATGGCCTTACAGTGAATGGGGTTTCGCAAGATTTGAGGGAGCGAGTTTTGACGCAGGTATCTCCGTGTCCAAAATGGCTTTGGCGTTGCTGGATATTTTATTACAATGCTCCATGGTTTGGTCGGGTCATACTTTATGGTGTTCTGACTTTAACTTCATTGGCGTCAATTGGTATAATCTTGACGCCACAACTATCCGCCTCAGCCCATATCTCGCCGTTAACGAGGATCATAATCATAATTTCGATGACAACATTCGTCAACATCACTCTGACCGCCCGGATTTCTATGCGACTCTTGTATCATCAAGACATGATGCGTCGAATTCTTGGGCCCCAATGTAGGTCACCGTACTTGAGGATCATTGTTATGTATGTTGAATCATGCTTTCTAATCGTCGTGACTTGCGTGGTGTACGTCATTTTGTTCGCTCGGAAACAAGAAGGCCTTCAACGGATGTATGATCCCGCTGCTTCTCCTCCCACACATTTGCGTGAGTTTATGAAGAGAGTTTTGAAGGGTATATATTCAAGCTCTAATTGTGAAATCATTTAGGTGATATCTCCACTCATGATCATGCACCAAGTGGCCAGAGGAAAGGCCGTCACCACCCTCAGGCCTGAGGATGTCGTCACTACTGACATTGAAGGCAACCTTGAATTAGCGGCGTCCAAGCCTAATATATTCGTTCGTCCACTTTCCAGTCAATTCAGCGCGGAGGTTGGAGTTTTGTGCCAGTAAAATGGGATCGAACGTATCGCCATCG
This sequence comes from Flammula alnicola, assembly GCA_015499995.1. Classification (NCBI taxonomy): domain Eukaryota; kingdom Fungi; phylum Basidiomycota; class Agaricomycetes; order Agaricales; family Strophariaceae; genus Flammula; species Flammula alnicola. The sequence goes on along the minus strand of JADNRV010000253.1, from coordinate 10,852 downwards.
TCTCCCGGTCGGCGTCTTACCATGCTGTCGGAGATGCACGTATAATGTGGCATGAGACTCGGAGGCGTTCATATCCAGAAATTATGCGGATTTCTGCTACTCATAATCTTCGCTCCATTAATCTATTCATCTGGCTACGAAGCGGGTCAACAGGACTGGGTTAAATACCGCATGAACGCGTAGAGGCTGTAGACCGTTACACGACATTAAGTAAGTACTATGTAATTGATTCGTTATTCTTCTCTGGAATGTACCCAACTTTTCATTTGGGGATTATAACATGGGGACCCAAAGACGCCTGGATAGCTGGGATCTTCGACACGAATGTCTGTATCCGAAGCTTAGTACTCTAACTAGAGTGTAATTCCCCCCCCTTCGTGTAGGTTCCTGTATGGCAGAACGAGAGGAGATCGCAAACGCTTCGAACTCATACTTTCGTTGAGGCGTTGGAAGCGTCTGACGAAAATGAGATATGAAACTCTGCGAGTGAGTTACCCACGCGGATAACATATTCGGCATACATTGCGTAGGATGGCGTCAAGGAAATAAACCTTTCGCCTGATAATTATGAGACGCATGTTCTTCTGAAATAAGTCCGGACACGATAGGGCATGTGTAAGTACGATGACTACATCCACGGAAATAATGACTGCAAGAAGGGCGAAAGAAGTGAAAGAGGGTTACCCCGAAGCTTCGAACCGTACGCAATAGTCCTGACACTGAGGAGAAGTCGATGATCTTTTCCGATGATACGACGCCATCGGCGAGGAATACCTGCAACCGTCTCTGCCCGATAGACTTACTGTATGTTTGTTGATACTGATTCCAATATTCAATGAATATTCAGGTTTCAAATACTAAACCCAGTTCGCCTGTAATACCTAGATTTGGGATACAATTTAGTGGATTTCACGCTAATGCGGTGTGGAGCAGACCGGACGTTTCTGCGCTCCAATGGGATGCCCCCCCCAGCCCTCACATGTTTGAGCTGTAGAAGCCGGATTGAACGTCAAGATGGGTATAGTTTGAACCTCACAGTTCGGAGAACCAACGTAACGCATGGTCTGAATATCGATCTGTTCTTGGAAAAGAAAGCTTGAACGATATCAACTCTGATCTGGCAAGATGGGAGACCACAGTCAAAGGACGACCTCTAGTAAGACTGTAGAAAGCAAACATGCACGAAGATCTCACCTGAAAGCCAACAATAGTGGGTGATAAACTGGACACTTTCCCGTGACGGCTCCCCGAAAGACAGATCATAGAAGTCGCATTGTAGTCTGCGGACCGGAAACCACGATGAATGGCGCCGTGCTTCTTTTTTTTTTCTTTTCGAGAAAAGCCAGAGAGAGCTGCCGTTCCTATGCCATACTACCAGGACAACACGAGGTTCAGTCGGGCAACAGAAAACGAGTTGACGGGCTTCGGATACATCTGGCTCTGTCCTGGTCCGTGGAGGGGAGATACGAGTCCGGAGTTCAAACTGTGGCCCTTGAATGGCTTCCAGACGTCCGCGGCTCGTTTACCAACCGTGGAAAGGTGTCGTACTAGCTTCGCAGTTCCACAGTGATGACAATAGTCAACTTCGATTAAGGACGATAGGCGGTGGTGGGCTTGTTCAACCTCTCAAGCAGATTGGCATGGAAAGAGGGCGCATAATTTAGGTGAAAATAATTTTTTTTTACTTTCTGAGCCATTACTTTGCCAATCGACCAGAGGGTTCTCGCGAAACACATATATATGTGGCGCTTCGACATCTGTACATGGTAGCAGCCGAGAAACTCGCGCACAAGCCCCATTAAACCCGCTGGTTATTAAAGGTTCATCAATATTGCCCTGCTATATGGAAGCGGAAGACATACCGTCGGGATGCCTGTCAAGAAAGGTAGAAGCTGGAGTAAATCGCACATTCTGATTCTTGGAAGAGAACGCCCTCCAGGAACTCACCAAGGTCTTCCCAACCTGAAAGGATCGAGGCGAGCTGAAAATCGTCGGATTCCGTGTTATCCAAGTTTTATCCAACCACTTTCTGTCAGATCCCACTTATCTGTAGCTGAGTTTCGACTCGGGAGAAAATCGGATATGAAAAACGCGAGGCAGATAGGTAAGTCGACTATCTTCTACTTGCGCTCAGGGATTATTTCGGTCGAAGTGTTCCCATGCGATATACGCCAAAAATAGTGGAAGCAGAGGTCGGGATACACGGCGACTGATTGGCCTACAGAGCTCCACTAAAGAATGAGAACGACTTCTTTGTCGGTCCTTGGCATAGGAAGCTAAACTGTGAGGGAGGCGTTTCAATCGTATTGAAAAGAAGGGCAAGCCCACGCTGATTTCGCGGTGAAAGCCCTCTACTTAAGATAGGCAAACTCCACCTTGTGTATTAGGTAGGAAAACGTTTGAGGAGATACCTGTGTGCCGCCAGACAATCAGGTTTGATGAATGAACAAAAAGAACGTCACACTTTCCAACTTCGAGCGTACTAAATGCTGTGTTCAAGAGAAAACGTCAGACAAGAGACATTCAAATTTCAGATAGACTCAACAGACCATATTCAATTCTATTGCGATCCCATCTTCCCCCAGAGATGACTATAATTGAACGAAATGACACATGGTCCAGACGGAAATTCCTGGGAAACTAATGAATCCGAAGCTGGGCATAACCGAATGAGTCGGAAATCAGGTTCGAAAGGAATGAACAAGATTGACCTGTCGGATAGCTTGGAGGCGATTGATGGAGATGGTAGCCGCAATGAAAGATGGTCTGAAAGGCGGCCCCCATAGCGGAAAAGAACCTGGGAATTTCAAAGCTCTCACACTTTTTTAAACGGGTTCTGCCCAATTACGCAATTATGACTGATCCCGGTCTTCCCACATTCGGACTCTGTGTTCAACCTTTCGCTAGCAGGCTACTCCGCAGGATGATATGCACCAAATTTCGTTCTATTTTTGCTGGACTACCCCATGCTACTGCCACTGGAGAAATCCCGGATCTGTCAGGGAACCTTGAAGGCCTGAAGTCCTGGATCTAGAAAACTAGAAACACTTTTGGCGAAGAGACCGACATGCCTTTTTTATAGGACCGTGTCAAAGACCCACTCGTCTTCTGGATGAGTGTTGTGCCTCCAGAGTCCAAAACGGCCGTTTCCTAGAATCGGAATGCTCGTTTAGATTTCTCCACGGGTGGGCTGGAGTGCTGCATTGAGACTATCAACATCCACGAAGAGAGGCAAGACCCGCACATTCTACACCTTGGATGAGCGAAAAGGCTCGGGCGTTAAAAATAACAGCTACCCATGCAATTCTCCGCCAAATCTCCCCGCTCCTGCCCCTCTCCAAATGTAGAAATCGCCCGGGATCATCCTCAGTTGCCCATTGGGAAACGTTGAAGTGCTTTAAAAGCTTCGGATGAGAAGAAGAAGGTTTATCCCCTCTCTTCAAGTTCTCTTACCCTTAACGACAGAACTTCAATATGGGTGCTGGTCCTGCTGTTGCTGCACCGACCGCTGGATATCTTCACCTTATCACAGACACTCGACCATGGTATAAGAACCGTCGTCAGTATTCCCGTTTTCTGGTAACACAGACGGCTTAAGCTGACTGGGGAAATCCAGGAATCATTGTACTCAATCTCTGGATAGTTCTCTTGTGCATTATTTTCCATGCTTATCTTGCTCGAAGCCCCAACTTAAACTCTTTGACAGGTTGATCACATCGTCAACCAATGGATACGATGGTGAGCCCATGATCCCCCACAAAGTCTATTCCGCATGTCTTATGTGTGTCCGACAGGGAGTATGATGAGTACGTATACACATTTTTCAGGGTCGATACTCCTTTTCAACCATTTCCCAAGACGGCCTGCAGAGTGTTGATGCATGGGAGACCGAATTCAATACCCCACGTGGCGGAACAGTATGTAAACGATCCTTCAAAGATTCCTCATCTAACCCCATGCGTTCAGTTGGGCCTCTTCAACGCGATTCAAGTAGGATCTACCCACAGGACAATAAATGCTTTGTTCGCTGACCTCCAATAAACACAAACATAGAACATCGGATCTCTGGCTGCATACCCCATCTCACCATACGTTACTGACGGGCTTGGACGTCGTACTGCTATTTTAATTGGCGCGGCTATCATGGTGGTGGCGACCATCCTCCAGACTGTTTCCCATTCCTTCGGGATGTTCATCGGCGCTCGGTGCGTTTTGTCTGATTTGTTTTGGCGTGCTCAACGGAGTGATCTGACTATCCCGTGCCTCCTCTCTTACCTCGTACCCCACGGCACAGATTCTTGATCGGGTTCGGACTTACTTTCGCCGCTGCTGCAGCCCCTCTCCTCGTTACCGAAATAGCCTTCCCAACCCAACGAGCACAAGCCACTTCCATGTACAACACTCTCTGGTAAGCATAGATTCCTTTAAATGGGTCACGAGTAATGTCCTCGCGCTCGCCGTTCCATTCCCACCCCACCTGACTTCGCACTCGCTAACTCTGATTTGCTCACTAAAATTAGGTATCTCGGAAGTATCATGTACGCTATGATCCTATTCAACTGACCAAAGACTGACACCATGCGTGAATGCTTGTAGTGCGGCGTGGACGGTAAGGACGCTTGGTTGATAGAGCGGGTCGGGAACTTATGGACCGTTTTTAATCATAGACATTTGGCACATTCCGAATCCCGAACAACTGGGCGTGGCGCATCCCGTCCGCTATCCAAGGATTGCCCTCTGTTATCCAGATTTTCCTCATCTGGTTCGTCCCTGAATCCCCTCGTTGGCTCGTCAGCAAAGGACGGTAAGTAGATCCTGCATCGGACCGCAATACCTATTTATAACTGCTCTAGTGAGAACGAGGCTCTTAACACCTTGGCTTACTACCACGCCAACGGCAACAGGTACGTCTATCCATCTCGGTGCTTTGGGCGATGGTAGCTGACATTATCCCCTAAAAGGAACGATCCTCTAGTCCAATACGAGTTTGAAGAAATTAAGGCCGCCATCGCCTTCGATCGAGATGTCGCGGCGAACGTCGGCTGGCTCTCTCTCATCAAGACTCCCGGTAACCGTCGCCGTATGCGCATCATCGTTGCCATGGCCTTCTTCTCTCAATGGTCTGGTAACGGTCTTGTGTGAGTAATCTCCCTTCATTATGAACAAATTCCCATGTTCTGAGTCGCGATTGCATCATAGATCCTACTGTATGTATATTTTCAGGTGTAAATCAAAGAATTAAAAATTGATGAGTTCTCTCTAGATCTCAACAAGGTCTTCATTGGCATCGGCAGTACGTATGAAAGTGGATATTCCTCCGACTACGCCTAAAGTTTATTTGCAGTTACCGACCACGATACTCAACTCCTCATTGTACGTCCTCTATGTACTATGCCCATGCTACATCCATTTAATTCGCGCTCAGAATGGTCTACTCAACATTTTCAACTTCATCGTTGCTATTTCCGCTGGATTCCTCTGCGAACGAGTCGGACGAAGACGTTTATTCATGACCTCAACGATCGGCATGTTTGTGTTCTGGTTACTCCAGACCGTTTGTGTCGCCATCTACGCGCACGATAATACTAACAAGGCGGCTGCGCACACTGTCATCGTCATGATCTGTATGTATTTTACCTGTCGTCGTTCACATTCTCAGGTTGATGGCTTTTGTTTATCATGTTTTCAGTCTTGTTCTATGGCTTCTGTGAGTTAACATCGTTCATATTTCATGAATATAGCTGACGTACTGCTTTAAGATGATGTATGTGTCGAGCATACGGCCCATTTTTCCTTTATACTAAAATCTTTTTAGCTGGCCTTCACGCCTTTAATTGTCTCGTACGTTAAATATTTCCGATCATCTCAGTCAGCGGCCTTCTAACTAATGTCTTCTTAAGATACACCGTCGAGATTCTTCCGTACTCTCTCCGTGCAAAGGGTTTCACCGTGTTCAACTTCACCATTTCCCTTTCTTTGATCTTCAACCAGTAAGTTCTTCCTTTCACCTTCTGAGACATGTTATTCTAAGCGCATTTTTGGCAGATACGTTAATCCGATTGCCCTTAATAAACTTGCCTGGAAGTACTACGTGCGTGTCTTCTGTGTCCGTTTTCTAATATTGTAAGGCTAATGGAACTTGTAAAGATCGTATACGTAGTCTGGCTTGCCTTTGAGGCTGTCTTCTGTTACTTCTTCATCATCGAGACTAAAAACGTATGCCCTCAACATTTTATCTGCTCGTAAATATACTGATAATTGTGTGATGTACCGTATACAGCGTAGTCTCGAGGAAACCGCTGCGTACGTTTTCCATCTTCTGTCAAGCGCAATTCACTGATTGTCCGAAACAAATATTTAGACTCTTTGACGGTGACGACACAGTCGCTGCCATCTCAGAAAAGGCCGCACAACAAGCTGGTGTCTCACATAGTGAGGCGCCTGTGATGAGGACACAGCAGGAACAGTAACGAGAAGATCGAGACTGAGCAAATCGCTTAAGCTAAGGCGCTCTTCTCTATCGAGCTCCATCCTTCAGTCTTCATTTCAAGGATATCCCCCTCGTCCTCCCTATCCTCTGTCCCTCCTATCCCGTCCTGTCCGTTGCGAGTGAAGTGATACAATACCCAGACGTTGATCAGCACGACTCTTGCATACTTATCTTTGGCCTTCTCGCGCAATTCTTTCATAAAGGTCTACTGGCCAATGTAATGTACTATCCTGTATCTACGTATTTCATGACAAGCACAACACATCCTCTTTTCCTGCTTTCTACACATCTACTGTAAAACCCCTGAACGAGGCTTTTGATATGATTTTTTGATTTTTGTTCAGCGGAGTGGGGTGAATTGGCCTTGCATGCGGGCACAGGCGGGACTTTTGCGGTGGATCATTGCATCCGATGTCGACATGTCATAGGTACCATGTGGGGGCACATCCTATCTGATGTATGTACATATTCCTGAAAAAGCTCATGGGTGGGATCATAGACAAGTATGTACCGCCATCTTTGAAGACTAGAAGAGCGACATCATCTTCCTCCCAAAGGACGAAATATAACCTGGATCTTGAATCCCAGAGTACGCTATGATCTACTTAGACTTTGATCTTCCCTCAGCTGAGAGCCCAAGAGAGTCCTTGTGCTGCGCCGATCGCACACGTTTTCTTCTCTTTTTCACCGGAGTGCGGATAAAATAAGCAAATTAATTCTAGCGGTAGATGAGATTGCGCCGCGTATATGTAACAGAATGTTTTTTCCTTCTTTAGTTAAACGATTTCAATTGTGGGGCATTAGTGAACAGCGGGGATCTAGGAGATCCGAAAATGATGGACAATAACAATTGGCCAGGACCGGCCGTAACGGAAACCAATATATTCCTACAGTCATGATAGTGTTCCTTGCCAGGTCCGACGAGTCCCTGACCAGTATATGTATGTCGTTGCGACCTCTCTGCATACAAGTTTTAATACCGTAAACGTGTTGCTCTTGCCTCACTTTAACATGGTCTCCTCGCTCTCTTGTCAATTGTTTTCTCGATGGGTTCTCCAGATATGACCGCCATGTGTTCGACCGGACATAATTAAACCCCAGTTAGTCGCAAAGGCATCAATATCCGTACCCGAAATATACCTTGGAACCGGTGGGACGGTGGACCGTTGCAGCTGTGATCTAGCGCATGAGGATGACAGATTGTCATCTGGCAATCCGGGAAAGCCGTCCAAGGGCCCGTTGAGGTGAGAAGTTTTGCTGCTTCGAACCGCCGGATTCGTTGGACTTAGGTGCTCAGTTATAGCTCATTCCTACGCACGGTCCGATCTCTTCTCTTGGAATCGAACGCCGATCCCGTACATATCGCGAATTCGAAAGAGGACAAACGGGCTTTGTTCTTCTTTATCATCACCACCACGACGCTAAGGTGAAAGTCCTCACATTTACGCGGGACGCCTCCTATGCGATGTCCGAAATGCAGATTCGACGCTGGGTGATGCTGGTCTTCTTTTTCACTGTGTGAAGTTGGTTGTCGGCCAAGATCAGGTGCGTAGCGACGCAAACAGACATGCTTCATGTCACTTCATTTCACTTCGTTTATATTCCCACTTCCCGGGCGCCTTCTTGTCCATTCTTCGCTACTTCTTGACTGACTTTTCTTCTTTGACCGTCAGGCAGGAAGATACGATATCGTACGTTTTTTGAATATACTTTCCCAGAATTTTGCGCGACTTACAGCCGTTGTCAGTTGAAGGGTACCAACGGAGAGAGCTCATGTCAGCTGAGAGATACCGTGCATTCAACATGTAATGAACGATAGCTCCACCACCATTAAGTATGTGCCAACTTAAATTCTGCAGTAACAACTCACCGATCACCGTGTTTAGACGTGACTCCTATACCTTCACTTTGTACATGGTAACGCAACCCACCCTTTGATATTATGCACTAGTGGATGCTCATATGTTATCCTTGCAGCAATAAGGTTTATTTTAACATCTGGTCCGCATGCTCCTATGCCACCGGAAACAATACTTTGCCTGTGTACGCACAGTGGACCGGTACATGTACGAGCAACTCGATCAACCTTGCGGAAAGTGCATCTCTTCCAAGCTTCAGCAGGGGGTTAGGGATTGATATCCCAGTCTGGGGTTCGATGGACGTACCTGGGAATACGTCTTTTGACATTCAGCAAGCAGTCGTCCGTGCGTTCTTTGTTTTCTTGTTTATGAATAACACTTTGACCGTGTCCCGTCCTTTTCTATATACATTTTCCTATCATCAGTGGTTCATCTCGCACCGAAACCATGGACGATTTTCCAAATAGTGTTACCCATCATCACCACCTTATCACCATACTTTGACACTCTTCTCCCTCTACATTTACCGACGCAAACTGGCTAATCTTGAGTGGAGAGACGAAGTGGTACATCTTTTTCACCATGTGCCTAAAGTCAAATCCGTGGACCTGCCAACCGTCGATGATGACTGGCAAATTGAGCAGCCGGTCTCGAATTTTTTCCTCCGCCAAGACCAAAACCCTCTCCGATGATCGATCCGCTTTCGCTGTTGATACAAACCGGGATACGATTCCTGGAAACCATCAGTTCCATCAACCGGCTATGGGACTCGAACCTTGCGACTGTAGGACCGGAAGCTCTGGTGTTCCTGGAGGCAGAGTGTATCCATTCAGCCCGCCTTTCCAACAACAGTCGAACTTGAAGCCGTCAAAGTCTGATCCCAATTCCACCAATTCCTCCTCTTCGGTCGCGGCTGGCGTATACCGAGCTCTTCGACTCTCAGAGGCATGCACATTCCTGTTCCGTGGAGGCGGCGTCCTGTGCCGATACGCGAAGTGCAGCCAAGGAGTGGCTTTAGGCTGGATGAGCGAGATCTTCAACGGTGGCATCCTCGTCCGCTGGCACTCAGTCTTCGTTCACGTCTTGGGGCCCAGAGCGTCCTCGTGGTTCCTTTGAAGTCAGGAGACACGAGGACCGCCAGGACGAAGGCATAGAGGAGCCCACTGAAGGCGGCGACCAGGGTTTTGAAGACGAGGGCACGAATTTGATTACGGACGAAGAGAGACGGACTAATAGTGTCATCGATATCAGGAATCGCAATGGCGGAGTGGAACGTTCGACGATGAGGTCGAGCCAACCGAGCTCTTTCACTCATGATAGTTCTATCGATTCGCATGTGAGGATTGTTCCGCCTTCAAATAGCTCGTCGTCTCCCAGGAGTACCATGGTAACTTCAAGGATATACGTATGTAACTTCGTTATCATCGTTGAAGGCCTACTAACAGATATTTACGTGCCTCGTTTCTTCGCATCATTTCGTCCTGTTTAGTCCGGCGTACCAGCCCCTCCTCCTCCTGTACCTCCAGTTCCCAACCAACCAGCACCTCTGCCGCCCAGTCCAAACCGACGATTTCCGAGGGCAGGAAATAATACCATCGAGAGGTCAGCATTCAACCCGCCGCTCATACCTCCGAATCGGTTTATGTCGCCCATCCAAGAACTCGATCGATTCTCCGACATCAATCTCAGCGAGCGGCGGACCCCTTCACCTGTCCACTCCTTCGCGTCGTCAAATCGGGCTGAACAGATATCGCGGCCAGGACCCGCAGCTGTTAATGGTCGGAAGCTGTCCAGCGAGAACCCTCGTCCGTTACCTGCACCTTCAAATGCTTCTGGCCCCTCGCCGCCAGATTACTTGAATACGCATCAGCGGTCAGCATCTGACTCCATTTCACGATCTGCGTCATCTGGATCGGTGTACGAAGATGACTTTCAGAACGGCACCGGAGGCCCGGGGCATGCCCGTTCGCGTTCAGCGTCGGCTGATAGCCAGGCTCCTCCGCCGAGGCATGGGGTGCCCGTGCCAGGCAGCCCTCGTCCATTACCTTCGACCTTTGCCAACTCGTCTTCACCCGGACCTTCGCTACCATACTACCATCACACACCGCAACGCTCCGCTTCCGGTTCGACGTCCTCGTTAGCCAACCAGGTGTTTTCGGCAGATGATTTGTACACGGATCCGTTTGCAGCTGCGGCGGCGCATGGACGAGGGCTGGAGATGGATGACACGGCGAGCTTTTATCTGACGTCGCCCGATCCGCTACAACCTGTGAGGAGTGCCTCGCCTCTCAGCATGCAAGGAGATCCTGGGATGCTCTTCCCTGCGTCGGTGAGAGGTGCGGGGTATAGAGGAACACCATCGTGAAGTGTGAGTGTTATATGTGGGATGTTTGGATAATGGATATTCGATGATGTTCGATATACATAATACGTTCGATGGGGACACTTTTTGTGTGTACTTGCTTAGCGCTCAGGTTTAAGGACTCGCGTTTCTTGGACAATG
>JADNRV010000252.1:0-69413 GCA_015499995.1 Flammula alnicola | reverse complement strand
AAGGCGATGTCAGTCTCTCTTTTCCTTTCTCTTCTGCCTATTTCTTACTCTTTTCTTTTCTTCTCTTTTAGATCCCCTTCGACGAATTGTCTCAGGATTTGACCCTAATTGGTATCACTGGTATCGAAGATCCACTTCGCGACGGAGTCCGCGACGCCGTCCTCAAGTGCCATCGAGCGGGGGTTACAGTCAAGATGTGTACAGGAGACAATGTACTCACGGCAAGGTCTATCGCCACTCAGTGTGGCATCTTCACCAAGGGCGGTATCATCATGGAAGGCCCCGTTTTCCGCCATCTTACCCAGTCGGAGAGGATTGAAATTGTACCCCGGCTGCAAGTGCTCGCCCGCTCATCGCCTGAGGACAAGAAAGTCCTCGTAGAAACTCTCAAGTCGATCGGCGAAGTTGTCGGTGTCACTGGTGACGGTACAAACGACGGGCCTGCACTCAGGACTGCCAACGTCGGGTTTTCCATGGGTGTCGCCGGTACTGAGGTCGCCAAAGAGGCCTCAGACATCATTCTCATGGATGACAACTTCTCTTCCATCGTCAAAGCCATCATGTGGGGTCGCTGTGTCAATGATGCCGTCCGCAAATTCCTGCAATTCCAGATCTCTACCAACGTCACCGCTGTCGTCATCACGTTCGTCACCGCTGTCGCTTCAACCCAGGAGGCATCAGTGCTATCAGCTGTCCAGCTTCTCTGGATCAATATCATCATGGACACCTTCGCTGCTCTGGCCCTTGCCACCGACCCTGCTACGGAGCAACTTCTCGACCGCAAGCCCGACAAGAAGACGGCACCTCTTTTCTCAGTCGAGATGTACAAGATGATCTTGATGCAGTCTATATATCAAATCGTCATCATCCTCTTGTTCCATTTCCGCGGCCTAGAGATTCTAGGCTTCGAAAATACCACCCGTAATCAACTCATCGTCAAAACTCTCGTTTTCAATACTTTCGTCTTTGCCCAGATCTTCAACTCGGTCAATTGCAGACGCCTGGACAACAAGCTTAATATTTTCGAAGGCATGTCAAAGAATATGATCTTTGTTGGTATCACGTTGCTCGGTACGCTGATTGCTTTCGTGATATTTTCGCTTTCCTAATATTATGTTATATAGAAATCGTCGTCCAGGTGCTAATTGTTTTCGTCGGCGGCGCCGCCTTCCAAGTTACTCGTATTGGTGGTCGCGAATGGGGTATCTCGCTCGCTCTCGGTTTTGTATCGATTCCTATGGGTGTCGTCACGCGTTTGCTGCCCAATGCGCCCTTCGAGAAATTCTTCAAGTTCACCAGAATCATGAGCGAGCCCAAGGAGATTTTGCCCACCGCAAAACCCGACCAAGAGGGATGGAGTGGTGCCATCAACATGGTCAGGGACAACTTGAGCACCTTCGCCAATATTCGCGGCGGCCGCCTGAGGTCGTCGTCCTTTGTTATCAAGAGCCGGTCTGCGCGTTTGAGCCAAGACGACCAGCATTTGAGAATGTAAGCTTTTCTATGAGTCGATTTTCCGGGACACTTTTGCTTACCGCACTTCACTATAGATCATCTGTTTTGACGATGGCGCCTACACTTATGATTGGAGCTGTGGCTGCTGGCCAAGCCTACCTCCAACCAGGGTCTCTTTCTGATCCTGCTCATGCCGACCCATCGCGGTCATCAGCTGCCCTCTGGGAAGGCAAGCTCCAGATTCATCCAGAAACGTCTGCGGACGATCCTGTCTACAAACAATTCGCCGGAAGGGAGAATATTGCATAACCTCTCCGCTTTCCTGTTGCATCTTATTTTTTTCAATATGCAAATGGCGATGATACTACTTGGAAGTCCGGCGCCGCGGCCGTCCAGAGTGGCCTGCCGATGAATACGATACCTCTGGGCGATTCGATACCCCCGCCATTCATCCCCTAATACTCGATTACTTGTGCGTCCGCTCCAGCGCCCGCCGCCCCCGCCGCCCCCGCTTCCCGTCATAATATGCATAACAATTTGATTTCATATCATATCCAGCATTGTTCGCCTTTACTTAGATTATCAGCTCTCATAGATATTTTTTAACGACAACTTTACGTCTTGCACAAGTCATTATAGCTCTTCTCATACACACGTTACGCAGATCTGAATGGAAGCACATCTTTTGTGGTATACACTCCGAGTACTTGGAACTCTGACTGCTTAGTATTGTCTGGACCCTAACGTAGAGATGTAGCCATAGTATGTTCACGACCCAATGTATACATATATTCGACGCACACTTACATACGGTTTTCACAACGAATTATAATATTTTCTTGTTCTCCAATGGAATGAATTTACGTTTGGATGCGCTGCTGAGGATGTGGTACCTCAAGACTGACAGGATGTGGCGTGAAAGGGTGGGCCCGCGCTGCCCTTTGGCACGGCCTCGAGAGTCTTCATTCTGCGTCTTCGGCTGCTCTTAACCCCTCCATTGGTTTCAATAGGCTTTCTCGCCACCTGTGTCCTGTAAAACTCGTCCTGAGGTAGCCGAGTCAACTCCGAGTTGACTCGCCTGTGATTAAGCAGGATTTAGCATAGCTTTCTGGCACTCCCGCAAACTGGCTATCGGAGTTTTATAAAAGGTACTCTAAGGTACTGTAGCGTGGTTAAGTCGGTGCAGAGCGTGAGTCAGGCGTATCGAATGAACTTGAATGTCCTTTGTCAAGATACTAAAAAGGAACAAGCGATCAAACACGACCAATTCAAACAACTCTGAACTGCACCGCGACTTGTCCTGCGACTTTTCCTTCGCACTCTCTCCTATTTCACTATCCAAAATACACCCTGATTGAGATCCCTCTTTCCCAATGTCATTTTTCTCAGGCTCGTCTACTACGGTGGTGGGCGCCGGGAATACCTCCTCAACCGCAGAAAAGGACATCGAAGTCGTCGACCCACCCACAGACTCTATATCTTCCATATCTTTCTCTAGCCAGGCCGATTATATGGCAGTTGGAAGCTGGGATAATAGCGTACGTGTTTGTCCGTGTGTTATCACGGGGACTTTCTTTTGACTCAGGTGCTTCATGAAGGTGCGAATCTACGAGGTAGGCGCTGGTGGACAGACGCAAGGAAAGGCCATGTATCAACATCAAGGTCCTGTGTTGGATGTCTGCTGGAACAAGGTGCGCGATGTTGCTCCCTGGACGCGAATTTCGCGCTGACTGATAAAGCACAGGACGGAACGAAGATTTTCTCCGGCGGTGCCGATAATGCGGGGCGCATGTTCGACGTGACTACTGGCCAATCAACCCAGGTTGCCCAACATGATGCGCCCGTAAAGGTTGTTGGCTGGGTGGATGCCCCTCAGGCTGGTATTCTTGCCACAGGAAGCTGGGATAAAACTATCAAAGTATGTCTCCTTTCTAACATGTAAAGTCTTCGCGTCTGATCTTGTCTTAGTATTGGGATCTGCGGACTGCCAATCCAGTTGCTACCGTCAACCTGCCCGAGCGATGCTATAGCTTCGACATACAATACCCTCTTATGGTCGTCGGAACCGCAGAACGTCACATTCAAATTTTCAACCTCACCAACCCCAACACAGCGTACAAGGTAGAGAATTAGGACTCAATCAATTCCCGAAGGCACCGAGCTGAACTCCTTTCCTAGACTATAGTCTCTCCACTGAAATGGCAGACGCGTGTTGTCTCGTGCTTCACGACCTCTCCTGTCAATAGCGGCTTTGCTGTGGGAAGTGTAGAAGGCAGAGTGGCCATCCAGTGAGTGGCACAAACACGCTTTCCTTCTGTTATTAACCAGAATTTTGCCTAGATATGTTGAGGAGAAGGATGCACAGTATGTCGGAAAACCTGCTTCACCGAGAACGTTAACTCAAAATTTGTTTCAGAAACAATTTCTCGTTCAAGTGCCACCGCCGCGATTCAGTCCCTAACGCGAAGGATCAAGCCCTCGTATATGCAGTCAACGACATCTCTTTCCACCCTGTCCATGGCACCTTTTCGACCTGCGGTACGTAAATCTCGCATTATCTCCTTGGAAGCATCGGGCTTATTGGGCTCGACAGGTTCCGATGGTACCATCCACTTTTGGGACAAGGATGCTCGTACCCGTCTAAAAAGTGGGTTTTTAATCTTTCATCTGGGAAAGTCGCTAAAGACAGCGTTTGGACAGCCTTCGACGCCGCCCCAGGGCCTATCTCAACTACTGCTTTCAACCGCACTGGCAATATCTTTGCATATGCCATCTCCTACGACTGGTCGAAGGGACATTCCGGTATGACACCCGGCATGCCCAACAAGATCATGCTGCACTCCTGCAAAGACGATGAGGTCAGGAAGAGGGCAGCAAGGAAGTAGATACACTGCGTGGGTTTTATGGCATCTCTCTTAATTGTCCTCAGTGTCCCATACGTCTTTTGCTTTATCCTATGTGATCTGTTGCATGTGTTCTGTATATTATCACCGTCCTACCTCTTACTCATTATCTGAACGCTTTGTCTCTCAAGACCAAGTATGCGACCAATAAAATATGTGAAATCGACCGAACGTATACACCGTCTACAACAAGAAACAGACGAATACGAGAGTATAGCTTATTACAATGATGCTGATATCTTGGACATTAATCCTCCAGGTTCATTTACGCTTTAGCCTTGCGAGGCGTCACTATTGTAGGCAGGGCCCCCTTCATCGTCACGAAGTAGTCCCGAATTTCTTCATACCACTGCTCCGGCTTGTACCCTGGCTCCAGCTTCAAATCCAGCCTCTGCATCATCATCGCAACCAACATGCGCATCTCCATCCACGCAAGGTTCTTTCCGGCGCAGTTGGTCGGCCCAGCAGAGAATGGAACGAACGCGTTGGTGTTGTGCACGAACTCGTTCTTGTTGCTGAACACCTTGGGCTCGAGCTCCGTGCGCTTGTCTTCAGAGAGCCATCGCTCGGGGATGAAGGAGTCTGGGAGAGGAGAGAAGCACCGGGGATCTCTTTGGAGGCTGTAGGTAGGGATGAATGCGCTGTTGCCTTCAGGGAGGAAGCTTGGGTCGTGATTAGCTCTCAAACCTAATGAGTTTTTTTCAGAGACGAGTGACGTACTATTGACCAAGCATTCTTCCACCGCTGCCTACGTCTGGCGTACGTTGCGAACCACAGAGGACAGGGGGCAGGAGTCGAAGACTCTCAGATCTACGAATCGTTTCTTTAGCAAGGACCATACATACATGAAGATTATGGCAAATCCAACATACATGGCGGCGTTCAGATACGGCAGATGTGCCTGCTTGGTGCAGTCGTAGAGGTCGTCACCCAACTCGTCAACTTCGGCCTGGAGGCGCTTATACGTTGTCGGATGGGTCATCAAGAAGTAGAAAAGATGGGTAATGGCGCTAGATGTCGTATCAGATCCTGCAATAATGGCCAGACCGCCTGGCAGAGAAATTCATGAGCATTTCGCACCAGAACATTTGACTAAAGCATAACATACCATCGCTGGTAACCTCAGCAGTCGAAGGAGGCTGCATGGCGACACCATCCTCATCCATCTATGCGAACGGAATTCGAGGTCAATATATGAATGATAAAAGATGCGTTGTTTGCGAACCAAGTGATAGAAAATATCCTTGTGAGGAGAGCCTGATTGCTTTCTCAGAACAGCACGAGTCCTTGCATGTGCGCGGAATGCTTTGAGGTCCTCCGCGAAATTAGGGTATCGAAGGAAAAGGATGCCCAACCATGGGACTTGACTCATGAAGATAGCATTTCTAAAAGGTGCATTAGTATTTTAGCAATTGCGTGGGGGGTCTGAATACCGTACTTTTGTCCAGCTTCGAGAAGATGCCAAAGACCGCTGACATCGCCTTGCGCCATCATCTCGGAACCTCCGCCAAAGCTGTAAAGAGTCCATTCAGCATTTATCGAGAAAATCAATTTTATTTCCACATACGCCAAATCGCTCATGACATCATATCTGTTCCATTTATTAGTTTCAGCAATCTCCTGGACGAGCACGAGACGCACGCAAAAAATGAGATCCATGTCGTGAGATCAACTGGGTGTGGTTGCACCGCGATCGTATCGACGAGTTGCGTGCACCTTTTGATAACGAGTTCTTCGTAACCTTTGAGGGCTAGGGTACTGAAAGCCCTCGTCCAAGGGCGTCTTCGCCTGGTGTGCTCTGTCTTGTCTCGAATGGCAATCAACGGCTTGACTATTTCCGTCTCGGGAATTCGCCCATCCCAGACTGGGAAAATATTAGACAAGCCCTCTAGAGCGTCGACATCTTCCGATGACTTACATTTCCCCTTTGGCAATCCCAAATTACCCAGCAACGGACCGACGACGTCGACGTCACAGATAGAGAGTTCGTTGGGACCTACAGCTATATTAAGCGGTATATCCCAATGAGATGGAAATATTCGACCCACCAACTCTGACGACGTTTCCATACTTCTCGTGGAGCTGGCGGTAGTAGAGATGCTGCTTTCCCTCGGCACCAAGGAACGCCAAACGGAATTTGCTCAACTTGCAGAGTATCGGCCCAGGGTACTCTGCCAAAGGATGCCACGGAGAAAGTCGGTAGATGGCAATCGAGGTAAGGAGGGACGACCAGAAGACACCGAACACCGTCAACACTGCCGAGGTTAGACTAGCAGCATGAGGAAGATATAGCTTCGTCAAGGCGGCTGGGACGCCAAATATTATGGGTAGAGCGACCACCGGCTCAAAGATCTCGGTTCTCTTAAAAATGAGGTGGACGACCTGGATATAGTTGTAAGAAAAAAAATGAATGAGCCAGGTATGTGTCGAGTGACTTACGATGGCGGCGCCGACGACGGCAAAGAGGGTATCACTTTGCGAGAATGAGAGGAAGCCCATGGTAGGCGAATTTGGGGATCCCTGTTTCGATAAAGTCAGCTACTTTATGAATAGCCAAGAAGCCAAATGGAGTTGGGAAATGGATTTCGGGGTATCGCGACTGACCGATCCTCAGAATGCTATCTTTCGAGGTTACATAAAACCCAGTCACGGATGTCATACCTTGTAGTTGTTCCTACCCTTTCCTACCTGGCGCAGCTGACCTGGCGTCGCATAGTTTGTTTTAGATTCGAGTGCTCTCGGTGATCGGAATACATGGCGCAATAGGGGTGGAATCGACTGGGAACTTTCAGGAAAAGAGTACCCAAGAGCAATGAGTTGCCCCGCATACTCCCACTTCGACTATTTTAGTTATTTATAGCTGACGCCGAAAGAGCACTGTCATTCATCGGGAAACAGCAGGATAATAGAAAGACTCACTGTTTGCCGCGGCCCAAAAGGTATTGTGGCGAGACCATCAAAATCGTCTTCAGCAACGGAATGATCACGATGGAGTTCTTCAGACACCACTACACTCTAATTGATCCAACGGTCGAAACCGTCGATGGACGAATCGTGTACCCTCGTGGATTAGTCGGCTTCGGCAAAGGGAAGACGCAAAAACCCACGCAAGGGGTGTGGGTCCTTGGGGCCTTCAGAATCCCTGTTGAATGGGTAATTTAGGTTTTCCTCTGAGCCAGCGCTATATGTACCCAGCTCCGCACTCGTCCCCACCAGATACGACGCTGAGCTCGAAATAATTTTCACAAGCGTTTTGCGAGCGATCGTGAGTTAAGTCCGAGGGTTTGCACAAATCCACGAACTGCATTGGGAGTCGATGCAGGATTGACGTAGCTCGAGAAACGTGCGAGAGCATACTTCAATATGATAGAAGGCCGCTTAACGTATACGAGGTATGTACAGTATGTCCAGGATGAACCAAGCGAATGTCCAGATGCATATGCTGATCAGGTTGCTGACACATTTGGTTCTCGCGATCAGGGATCTAAAAATACAAAAGGATTATGAGGTCGAATGCTGAGAATTCAAGTTGTACCAAAACTTACTTGCACAGACTTGGTATGGCTTTCACCAAATTATAATTAGTCGTAAGTATAATGTACATGGCTGTACATGGCCAGTATGTTTCAGGGTCAAAGCTTGGTCAAATCGAATGGCATTGGTGAAATTTGGCCTTCTTTGGTTCTTGCAGCTTTGGAGCATCGGGGTTCAAGGCAGGGCAGAAAGGCAGGGCCGACTCGACATGTGAGAGGTTGGCAAAAGCGACGTTAGCAGATAAGCAAGAAACGGGATAGGAATCAAGGGGACAATGTCTGTCTGCCAGTGCGTGTGCCGATAGAGTTTCGAGAGACTTCTGCCGGTCGAAGTTAAGTACCACATATGCGAAACATAGTTCAAAGATGTAATCAGGCGTTCGTAGTGGCCTGAAATAGCGGACGAAGGCCAGGACGTCTGTCGATTGGCGTGGTAATGGGGGTCAGCAGATAACCGAAGTTGGCTTCGAAAACGACGCGATTGAAGGGATCCAACCATTCGCGTTGCGGCAGGAAATAAGGCCGGATTCTAGTGACCCAATTTCCATCGGGCAAGGACCGATGTGTTGCCACCGTCCGAGTCTGTGGATCTTGGGTGACGACGTTAGCACATAAGCAGAGAAGGCGCGGACAAGTACAAGAATACTCTTAGATCTTCAGTAGCAAGTACATAACTAACCGTTGCGGGAGGAAATGGGGCTGATGCCACCTACTACCCCACAAAGGCAAATCTTCAATGGGCAGCGCGTGGACGCCGGCTAATCTGCGAGCCCTAAATAATGGCGAGTTCAGTGAGTAACGAACGCGATGACACGTAGATGAATATGAGCTACACCTCGAACTGAAAGCTTGACCTTGGAATCACAGAGACTTGCCGAAGTTCATGGCTGAGTACCAGGTTCTCTAACACATATGCTCCAACTAAGCTCGGGCATGGAAAACCTTTCGTTGCAGGGACTCCGGTAATGTCTTCATGGTTCATGCGGTGATTAAACAGCCTGAGGCTATACCATGGGTCGACGAGGGTGAACTTTGAGAGGCGACTTGACTTCGACTTGCGACAAAATGGCATAATTAAAAGAATAATATTTGAACCTGAATACGTAGTTGACAACTCATGGTTATCATGACGATCAACCCTCTGATAAGTAATTATACAAATCGAGCAATAATAATGGGCTCAATCTTTTTTCAGTGCTTTTACCTCCAGCAGAGGATCTAGATGTGATTCTGGTTGGCGATAGGAACCGCCGGCCCGATCTGCCCATGTAAAGTACTAATAACAATAGCTGTCAGCCAGGAAGATCCATGAAGCGAAGTTATGGTACTCACCTGGCCGTAGTTGACCGTGAAGTACAGGTGGTGTAGGGTATGATGAGCCGGACCATTGATGGCTTTCTCGAAGATATGACCGGTAACCATATCGGAGTCATGAATCTAGAGTGTGGTTCAGTAGATACTCATCACGACATGAAATACATACTCACGAAGATGCTCCAAAAGTTAACAAGGACGAACAACGTAAGGTACAATACGCGGTGCAGCGGGAAAATAAAGATGAACAGATGATAGGGCACAGACTGCAGGTAGCCATCGACAGGATGGAATGCGTGTGATCCGAATGGGGTGGGGACTGAGGAAATCATAAGTCACATGATAGGTATAAAAAATCATACGATACGCACTAATCCACTTGTGGTGGGGTTTATGAATGTGCTTATAGATAAAGGGTATGTGGAGCCATCGATGTACCCAGTAGATACAGTAGTCAGTGAACAATAGGTACCTTCAAAGAGAGAAATATTCAGTACTGGGATAGGATCATCAAAAGGGAGATACGTACAAAGGCACCGAAGCGAACAGATAGAAATAACCGTAAGTATCCAGCCCATCATACAACTTCGAATATCCCATAACTTCCGCTTGGAACCAAGGTAGCGTCAACAGCGTCATTACTGGAAAGGCCTGAAGACTGGTTTGAATTTCGAGCCGGACTTGATTTTCCAGGAATCGTGGATGGCGCATCATGTCATGATTGAAAATGTATTTGAATGATAGGCCAGCGAATAGGAAATATAGGATATGTATTCCAACAAGCGTTATGACACTGAGCGACGCGACTTGACGCGGAATATAGTCTCTCGGCCATGCGGACACAAGAGGCAGTGACTGGGCATTCGAGTACAGTGAAGCCAGTTCGTGATGTGATAGAGGGGGGTGCGGAAGGTGAGAGACGATTTGCGACCATGTTGATGAGGACGACGCGAGAGGTAGGTATTTGGCAGTTGTGTTCAGAGAATTGACGACCTCCGGAGAAATAAGGAACGCGGAGAGAGGGACGAGACGTGCATAAACTTTATCGAGAAGCAAGTCGTCGGATATGTTAAGGACGAGATCCATGTTGAAGGAGAATAACCGGCTGAGGGGATCTATGTAATGCACGCCTTAATTATACTTCCTCGTTTTTCTACATCAGCCCACTTTTTATGAAGTCAGGTGACCCATCACTCCGTTGATGAAAACATACCGATCACGATCGGCATGCATTGGTCCAGCCAGCCTTATGTTCGACAGTTATCCAGTACTGATATCAAGTCCAGGTTGGCCGAGATAAACTCTGGCACGTCTACATATTATTGTAGTCGCTGTTAGTCGTACGTTAATCGAATTATAATGGCGAACAAGCTGGCGAAAGAGGCGCATTGCTTGCCTCAGTATCCCCGGTGCCGCATCTTGGCTTGCTTTGACAGTTGTTTGACAGTGGCCATATGACAATTTTCATGTGCTTCCAAGTGTTGTTAAATTTGGCACAGGTGGGATTCGGGCCGCATGGACCTCACAGAGTCACCTTCAACTTGAAGACTCACCTCACGAGCCGCATAACTGGAGGTAACTGTATAATATTTATGGTCTAGTCATAGACCAGGTCCGATCTAGAAAACAGTTCGCCGTCGATATCTATATATCGTTCGATGTTTTCCACAGTAAGACGCCTGCTCTTGATTTACGCGAAATCTCCGACGCTCTGGCTCCAAGTCGACTTTTCCCTTGCCACAAAACTTCAAGCAGGTGAATATTTGGATGGCAAGGATGCTGGATGGTATGCTCAGGAAGTATCTCAAGTTCGACATGTGCCAGCCAAAGGACGACAAAGTTGCGACAGGTTATGAAAGTCGAATTTTCTGAGCAATTTATACTTATTGGTATTTGGAAAGACCCGTAGTAAGTAGCGAGATTGGACGGAGGATTTCCTAACCTAACCAAACGGGCCACCCTGACCTAACTCGTTTTCTTGACGAAATACGATGGAATGAGCAAGATATCCGCCATTTAAGTGCACTGGCAATCAGACCAAAATTCGAGTTTCAGCAACAGAAAACCCTATTTTTTTTGGCTCAAATACATAGAATAGCATTTATTCTACTCGTGTCTGCAATTTGAAAGGCATTGAGCAAGAAATGACAGAGATACGTAGAAGAGATATTGTCAATGTCGAACACTTTTTTTTGTATCGGAAAATTTGGCTTTGTTTGGCCCCCAGCCCTTAATGATTGCTCGCTGCGCTCGCAATGATGTCAGCAGTTCCTCAAAATGCTCCTTCATCATGGCTCCTCCTCCTCAGATCGACGTATATGCTCAGTTGCCTCTGAATGTAGCGCTTGGAACCGACCTCAATCTTGATACTACCAATTGGTCTTGGGTCCATTGTCTAACCCTCCCACTCGGGACGCTCAACTCATTGCAGTTCTCGCAGAGGCCGTACAGATGGATCCGCTACGCCATTGGAGTTGTCGTTGGAGCAGAAGGTTTCCTTTCGACCAGTTATGATTTAATCGGCGGTGTGGACTACAACGCTGCCCTACCAGCTGAATCTGCTGTCTTATACTATCACCTCAGCGACGCGGAGAGGCGAAGGATGTTCCCCGCCGATCATAGTATTGGGCGTACACACGTCACTTCTAGTAGTAGTGAGCCCACTACTCGGATGGCAGAATTTCGCAACGAAGTTGCACAGCGGGATGGAAGCAAGTGCATCTTGACAGGGCTCGAGGAGACCGTATGCGATGCCGTGCACCTTCTGCCCCACAGCAAGGGCGATACGGTAATGCTACTCTTACTTTCAACCTGTCCTCGCTCACCATCACAATCGCGGTAGTATATTTCTACTTATACTCGGGGCCGCAGTCGAAGCTCCACCGGAGACGACATTATACGAGAGATCGACAGCATCCGAAACGGCCTTTTCCTAAACAAGTATTCTCACACGGCGTTTGGTAAAGATATCGCATTCTTAATGGTGCGTGCCCCTTGTATGATATCTAATCAGAGCCTGATGGCACTGATGAGCAGACGCCCAACTTTGCGATCAATACGAGGGACATCGATCCCACCGCATCACCAGCAGAGAAGAGGTTTACAGTGCATCTCTTCCAGCCTGACAAACCACATTTGCTCGGCTATCCCAACGTCTCTTCGGGTTGTCCAGCCGAGATTCGTGATACTCCTGCGAGCCCCCCTGCCATTCTCTTTGACGCCGTCTATGCGGGCGCTGTACTTCACCATTTCGGCACTAAGACACTGATAGATAAACTTGCCGTGACTTGGAAAGATATTTTCTTTCGTGGTGGGGTCACGACCGTGGCAGACGCACATTACAAGGCAATAACTGATGAACGAGCCACCTCTGCGAAGAAGATACACCAGCAAGAGCAGGAGTGCCATGCACGTTATGAAGCTCACTGCATCCCCGACACCTTTGACATGCTCATGACTCTGCCATATATCATGGTGCCACCGAATGAGCTGCAGGCTATGTTGAGAGAAGCCAAAGAGAAGGCGGAGGCAGTGGAGCAGAGATGTGTGCAAGAGAAAGTCAATTCATGGATGAAGGACGTCACTGCTGCATAGCTTGCACATAATTCTCCTAGCCTGGCAGAAGTAACTTTGCGCGAAACAACAACCCAACGGTGACACCGTGCGCATGATATCCACGTCCCTGGGCAACCCCCATCGATCGCAGTTTCTGATCTCGCCTCCCTCATGCTTTCTGCACCAACACAGCACCACTCGTCGTCTCAGGGGAGACAGAGCAAGTCGGCGTCGATCGCCATCCCCGTGACACCCCAGTCGCCCTTTAATTACTACCAGCATGCACAGGCCATCCAGCCCCTGCGCGCACCGCTCCACCTCCCCAGTATGACCGATGTCCTCGCCCAAGCACCCACACAACCGCCGTCTACGCATCAGCCGTTCCGCTCCCTCCTCCGCCCCCGCTATCGTCGAGATCTTGGGGTAATCAGCAGCAGCAGCAAGGACAGAGACATCAGTCGTACCGGCAACAGGAACAGCAGTGCACCCAGAGTGCTCCGTGCGGGAGGCAGCAGCCCTCTGCCCGGCAGCAGCAGCACGTCATGAGGATCCAAGAACTCTACGATCGCAGCACCCCACCGCCCCGCTCTCTTCGCCCGCCTCCTCCTTCTCCGTCTCCCCGCCGCCCTCCCACACAATCTTCACCGGCACAGGGTCCGCCAAGAGGTCGTCCCTTACCGGGCTCAAATTCGCCTCGCCCACATCGACATCGGCATCCACCAACAAATTGCCCTTTCCTAACAAGACAGGAATCGACGACCGCATGACCTCCTTCACAAATTGGGGTCTTTGATTCGGTGAGCGTAATGAGGATGAGAAGAAGGCTCTACAGGCTGCATATGAGAAGCGACACCTATTTGAAGATTTTGCTGAGCGCTCCCAGGAACTAGCTGATGAAGAATTTCGACATGGTTTCAAGGGTGGTCGCGATGCCGGAATCCAAGAGGAAGTTGAGCGTTGGGAATCAGCTCGAGCATCCCAGGTTGACTTCAGCGTCTAGGTCGACTTACTGCAGGTTGACGAGACAATTCGGACATTTTCTGAGGCCAGTTCCCAGACGCCATCTATGCCGCTTACGTAACATTCCATCTCCGTCACCCATCTTTCTGCCTGAACAGC
The DNA here is from genome assembly GCA_015499995.1 of Flammula alnicola. Lineage (NCBI taxonomy): Eukaryota > Fungi > Basidiomycota > Agaricomycetes > Agaricales > Strophariaceae > Flammula > Flammula alnicola. Next base: position 55,534 of record JADNRV010000252.1, on the reverse strand, counting down.
TTGATATCCCACCCTCCTCATTCCTCTCATATCCCATCACGATTGTGAAACCCCTGCCGTTTTCTATCCATTCTGATACCCATACAGAAGGCTTCGACATGCGACTATCCACAAAAAAAGAGGGAAACATTTAGAATCAATCTGGATTTTGGAATGCTGGCAACAACCCTTCCACGTCTTGCTTCCCAGTTTTTCTATTGCTTGACCTGCTTTACATCTGAATCACATCGATTGGAATGCTGGATTAATAGACTCGTGATCAAAGAAGTTGTATATCGGTCGCGAGTACACAGATCAACCCGGAGGATATAACTACACCATCGATTGTATTAGAATGATTAGATTTATCTGGCAGTGCCTCATGGAAGGGGGCATGTTGGCCTATTACACGTTGGAGGCTCCCTCAACGACGATATCGAAAGTCTCTGACACTCTTCCTTGATTCCTCTTCGCTGCTGTCATGCTGTCGACAAAGGCGACGGACTCTCCGTTGAAAGATGCAAATTACACCGATATTGTTATTCTGTGAGATTTGCTCGCTTTTCTCGAACTACTACCCGTTCATCATCTCCAGAGTCATGGGTCCGACAGGTGTTGGCAAAAGCACGGTACGTATTATCTGCGATCCACTTAGATGACGATGCTGATTGTTATTTTGCAGTTTATCAACACGCTTCTTGGACGGTCTGCAGTCGCAGTTGGGCACAGCATGCATTCCTGCACGGCCAAAATAGAGCCTATCGTTGAAAATCTGACTGGCACTGCGAGGAGATTGGTGATTGTAGACACTCCCGGGTTCGACGATACGTATGTCGACGATTCCGAAATCTCAAAGCGTATTTCCAGCTGGATGGAATCATCGTGAGTTGAATCTGTGACATAACCCGGGAAACAGTAAATGGACGTGCATATCTTCTAGATACACTCCGTCTATGAAGGTCGCCGGCATTATTTATCTGCATGAAATCACTCAACCGCGTATGTCGGAAAACACCTGCAGCAACATCGTGGATGTGTTGAAGAAATTGTGTGGACCCGACGGCCTAGATTCAGTTGTTCTCGGAACGACCAAGTGGGAAACCCTGGGCGCGCTTGGTGTGGGTGAAAAACACGAGAAAGAATTGAAGGAACTTTATTGGAAAGGTATGATGGACGCTGGAGCCGATATAAAGCAAGCCCGTAACAACAAGCAGTCTGCCTGGAACATCGTCAATGTTATCATCGATGGATACACACGAAAAAACGCGACAGCATTCAGAGAGGCTCCTATGATCATGTTCGCACACTTCTTCTCGCCGTCAGCCCGTCCACTCACGTCTTAATCCAGGTTATTGGGCGAAACGGGAGCCGGGAAGAGCACGGTACTATCTCTTGAATCTTAGCTTCTATGTGTAAAGCTGACGATTTTCTCAGTTTATTGAAAAGGCAGGGCCGCGCCTCCGACAAAAACCGATAATTGGTCATAGTTTAGCCTCTTGCACGAATCGAGTATCAGAATTCAAAGTCCAAGACCCAAATAAACCGGGCTGCTATGTAACCCTCATCGATACTCCTGGGTTCAACGACTCGGATTCCCAAGGCGACGATGAGCAATTGAAAATGATTATAGGTTGGCTCAAAAAGAAATCCCAGTGAGTGCTGTTCTGTGATATCTTGTTCTGCTCTGATCATATGTTTGATAGACCGGATGCGAAGCTCACCGGTATTATATATTTGCATGATATCAGTCAGCCAAGGGTAACAAAAAGCCCCACTGTGATGAATGCCAGCAGGATATCTCGTCCTCCTGGTGTCTTGTTCGCGACCACAAAATGGAGCAATGATCAGCGCAGACTTGAAGAGAGTCGCGAACGGGAATTGGAAACTACTTTTCCAAACGTCACCATGGATCGCTTTGAAAATACGGTCGATTCAGCTTGGAAACTTATCGGTGCCATAGTTTCCTCTCCAGGAGACGTTACATTACGGGAGCTCCAAACGCAGCTGGAAAGTATTTGCCCACAGTTCACGCGAGAGGAGAGCAAAACTGCCAGGTTTTTCTACCTATTGATCGGCCGATGGATGAGGGTGAGCTTTTCCAAGCCAATTTATGGTTGAATTTATAAAAAAAATATCCTCGATCTCTTCAGTAGCGATTTGATCAAGCCCATCAGCGTTTCAACCCACCCAGTCCATATCGCAAGGATGGGTGATACTTTAGCTTGATTGGAGGAATTTCGGGACACTGACAGATTACTTAGACCTTTAAGTTTTGTATGGATACTGCGTAATCGATAAAATACCTGCACAACAATTAATGTATTTTGAGTTGTGGCTCCGTTCAGATGCCGGATTGATTGGACAGCAACGGTGACGGCGGATCCCATACACGAAGCATCATCATCGAATACTCTGAGCCATTTCACTAGAGCCATTCGGTCCGTATCATTGCCGTCTCTTTCGGTAAACCGTCTCTTTCAATAACCTGCAGACCTCAAATATGGGTAGAATGTATCGATGGATTCTTGAAAGTTAGGGTATGCTGCGACCTTAATATTCTTTCAATTTATCTTACACGGCAGTAATATACAACGTCTTCAAGGTGACAGACTCTCCAACATTCACGATTACTCGGTCGATCCCCAAGGCCAGAAGATAGGTACAGACCTAGGACACAATATCAGAAGGATGTGTCAAAAAGAGACATAAAACGTACAATTTATACTGCAACCATTTTGGGTTGGATGCGAATTTTTTGTCAGCGGCGCGTTCAAGGGGCGGAACACCAGACACCTATTGGTTTTATTTAGCATCTCAAGAAACTGCTACAAACGACTACTTACATTGCGAATCAAGAACCACGTGAACAACGGGCTGAGTGCGGCCAACGCCACTGTGCCGCGAGGATATGCTGCAGTTTGGAGGGAGGCAGTGGAGAGGGCCCATATGCCTGTCCAGATCCCTACTTCTCCAACATAACTATCGATTTGTCAGCTGCGATCCAAAAATCGGCAGCTCGTCGAGATCTCTTACTTGGGATGCCTACTGATACTCCATAAACCAGAAGAAATGAATTCCTCGTCGTGTTCCTTGTTTTCTTTCGCCTTTCTCCAGGAAGATTTCTGTCGATCGGCAACTACTTCCAAAAGTAGCGAGCTTGCATATAGTCCGATTGCGAGGTAGTCGCGAACTCCCAAAGCAGGATGGACATGAGCTGGGAGTGCATTGCAGAGAAATACAGGAAGTCCAACGAGCGTGATCCACGTGGCTACATACCATATGATAATATGTTAGTATGGGCGCCCAATCGCTATTTTGATAGCATATATGCGCACCCTGTGCCATCCAGTAGTATGTAAACTTGGCTGGCTGTTTCTTGATTTGGTCAAAGCGGGAATCGCCGCCAGCGTTTATGGCCCTCTAAGCTCAAGCACGTCAGGAAACAGATTATGAGATGTCAATGAGATCACTAACCATGGCAAGGAAGCTTCCGAGACGGAAGGACCAAATCCCAACAGCAGCAGTCAACAACAACTGTCTTGGAGCGAAAGAGGTCAATGCGGGGAGCGCTCCCGGAACGCCGTTCCAGAACTTGGCTTTCAATGATGGGTAATAGAGCGACAAAAAGGTGGAAGAAATCCAGCCCACGGCTCCTCCGAGGTCATAGAAGATTTCATTTTGTTGTGGGACGAATATAAGTGCAAAGACTGTAATGTGTGTCATTGAGGTCAATATATGCGTTCAGTAAGCCTCAATTCCGGCAGGCCAGGGCAGAATACTCACGAGCTTGTAATGCGTATGCGCTGGTGATCGTTGGGACAAGGCGGGAGAATACAGGCATGATTGTGATAGTTGAGAAACAAGCAATGTCTTGAATACAGGGTCTATTTATATTCATGTCCCCAGCGGCGATCTATCAAGGGCTGCACTGGTCCCGCACACTTTAAATTTATGGAGAGTCTTAAAGACCAATTAACCCAGAAAACAAGGGCATTACGGGCGGAATCATGGTGGGCGGCTTCAACTGAGATATCAGGAGGCTGAGCTGGCAAAGTGTAACGTAACCGTGTAAATAACAACAATCAATATAGTTTATTCTGTGTGACGAGTCGGAGGTGTGACAAGCGCTACGGGTTGGGATTCCTCGCACCTCGACAGAGGCGACAACGACCAAATCTACAGCTGATTGTCAATCTCCAACGGCATCGGGGATATTGCCTCGCCACTGTATTCCGCGATTGAGCCTGCATTGGCAGCTCTTACGTTGTTACTTTGACTTGGTAGGTCTCTTTTGATTTTTGCACCATATTTTTTTATATTTGATGAGAAATCTAATGCATACCAATAAAAGATTTATCGCCCGGAGAAATTCTGACTGTTTCGTGAAGCAGGTACTCGACTGATTCCTGTCCGTCTTTTCCTCCATGTCCGTTCTTATAATGTGAATAATGTTCTTTCCAGAGCTCCTATTTGCGCATAGAATTTTGCTATCTCCTTGAGGTGACACTGGTCCAAACATCGTCGCTCTTTGCATTCTCCGAGCATCCAGGCAATATTTCCGGTCGGGCGCACCGTCTGGATTCCTGAATTAGGCTAAATCCAATGGACAACCCTCAGCATTATCAGCCTTTGTCTCATGCCCTTCATCCTCCCTCGAGCAGTTTAAACCGAGGGCACAGTAACAACTTTCAAAACACCAGCCATCACACGACGTATGCGGCGCCTCAGAAAACGTCGACAACCCAGCCTAATATCCAGCAAGAGGAGGAGGAAGAGGAGGAAGAGGATGATGACGATGAGGGCCTTGTTGAAGAGCAGCTCAACCAGAATGATGACATTCACGGAAGCGATCATGCGTCCCCTAAACTGTCTAGGTATGGCGGAGTGATTCGTCTACGGGAAATACCGACTCATGACCATTGATTACGCAGTTCTGCGGACGTACAAGCAGCTAATCACCTACCGTCGCAGAGCGAGCCAACATCGCCCGCCCCAGAGCAGAAACGAAGACCAGGAAGGCCGAGGGGATCCAAGAACAGGAGGCCGCGCGTGGGCTCTGCAAAACACGAGACTCAGTTCTACTATCAGACACCTGCACCAGGGGCTGCCGCTCCTACAACACCAACAGCGACAGCAGCAGCAACAGCTCCACCTCAACATGCGAATATCAGTCCACAAAATCAACAATACTACGAGTTTCAATGGCGGGTTCTTAATCTCTGTGCCGAATTCTACGGAGCTGCTGAAGAATTGGTGGTAAGCAGGAATCCTTTTTGCATCTCCGAGGTTCGTTGTTCAAGGACATACATAATAGAAAGGAACCTCATCACTTGTCGTCGCTCAATGCTATAATATGGGCCCTGGTGTGAAGATCGATCCGTTAGTTATGCTCGCAGAAGCCAAGCGAGTTTGTGATGCACTGGTAGGTCCATTGCTTAACGAAATTCAAGGACGTAAATTCAGAGATACCTGCAGCTCGCAAACCCGTCTCAGCTGGTTACCAACCCACCGCCTCCAATTTATCCGGTTTTGCCAACATTATACCAAAACGTTACCCAATCTGCTGCAGCACCTATTGCTTCGACATCAACCACTGCTCCAACCCCTACAGCCACGGTCACCAACCCCCCGAGCGTCATAACCAATGCTCAATCGTTTGTAGTCCCGCTAGGCGCACAACCTGCATATCCTCAATATCCGGTCTACGCTGCTGCTCATGGGCAATATCCCACGACTCCATATTACCAGTACGCGGCTTATGGGCAGCCTGGTACCTATTACGCTCAACCACCCCAGCCAGTTCCCACGCCCGCTGCTCAACCTGCTGTTCAACCTGCTCCTAACACCTCAGTTACTCCTCCGACCGTGCTACCAACGGCGACAATTACGACAACACCTGCTACAGGAGGTACCGTTATCGGTAATCAGGGTGCCTGGTCCGATGAAGAAACCGAGCGATTGAAGAAACTGGCTGAGGAAAGTCGATCCAAAGGTCCTTCGGGTGATATTGAGTGGGACTGGGTAATACAAGAGTGGGGTATTAGCCGTACAAGGTATTTTTACAGTGTTTTCTCCCGAGAGACCTGCTTTTTGACTGAACTCGCCACATAGACATCAAATTCTCATCAAAGCCACTGCTATGGGTTTAAAAGAAAGCTCCACTCGCGGAATTAAGCGACGGCGAGGTGACGAAGAACCAAGCAACGTCCCTCCTCCTATGGCCTCCCTTCAGCAACCCTCTACATCTATGGCTTCAACCTCTTCCCCTTCACAGAGTGCTAGCCACGCTACGTCAACTCCAGCAGCATCGCCTGCTCTTCAAAACCAACAACGGCCATCGTCATCGAAAGGTCCTGGCCCTCTCAACCCAACGACCGCCTCAAAGTTACCCTGGCCGATGCCCACCGTAGCTGTCAACGCGCCCTCACCCGTGCTCTCCACCCCCAGCAATGCTCTTGACCAACAACGCTCGAGTTATTATCGCCCTAGGCCCACCCAAGATGCGCCTGGAAAGCAGGCATCGATGCCTCAACAACAGTGGTACACGCCGAATGGGCAGCTCACGTCTGGCATGCGTCCAAAGGAGAACGGAAAATAAATCACGATAGCCTGAGCTGTTGATAGTGCATCACAAGCCCCCCAGAGCCCTCTTTAATCCGCCTACTGCTACTACATGCCTGATATGCTCGTATACTGTACGTGATTGATTGATGATGACGATACTTAAATATTGGCCGAACTCTTCATGTGTTTTTCTATTTCTTGCTCCACTATACTAGTTTGTATTCTTAAGAATATGCAATATGCGACGACCTGACATATTTGTAAAGTATAGTATTATACCCCCTTCTTGTAACTTGATCTTTTGATTGCTTTCAGGGAATAGTGGTTATAACTGACAATCCTTGGAATTTTGCAATTTTTTGTGGCTGGTTTGGTTGCTGAATTGAATTTTGGTGTTGCTGAGGCGTATTGCTACATAAGTACTTACATAATACAGCTTTGAGTTCACCAGTCTGAGTTTACACCTCTACGGAACTCGTCCATATTCCAACTTCCACTTGCTTTCATCTGAACTACCCACCGCGCAAGGCGACAAGTGGCCGACATACCCCTGAAAGGAACCTATTTCTCATTTACTCGAAGCAACGACAGCCTGCCCTCGCCATTGGTTAATACACCTCGGGAACCTAAGTTGCAAAAAACAAATACAATATCATGTCTTCTACACCTTCGCGCGTTCCATCAATACCGCGACCACCTCCTTCTCCTCTTCGGTCGACTTCAGGGCCCGCAAACAATATACCGACACCTTCCAGCGGCTCCAGCTCATCATCACCTGCTCCTGCTGTGACTGCGCCGAGGCGCAATACTGGCCCGTCAACCCCTCCACCACCTCAGAAGACACGCGCCAGGGACCTTCTCCGAAAGCATTACGGGTTAGGTGTTGGGCCTCCACCTCCACGTCCTGGGAATACGCAGGATCCGATGGACTTAAGTGAGAGACTCCCGTGTGGGCGTAGTGGACGGTCAAGCTGATGCATAGCCTTTAGATTCAACCGCCTTCGATGCGAAAAGTTATTATGAACAGCTTATAACAACTTCTTCCTTACCCGCACTGTTGAAGCGAGAGAACGAGCTGCTCACAGGTTCGTTGTGCCAATCCCCATTAGCGATCCTTACCGACGCCTTTTCTTCTTAGAAATCCGACAGTTAGACAGCGAACGGCAGTCATTGGTATACAATCATCATCACGAACTCATTGCAGCTAGTGATACAATATCTGCGGTAAGGCGTCCGTGCCATCATTTCTGTCACCTTATTCACGATTTTGCTAGATGAAAACGAGAGCAGAGAGCCTTGACGGTGATTTGGATCTCCTGAGAGCTGCCTTTTCGGAAATTTCGCGGCTGACGGCCGAAGTTTCTACGGAGGGCAGTACGAAGAACAATGGAAATGCTTCGAATCACCGATGACATGTACGATTATATTTTACATTATTTACGGTGTATGGAACCACTAAATGAATAGCTGGTATGCTGCAGAGCCAGCGAAGTTGAGATATATTTACCTCTGACGCTGGAAGATTTCGGCACACGCGTGGTAGTAACGTCGAGGTCGTCAAAGGTTGGCGTACCGGTTCTCTTGTGGCTCACTTTCGACTCATCATTGCTCATCCCCACTCCTGCTCCGCTGATAAAGTACTTCGAAAGTTCATCAGGACTGAGCTTTCCTAATCTGAGACAATCATCCCGGCATTACACTGGAACCCGCGTGGATCCTCCTTACTTAGAGGGTATCGCGTTGACCAGTCTCTTGTTGATTTAACCCAGGGTTTCTTCCTGGATGGCGAGGAGAACCTTGGACCGCACCGGAAATCTCCTCCTGCTCTGGAACCAATCCAAGGATAGCGCTGAATCCTTGCGGGTGGTCAATGCTCAGAATTGGTTCGCTTCGTTAAAATCGAAATTCTGCCATGCAATCACAACGCATATATAAAGTTATCCAGTACATGAATTAATAGCTCAATGGATCCTCCGACCTCGAGTGCGTATCTCCCGACACTATGCCTATGGAGTTCATCTTTATTAAGTATGCTCGTAACATCTGCACACGGGAACTATGAAAACTTACCATACCGAAAAATTTCTTGATGCGACGCGAGAGCGGGACCTTCATCTCTTTCGCCTCCTGCACAAGTTGTCCAAGTTGCTTCTCTCCCTCGACGAACTGCCTGCGCAGTTCTTCATCGTCAGCCCTCACTGCCCGCGCCCTAAGTTTTCGTGCCCTCTGTTTCTGCATTTCGATCAGTTCGTCGAGGCTATATTTCAGGGTTCGGCCTGCATCCGTCTCAGGAATGATTTTCTGCATATCAACCAACTCGCTTTGTATCCTGAGAAATCTGTTGACCCCCCCTTGCTGGCCAATTTCGCTGAGAATACAATTGACGATATTCCGGGCAGATCTTTCGCCTTCATCTATGCGGAAAACACGGGATCCTGCGGTGATCATTTCTGTCCAATAAGTAGATTCAAGTTCCCGCTCGCGTGCCACACCATCATTAGGTTTGACGATGGACCATTTGGTGGTTCCTAGGATGGTAGACTTCAGGGCATCTTTTCCGACCAATTTTTGAAATGTATCCAGATCTTTACGAGCTGGGGGGCATGTCTGCGTTATATCATCGAGATAAACAACGCCGCCCAGTTTCATCTTGCTGCTATATCTGCAATGCATGTTATGGAAAATTCTTGGGTGACAGCTCGACAGAGACAACTCACGATGCGGCTAACCAAACTGATATTCGCCTCAGGATCTCAGTGTCGGACAAAGAGGTGTCATCGAACCCCGGTGTATCCACGATAACAAGCCGTCGTCCCATTAGCTGACCATAACGGCCATCCGTTATGATTACAGGGCTCACGTCCGATGTGCAGGATGACAGACCGTGCCCAACAGGCAACTTTCGGTCGTTAGGACCTAGGAGTGAATTGATGAACTGTGATATAAGAAACATCAGCCAAAAATCAGCTGATTTGAGGAGAGAAATTGCCTACAGAGCTCTTCCCAACACCGGTTGGACCCATTACTCTGTAAGTAACTCTCTGAGCGCAGATGCTGGTCGAAAGCGGAGAAGATTCACTTACGGTATCACGATGTCATTGGCATCTCCTTCTATCACTGGGTCTACCTCCCTAACCACAGACACGTTTGTATTTCTGCCCCATTTCTTCGTCGACTTGTTGGCCATTTGCAGTGGGGATTCTCAGACGGCTGACGGTATCGGGAGGAACGGCAATAGGGATATTTCCGGGGTACTACGAATATTTACGCCCGACTCGAGCACTCGCCACGCTATATCCTGGAGAGAATGCGTCGACTGGATGCCTATCTATAAACAAACCCCATGTTCTGTTGCCAGTGAAGTTTCCTCAAGGATTTGCTGCCGTGCGTTCCAAGGTAGATGTTTCATCACAGCGACGTTAAGGCGAGTATTGGCAGGAAGTCAGACGCCAAACATGTTTGCAGCTGCCTACCTCTGAATAGGTGGACTTGAACCATCGCTACGCATTCATGTGGCCAGAAGTTAGTGAAGCCCAAGGCAGCCCAAGGCCTTGGGGCCTTAAAGCGTTGTTGACACGAAGTTTTGATCACGTCGGACTCGGGGCCATGCCGGAGCCTTCCGGATCCGCGTTTCGTCAATACCTCCATCTCTTCTTTCGAATGGTATAGCCTGTAGGCAATAGGCACACGACTTCAAAGCTTCAGGCCTCAGGCCTCAGGCTTCAAGTTCCAATACTTCCGATTGCAACGTTTGCTGCGATTTCATCAAGGGAAAATGCTTCAGCCGAATCACTACCACTTCGGAGTCAGAAGAGATGCACCAGGGATCTCGTTCCGGTCCAGGGCCTCCTTGTAATCTCTTCAAAAGCTCATGCATGACTGGAATCTCGATGCCGCTCCTTAGCTGCAAGACGTTGGACAACGGCCTTCCTATGTCGCTTATGGAAACAGCCCTGGGTGCATAACGAATTTGAGTTTCATCGCCTATACAATGGTCGGCTTCCAAATCGTATGTGCAGGAACGTCCCTTGAGGGTCGGCGACACCCTTGCCCCTGCGATCTTTAACGTTGTTGAACCCGCTCACTGCCCTCGAACCAATTCGAGGATTGCGCTGGATCTTTACGGGTGGTCAGTGCTCAGAATTCGCCGCTTCGCTGAAATTCAAGTTCAACGAGACGAAATTCTGCCATACAAGTATATAAAGGGAACCAGTACATGAATTGGTGGCGAAACGGATCCTCTGACCTCGAGTATATATCTCGCGACACTACGTCTGTGGAGTTCATCCTTATTAAGTATCCTCGTAATATCTGCGGATGGGAACTATGAAAACTTACCAAACCGAAAAATTTCTTGATGCGACGCGAAAGAGGTATCTTCATCTCTTTCGCCATCTGCACAAGCTGTCCAAGTTGCTTCTCTCCCTCTACAAACTGTTTGTGCAATTCTTCATCGTCACTCTTCTCCAACTGCGCCCTAAGTTTTTGCGCTCTCTGCTTCTGCATATCGATCAATTGGTCGAGAGTGTATTTCAGGGTTTTGCCTGCATCCGTCTCGGGGATGATTCTCCTCATATTGACCAACTCGTCCTGTATCTTGAGAAATCTGTCAATGCCCCTTTGCTTCTCGATTTCTCTGAGAATGTATGCGATCAGATCCCAGGCCCGTTTGCTCGACTCGGACGTGTCGACCTGGAATACGGGCGATCCTGCTTTGATCATTTCTTTCCAGTAGGCGGACTTGAGCTCCCCCTCGCGTTTCGACGCTGTCTCGGGTTGCACCAAGCTCCATTTCGTGGTCCCTAGAACGATCGATCTGAGTGCATCTTTCCCGACCAATTTTTGGAACATATCCAAATTTCTACGAGTCGTGCCCAGCATACGGGTTTGCGATATGTCATGGAGATATATGACGCCACCCAGTTTCATCTTCTTGCTATATCTTCAGAGAATGTTAAAGCTGCTCGTGAATAATTTTGAGTAAGATTGCTCACGATGCAGCTAGCCAAACGGATATACGCCTTAGTATCTCAGAGTCGTCCACAAAGGTGTCGTCGAAACCCGGAGTGTCCACGATGATAAGTCGGCGCCCTTTCAACTGATTACGGAGGGCGGGGGGAACCTCGGTCGTTATGATTACGGGTTGTAGATGCGGAGTACATGATTTCAAACTGTGCCCGACAGTCACCCTGGCGTCACCCAGGAGAGTATTGATGAACTGTAATAATTAAGAGTCTAAGAACTATTTTTAAGCGAAATTTTACTTACAGAACTCTTCCCAACACCAGTTGGGCCCATAATTCTAGAGGACTTGACTCAGCGAAAATTTTATTGGCAAAAAGGTAGAGGAGAGAGCTTACGGTATCACAATGTCGTTGGCGTTTCCATCTTTCAATATCGGATCATCGTGCTTGACCATCGCCCTTAGATTTTTGCTGAAATTCGACATCGTATTGTTGCTCGTTTCGCTGGGGGCCCGAGCCGACTCTTTAGGCAGGAACGAATGGAACAAGAGGAAGACTTACAAAGGATGATAGAATAGGATTTGCGTCCACGTCGACAGCACTCGGAACGCTATATCCTGGAACGCGTCTGCTGGACGACATATGTCTCTCATCCGATGCCTCGAGGAAACCAGACTTCAGTGCCACACGTTTCAAGATGCCTACCTCATGGCTCTCGCACTGGGCAACGATGTTAAGGCGAGGCTAATTCCCAAAGCGAGACAGATTTTCTGACCTCGTGCCTAAACTAAGTTGGCGAACGCAGCCTAATCACTCTTCACGCGCACGATGGTAAAGCATGGCAACCTCTACGCACGTAAAGCCTGAAGTATTTGGTTCACATTTTGTCTTGACTTCTAATCGGAACTATGATCTGAACTATATTTTACCAAGAACCGAACTTAAACGTGAAGCTTGAAGCTTGAAGTTCCAATTGGCGGATATTCATGTCTACATACTAAGGGTCATTTCACGATCGAATACTACCACTAAGAGGCTCTCTTTCCTCTGGCACCTCGTCGAGTGAACCATTTCTGTTTCTCGCCAATGGATCCAATGGATTTGGTACTGCTGGGAGACCTTAGAAGTCCCTTTTCTAGGCTCCCCTTCTGCTGCATGGCTCTGGCTAAATCAGGGCTCTGAACGTTCTGAACCTTCGCGCGCGCCTTCCCCCGTATCGTGTCGACTATCCGCGTCCAAAACTGTACAAGAAAACCGAACGCCGATGTTTCATAAAGCTGTTTCCCTTCGTCGACGATCTCAACTTGAATAGTGAGCGCTGGTTTAGGTTCCGGAATATGGGAGGAGTGGGCCGGAGTCTGGAAGTAATTGATCAAATCCCATGCACGCTCGTAAGTTGGGGGGTCGAATCGCTCAACACGTGATCCGTGTCGGGTCAATGTCTCCCAAAACTGAGCCATGAGCTGGGTTTCTCGCGTTGAACCAACACTCCCAGAGACTTGATCCCAATATGTGGTTAGCAGAACGACGTTCTTAAGAGCAGTGGCACCGCAGAGTCGCTGAAACATTTCTAGATTTCTTCGCGGTGTTCCTCGCATCCTCGCTTCTTGGATACTGTGGAACTGCAGGATGCCTGACAACGTGATACGTTTCCTGTACCTTGAGGATGAGAAACGAAGTTAGTTAATAAACTTGTACTATTCGAGAAGAAACCTACGTCTGTTCTAGCCATTTTGCTATTTCTTCAAGTACTTCGTAATCCGTCTTGTTGGTATCGTCGAATCCAGGCGTATCGACAATAACAATTTTCTGACCATTTCCATTCGGATGCATACAGCCAAAAGTCTGAACATCCTGAGTGCATGATTCGAAGCGGCCGTCCACTGTGGCGACTGTGCGACCCATCACAGTGTTCACAAACTGGAAGATAAATTCAGAATACAAAAACTAAGGTCTGCAGTAATCTAGGGATCTCACCGAGCTTTTTCCAGTTCCGGAAGGACCCATGACGCTGTTGTTGATCAATTATCAGAGGAGAAAAAGGTTGAAAGTAAGTCGAAACGTACGCAATAACAATATCTCCACTCTTAATGTCTGTCAAGGGCTCTCCATCGTTGTTCAAGAAAGTAGGGAGATCGGGTATATCTGTGCCTGTCTTTGGAAACATACACGCGGGATCAAGGACGGAGGACCGAAGGCGAGATATTATACTTTCATCCCATTCCAGAGAGTCATTTGACGGAGATTCAGACAAGGCCAGATATGATGTGAGCTCCTTGACGATTATTCCTATAGACGGACGCAATTTAGCATCCTTTTCCCAACACTTTTCAACTAAATCCCATAATTGGTCATCGACCAAAACTGGCTTGGGTGTCTGGACATTTTGAATCGTAGCCATGATCTCATTCACCACAGGAAATCCGTGGTACCTCGTGCGTCCCGTAAATATCTAGGACAGAATCCATCATTAGCTGAGATATGCCGAGAAATAGGAGGAAAATAATCATTACTTCGTAGACAACTACACCAAAAGCATAAACATCACTAGCTAATGTCTTGCGACCTTTGTGTTCATCCTTGATATCCGGTGAGGGGTCCATTAAAATCTCTGGCGCCAGATAGCCGAAGGTTCCGGATTTCCAATTGCTGGAAGTTGGCGTGAAATTAATCACAGGATCTGGTTTAAGCGTGCACAGGCCAAAGTCGGCGACACAGGCTCTCAAAGATGGAGTGATGAGAATATTCCTCTTCATATACTGAGAGTCAGTATCTCGAGACGAAAATCTACGTTTTAGACACGTACTCCCTTCATGTCACCGTGTACCACTGGGGGATCAAACTCGTGAAGATATTGCAGGCCGCTAGCTATATCGAATATCTTTCATAAACGGTTCAATGCGGGCCTGAATTTCAATAAAAAAGTAACCGCACCAAGGACAAGCGATCTGCGTTAGGATTTCGCTTTAGATATTCCAGAATATTTCCATGCGACATCCAGGGCGAAATAAGGCAAATGACGGGCCTAGGATCCTGAGGCCATAGGTGTACTCCGTAGAAGGACAATACGTTGGGGTGATGAAATTGTCTCCAGAGGACGGCTTCAAAATTGAAAATCTGTTGATATCCACAGCATGGGCTGGTGCAGTAAATTTATTTTTAAAGAGCGCACCTTCGCTGTTTTGCTGTTGATACCGCCATGCAGCCTACGCATGACCTTAATCGCCACAGCTTTCCCGGCAAACGAACCTTGCCAGATGTCTCCGAAACTTCCTCCATCAAGGGCGGAATGGCCCTCCTTCTCGACGCCTCTCAATACAAGGTTATCGGGAAACAAGCAAGATTTCTTGGATAGCTCTAATATCGCCCTCAAGATTGAGGGGCGAGCGACTCCGAGATGTTCGGAGTCAAGGAGCTGGAAATAGGATAAAGTTTGTTAGATCGTTTTATAGACAACACGACATGAATAAATTACCGCTTGTAATATATTTAGCAGACTTTGGGCGTCTTCACCTTTTTGATTCACTAGTTGTTTAAGTGACCCGGGATTGAAGGAGATAGTAAGAACTCGCGCCATGACGCAAAGAACATCAAGGTGGTGTAGTTGAAGAAGACGCGTTCTTTCTGAGAGGGTAATCTACGTATTTCGTCAATATCAATGGGAGACCTGTACTCTGAGATCGGGGAAATACCTTTCCAGATGTAATGAGACACTCCCGAAGAGTCTCTTGGATAGACGCATGATGCACTAGCTGTGCGATATCTTCCAAGATCGCCCACTCTTCAAGCTTTTCAATCAACAGGTCCAATGCACTGATGGGAAACGACTTATGAGAAAGCTAGTACAGCTCGCAAGAAGATTTGAGGTACCTTGTATCTGCGCTGAACAGTTTCAATCTAGCATATGTGTATGTTGTAAGTCTCTGAATAACATTGGTTATCGTTCGTACGAGGTCAAGCAAGGTGGGCCGAGACTTCGATGCCTACTGGATATAAAAGTTTTCCCAAACCCGGAAGATCGCTGCTCGCAAGCGCCGGCGTCTCTGTATCGTCGAGAACCTTCTGGATTTGGGTCCTGTTTTCATCGATCCAAGCTGCGGGAGTCTCATAAGGAGATGAAATAGGACGTGTGTCCGACAACGCAGTGGCAAGGCGCCAGATTGCTGCTGCAGGAGTTCGCATATGTGACCGACAATGGTTTTGGGAGTGTTCTAAGGGGACGTTGACAGCAGGCAGTCCACCATCTCATTTATGTAAGTAACGCCTAACACTGGCGATAGGATAGAGCAGAAACCCTGTGCCCAATGAAACCGGATTTGCATCGTGCCCGAATCGTGGCTACATACTGCAAGCTTCATCGTCCAATCCAAGGACGCATGAGATAGCGGTGATTTCGGACAAGTTAAGAATTCTATGTCAAAACAAAAGTCAATATGATGACAGGATGCTCGGTCAGTGGTGTGGTAACTCGCCATATCGTTGGAGTGATCAGTTGACCGTACAAAAGCAAAAAAATTGGTCTCAGGAAAGATGGTTCTCTCAGCTCTGCTGATGAAAAAAGTTCATAGGAAAAAGTCGAGGGAAAAAGGCCGTGAGAATCTTAATGTTTAAATTTCAAATTAGGTCTGTGAACCTGTCAAGATGCAGTGACTGATGAACGAATCCATCGAATCCAATTCCTTGTCAATTCCGGTCACTACATACATAAGTATGTTATAAGGATTCTAGCAGTGGGTACAAACCTGAAATTGGGATGGGCTAACAGCGCGTTGAATAGGAGGACTCACCTCGCTGTATTCGGAATAAAGACCTGAACAAGCCTAAGAACGTCAAACTGCTCCTCCTCGGTGTATACTGAGCCTGCCTGATACAAAGCGTTTTCAGGAATTTCCGGAACGCTGCTACATCAACTAGGTGTTCTTTTGTCAACACCTTATCGATGATATCCCAGGCAGAGTTCTCCGAATTCGCGAATGTCATTTCACCTCGTGGACTAATACCCACGGTTAGAAGAGATCCTCCGATTTTCGGGCTAGACATCAACTCGTCTAACATCGGTAATCTTCGTTGACGAGGATCGATTAAATACAGGACTCCGACACGAGCGGTTTTATGAAACCTTCGCTATTTCTCAGCAAAAATGGAAGATTTTGAAGTATGTTTCACTCACTTGTTCATGTAGTTTAAAATGCGTTGCATTATTTCACCGTCCTCCACGAAAGTGTCGTCGAATCCAGGGGTGTCCACGAGAATAACACGAGAGGAATTGCTGAGGTCTCTAGGATTGAAGCAGATGGTATGCTCGGGCATTTTGGTGACGGACTCTAGTCCTTCGCCTTCTGTCATTATTTTCGTGCTTGCAGCGATGTTGATGAACTGGGGTAGAATATGTGGAAGCGCTTAGAACGGGTCAAGCAGATATCTCACATGGCTTTTCCCGACTCCAATTTGACCAGTTATACTACAAATTCAAGCAACGTCAGACCGCTATATAGCATTGAGCAGGAGCCTACGTCAACTCACAGAATGAGAACATCCGAGTTGGCCTTTGCCAAAGTTTTAGGCATGTCAGGATTCAGAACGAAAATAGGGAAGAAATCTAGTGATTTGAAAAGGGCGCGACGACAAGTGGAACTTTGGCAGCAGTTATTGCGCGTAGTGGGCATGTTATTGCCATGCTGATTCCATATTGAAGTTTCTCACTTGCGTTGGTTATGCAACGCCTGCACGGCGTGCGTGTACTGCCCACTCCTTTTACACGCTTCGATCAACAGAACCAGTAATTGAAACAATTCATTGTTCATAGTAATTATAAGAGTATGAAAATGTAGCGGAAACGTGCAAAACTCATTTCGTGAGTAATCGACAATTTAAAGTGACGCCTTCAAACAACAGTAACCGAAATCATCTCTCGATTTAAACTACTGTATGACACCCATGAACTATGGTATCCGCGAGAAGCATTCTGATTGATAATTTTGGATCACTTCACTGCAGACAAGGTGTTAAAAAATCCGTAAAACTGCATTAATATTAGGGAGACATGTACTGTACCTTTCCTCCTGAATCGAAATATCCTGCTAAAAAATCCCCCTTTTTTACTTTCTAATACTGGCGTGATATGAGGGCGAATGGCCTCTAAGTGCGTTTTCATACCGTCCAAGGTGATAAATTCCGGATTGGAAACTATGTCGCCAATTATCTCCCAGGCCGAATCAGGGGTTTTGTTGAAGCGGGCTCGCGTAGCCTGAATGCCTCGTAAAGCGACCTGCAACTCCCGCTCTTTAGACGATTGGTGTGGCTCTTCGCTCCACTTTGTAGTTACAAGAATGAGACGAGGAGGACGAGGTAAGCGCTTGATATTCATCAGCTTCGATTGATCTGTCATGGTGAACCTAGCCTGAGTGATATCATGCAAATAAATGATACCAGCAAGTTTCGCGTGAGGTTTGTGCGCATCTCTGATTCAATTTATAATCAGAACAGAGCGCTTATAACAGAATTAAACTTACTTGGATCTCTCTTCAAGCCAATCTATAATCTTTTGCAATTTCTCCTGATCGCCCCCCTGATAGTCCTCGTCGTTGAAACCAGGAGTATCAATGAGAAATACTCGGATATTTGGAAATTTGTTATGGTGGTCCTTGTTATAGACTTCGTATTCTTTAACAGTCTTCGTACAAGGACCTAGAGAAGGACTCGTTGGGGGTTTTCCACCTTGAGGTCCTGCGGTCGAAACAAACTGCGCAAATGAGTTATCAGTTATGTGCGTATCTAGAATGCTTGGGGCCGCAACTGTGCTCTTCCCAACTCCTGTTTCTCCCAATAACCTGGATTAGGCTGTGAGTGCTCGGTCCAATTGACCAGACAAGCAATGGACGAACATAATCATAAGTGCCTCCCCACCGGCATTGGATGATCGAGGATTGCCTGCCGTACGTGTCGAGCTCGAGCTCATTTCGATGCGGTATGTGGATAGGTCGTGTTTAAGATACTCGATTTGCACGCTGGGAGATTGGACGCAAATGAAGTGAGCTCACAGCAGAAGAGAAATAGGAAATGCACGCACCCCACTTATATATAGGCCGTTGATTTCGACGTGCTGCAACTGTGCAAGAGACACGACGCATTCATGCCGTTGCCTCGTGCTGTGCGCGCAATAATTACTGAAGGCCTGTCTCCAATCCACGATCCATATACCCAAACCAATGACCGTCAATGAAAACATAATATCAAATCATCTCACTTCCCTCATGTTGAACTCCTTGCATAGATCACAGAAACGGTGGTTCTGGACTCTGTGGAAACAAGATCCAAGACTACGTAGTTACGGAATCGAATACAACATTTCTGAAATCCTTCAAATCAAATGATTAAACCCTGGATTCGGCAAGAGCGCTGAGGAGTTTGATCAATTACTGAAAAAGCGTAGAACGTCATTTTGTCAAGTCAAAGATAAATCTGTTTGATATACTGACCTTTGCCCATGAGCGCATAAATAAATGGAAAAACTTGGGCCTTCTTTTCTCTTCTCGCTTGAACTGCGGACGGATAGCCTCCAATTTTGTTTGAAACTCCCATAATGTAACATTCCATCCGGGAGAGGAAACTACAGCGTCAATCAGTTTCCAGGCGGAGTCGACCGTATTTTCAAAACGATCCAGTTGGACATATGCGAAAGCGTCCTTCAATTCCCGTTCGCGGCTTTCATCCTGCTGCAGACGATGCTTGCTCCATTTCGTAGTCGCAAACAAGACACCCGGAGGTCGCGACACCAGGTTCGCATTCATCACAGTTGGGCATTGTATCACCCGAGCCTGACTGATATCGTGTAGATAGATGACTCCCGCAATCTTTGCGTCAGGCCTGAATTGGTTGGTGATTAGATCGGGGTACGATATCGCAAAATTGTACTCACTGGGATTTCCCTTTCAGCCAATCTATAATCGCTTTCAACTGCTCATCATCACCTTTCAGGGGATCCGAATCGTTGAACCCAGGGGTATCGACGAGAACGACGCAAGATTTTGGGTTCTTTGGATTTTGGATTTTGAATTCTGTAACGCTAGTAGTGCAAGAGCCTAGATCATGTCCGATTTTCGGTCTCCGGTGGAGTTGCGGTCCTGCTTTATCAATAAACTGACAAAATGTCACTTTAACCTACGTATGTATATCTAGGGGTTGACATACTGTGCTCTTTCCAGCCCCCGTTTCTCCCAATAACCTGGATTCAGGGATGAGTGAGGAAATTGACGACGAGAAGAAACAGGCGAACAAAATCATAGGCACAAAATCACCGCAGGATGCTTGAGGATTCTTCGTTGACTTCATGGAATTGCAGTAAGGGAATATGCCGTAATGGATGTACTCTTTGCAATGAGAGGTGCGGACGTTGGGAGTTAGAAAGAAAGCAAACGAAGCAACAGCTGTCAGTAATATACCATTATTACGGTTGCCTGTGATTTATGAAGATGTATCACGCACCAACAGCCGTATGTTCAATGGATCGACCTTAGCACATCGTCCCTCGTGGTACGCGGATGGCATCTGATCTACCGGGCTCCAAATGTTCTTCCTACTATTCAGTGCGCCCTATTGCACTTCGAAAATGATTGGTTTAGGCACGATGAGTATCGTTGCCATATCGTCCACAAAATCGATAAATCAAAGAGATCTTACGCTAAGAGATAACTCCAAGGTTGGCGAAAACAGGGAGAAATGAACGAGGGATTGACAAGAATAGGCAATTCAGAAAAATGCGGAAGCCATGACGAGGCCATGATGCTAAAGAAGGTCCGAACGTTAAGGACTGCTGCCAACTGGATGCCCAGTGTCGGAAATTGCCGAGAACGGTCGCTCGATACATCCCTATCGAGGCCAGCCATTTACTGGAGTAGAATCTGCTAGAGGCTGCTGTGCAACTGCTGTGGAAGTCGTCAGAAGTGAAATTTGTTGCATGCATGATGCCTACTGTTGCCGAATTCGGCGGTGTTGAATTTCGGAGATTTCCGATAGAAACCGCCCTGTTCCGCCGTAAAAGCATTCACAGATTGCAAGAAAACGGCAGCCATCATCCAGAGCACTGGATGCTTGAGTGGCAGGTTTGTGGTGAGGCTATTATCGTCCGCGGATATTGGAATCTAATAGGAGAACGTTGGCCATGGGAGAACGACGTGGCTTAGATATTGTAGAGCATATACTTTCGCTGGAAATCCGAGTCAACACGAGCCACTTTTTCGAAGGCTAAATTACCTGTATTGTATAAGGTCCGGGAGACGGCCCAAGGACGACAGTAAGTAACAGCTGGTGGTATGCGGTACGGTAGTGCAACCTCTTCCCAATGACGGCAACCCCGAACTGATAAGCAATACTGTAGGTACCCCGACTCTTGAACCAACGTTCGAGAAGAAAACTTCTGCTCCGCCAAATGTCCACAATATGGGTCGGCCACTCACAATAAGGCGCCGACTCACCTAAATACCTCCAAAGAAAGCCAAGATTCGGCGAGGAAGAGTGACCCTTAACGCAGATATCTCACGAAGAGTTCTCCTGATCTGCTCCTGGCCATTCTGGTATTCCTCTTGAAGAGTGGCGTCACCCGCCGAAGCTTGCGCTTTCAGCTTCTCGGCCCTTTTCTTCTGCATGTCGAGCGCCTCCTGCAAGCTATACCGCAAGCTTTTTCCCGCCTCGGTGTCGGGAATGATTTTCTGCAAATTGACTAATTCATTCTGGATTTGTAGAATGTCGCCAGGCGTCTTCGTGCCCAGCTTTGGGTCGAGATTATTCTTCTTGTATCTATCGATAATGGCATTGATGATGTTCCAGGCAGACTCTTTGTCGTTACGAATTCGGAACTTCTGGGCACCAGCGTTAAGCATCCCCTTCCAATAGTTGTCCTCCAATTGCTTCTCCCGTTGTTGTCCTACGGCCAGCGTGACTCCCTGGTCCCACTTTGTCGTTCCGAGAATGACTGATTTCAGGCTGTTGTGTCCACACAATTTCATGAACACATCTATATTCCTGCGGGTCGTTCCTAGCATGCGCACTTGGGTAATTTCATGCAGATAAATGACGCCACCGAGCTTCATAGAATCGGAGTATCTGTCAGATATGCATGTTAACATCCTATTTTCCGCCAATAGCGCAAGGATACGCGACTCACGATGCTGCCAGCCAAACGGAGATGCGCCTCAAGATTTCGGAGTCATCGACGTATGTGTCGTCGAATCCAGGTGTGTCTACAATCACCAATCTTCCCGCAGTACCAGGTGGACTTGGAACTATAACAGGCTCGAGTTTGGCTGTACAGGAATTCAATTCATGGCCGACGGTGACTACAGTTCCACCAAGAAGTGTGTTGATAAACTGAAAATTGTTAACCAACAGTATCCATTTTTGTCTGTTGTGCTTACTGTGCTTTTCCCGACACCGGTCGGGCCCATAATTCTACGGAAAAGATGAATTTATAAGTATATATTTTCGAGTCAGCAACCACGTAGAAACCTTACGGGATGACGATATCTGTGTTCCTTGCATCTTTCATGATGGGGTCGTCTTTCGTGATCATCTTCCCCTTTCTTTTCCATGTTGTTGACGACATGAGGATAGCAGAAGAATAACAGTGGACAGAAAAGGTTTAGAGAGTAGAGACGTTAGTTAGAGAGTAGAGACGAATGACTCTCAATACCAGCGAACAAGCTACTGATACGCCTGGAGGAAACATGCAGGCTCGAGCGTGCATGCCTTTCGACTTCAATGCCAAATTTACTGCTGTTCGAGACCACGACTCCTCAGGCCAATCACGCATGTACGTGGTGCTGGGGTTACGTAGCTGTAGTATTTTCCCGGAACCACATGGAATGCACGTTTGAGCCGCCAGGTAGTTGGGTGAGCACGAAATAAAATTTCATCGACATGGCCAGTTCTACGTTCAGTCCATAATGTATGTAGTAGTGAGGATATGACAAGTATTAGAGATTCACTTGATTGAAGATCAAGTGGAATGAGAACGAGAAACCAACATTCTCTTGTGACTGGAGACGCCAAAAATATCAAAGCAGTATACTACAAATCGAGAAATATTCAAAGCTATTAGTCACGAATGCACAGAGGACAGCCAAAAGAAACCTCCCGAGGCGTTGGCTGATCAGTGGGTCACGTTCGGCGCCCAGAGTTCCATTTGCCAGTGTGATCCCCCACAGTGTATGAGCCTTGTAATGAAGATGTCGGAAGGCTTGATACCGTCATTATGCTCGGTTTTTATCGACCACTGTTCATAGCCGTGTTCTATCGGTCTCTTTGTTTCCTGGAAATTGAAGCCATTGATAAATGTCGAGTGGGTGACAGATATTCGCATACCTTTATCTTGTACGCAAAATCAATTACCATAATGGCGAGCTGTACAGCGACAGACCCCTGGCCATCTTCCCCTGCAACGTTTTCACGCGTTTTTCGAACAGCACCTTGGAATAACCAGGCCACTATGCTATTATCAGACAAGGTCTATGCAATAGACTCGCCTGACTCACGAGGGTTTGCACCTTCACTTCGCGTTCTTGAACATCACGGAAGACAGGGTCCGCATCCCCGATCAGGACAGGTGTTCTCTCGTTCAGGATGGCAGCAATTTTGACACCGATTTCGGGGAATCCTCGTAGTTGGAAGGTGATTGGCGAATAACGATAGTGGTGTGACTTTGAGGAGGTCGGTTCATCGAAAATGCGTTGTGGAACCAGTCTAAGGTTACTGGGCCCAACTGGATCGAGGCCAGTGTTCGACACGCGAGTGCTACTGTGAACAGGCGCGTCTTCAGCGCGTCCGTAAGTGTGATTATGTCGGTCGGGGCCCAGCACCGAAGAATTGTTGCGGCTACGCGTCGGAGCGGGAGACGTGGTATAGGAAGGAGTTGTATTTGTGTGGTGTGCCACATGGAATCGAGTGCGAGTCGGCGACCGGGCAACATCATAGCGAGAGGTGGGATAAGGTAAGGAATCAGAAGTTCGTCGTCGGGGAGTGGCCTGGGAGGACCGTAACTCTTGGTCAGTGACGACATTTTGAGATTGGAGGAGAAGACGCGTACCTGATATGAGATATCTTCTTGGCTAGGGCGATTAAAGCTGGGGCCTGTATAATATGTTGAAGAAGTGGCATCGCCAGGAAATATGGGGGAGGGTGAATAGTATGCAAGCGACGTGACCGGAATGTTATGAGAAGGAACGAATGTAGTGTGAGCATAAGACATGGTGAAGATAGTAAAGATTACGACCAGCGTAGAATAAATTGAAGGTTTAAAGAAAGGTTGAAAGGTTGGTTGGGCCAAAACGCGACATCTTCGCCGTATATAAGCTGTATGCCACAGACTGACCAAAAACGGGTTCTTTGCCAAAGCGCTGCGCCACTGCTGGCCTCTTTAGCGTTCTGTGGCCCTCCATTGTTTCGGATTGGCAGCGGCTAAATCTCTGGGTTTCCTTTACATCGAACTCGGTGACTTGAATAGCTTGAATATCGTCTTTCTTTTCTTTGTCTCCGTAAACCACCCATCGTATCTTTGTCTCCGTAAACCACCCATCGTATCTTTGTCCAGGCTTCACTTCTCTAGCCGAAGATTGTTTCTTGGAACATCTCCATCTTATACACGCGCATGTGCCAGCACGTAGCTTTAATCCACAGCCAAACGACTTCCGTTGATCATTTTGTGCGTTGTGCGCCTGGAGTGTCCGTTTGGCGACGCGTCAGGACGCGTCTGATCGCGTGGTAAGTTGGAACGTCGCTGATTATTGCCTTATTGCTGCCAGCGAAATACAGTGGGGAAGTAGAAGGGATGTATTTTTTCGCCTTTGGCATGTTTCATTCATCGCAGAGGTTCAGCTCTAGAGCGCTTTGTGGAGGTTACGGGCAAGTTACGGGTGGGTGAAAGTCATGAGCAACCTGAGTTACCTGACTCGATAGCCTTACCGAAGATTACATAACCATCAGAGACTAGCTTAAGCGCTAATTGTAAGCGCTTTGAACTTTGAAGGTCTCGCTCGAGCTCTGCGAACCGGCGCTATCTATCTAATTTCGATATGAAATGTCAGTCTTTTCAGTCATGAAATATAACTGGCACAGAGGAAAAATCGCCTTTTACCGTCACAAGTACGAAGTCCAAACATGCACAATGACGCAAAGCCCCGTGCTAAGTATACGTACCGGACTGACGATCTTTATACGTACAGAAATTAATCACGCACAAAGCCATCAACTGCAAAAATGAAATTTAATACACATGGCAAGTAATAAAACTACACGAAAATCAACTTGACTGTACAAGTACAGCAGGGAAGTACAGTAGCTAGAGAAATGAAAGAAACGAGTCATTCATTGATGGTAATAGTACAGCTTACGACACTCGCATTCAAGTTATTTATGTAACCTTGTCACGTAACCTCGAACAGTCGAACTTGAAAGTTGAATGCAATTCAATTGTGAAGAAAAAAAGGGAAAAATGTGTGGAGATAAAAGCACTAGGGCACAGTCGAGATCTATAAGTACTAGTGAACAACACCGAAACCGAAACCGAAAACACAAAGAAACATGAATGGATGGACAAAAAGGGAACGGTATTCGGTGCATGCGGTGCAGGAAGGGGAAAGGGACAGGAGTCAGCGCAGGAGAAGGAAGCAACCTCGGATGCCTGTGCTCATGGTAAAAGGGGCAGGATAGGGAAAGAATCGAATCCAGGGAAAGATATGTCGTATGTTGTTGTTGTTGTTACACGCTCGTCCAAGCGAACATTTCCAGTGGGATGAAGTGTGAATGCAAATGACAAAAACCAGGGTGGGATGACGGAGGGCGGAAAGGGAAAGGGGGGTAGGGAGAATGAACGAGAGAGAGTGTGTGATGCCCGACCCTATCTCCAGCTCGAACTCAAATCCGAGCAACAGATACGGATCGACGACAGTGGTGGTAACAATGCAAGGAATGTGTGTGTATGTGTAGTGTCCGAACGCAAAATGTAAATGCAAGGAGCGTAAAGGGATTCAGAATAGAGACATAAATCCACAAGATAGAGAGAGGAAACGAGAGACATATAAACAGACAAAAAAAAAAGAGAGGGAGAGACAGACAGAGGCATGTCGGTAAAAGTACACAGAACCAGCCAAATCAAACAATAACAGATCAAAGTAAAAAATGGGCAGCACGTAGCACGTAGCACGTAGCAGAAAGAAAAGAAGAAAAGCGAACGAGTGAGGTGTGCACGCAGAGAAAGTCCTGGAACGAAAAACGACTCCAAGAAAGAAACGTTCCAACAAAACAATCGAAATCGAATCGAAATCGTAATTGAAAGGATTTCGCAGAGAAGGTGGCCTTCGTATTGCCGCAAATCGAAGTGCGGCGAGGAGCATATGGTGGGTGATTTGTCGAGGTTGGAAATGGACGAAATGACGATGTAGATAGGTAGGTAGTTAGGAGGTAGGACGAGGGTAGGTAGGGCGCAGCGCCTACGCTTTCTGCGCTTAGCACCACCACTCGGCGCTCTGGCTCGGCTGTTCATTCGCTCGTGGTGGGTGGGGTGGAATGTCATTGACAGCGTATCGCCGACCACGCTAGCCGCCTGTATGTATGCGTGCAGCGGGTGCATATGTCGCATATCGAACAGGCGAAAAACGAGAGGGTTCCAAGAGAATAAACGCGCGCGGAATAGCGTCTCAGGCCAATGCGAATGCTATGTACAGGTGTTTTCCTATGGCACATACGGATGGATACCGCGTTGGTTTGGTTGGAAGAGCGCCCGAGTGATCTTGTGGCCGAGTGAACGGGGTGCTGAAGCGCGGTGCGCAGCGGCGCAGGCAATGTCTGGACGGTTCGGGTCGCATGGGCTGGAGGGTGTAGCTGGCAGCAAGAGCACATAGGACGGACGACGGGCGGATGGGTGGAGGAGAGCAGAGCAGACGACGACGAGATGGTTGCAGTCGTATATAGGTAATCGTCGGCTAAACGACCACGTTAGATTTGTCGCTTGGGTTTGTCGCGTGTGTTGTGATTGTCGAGTCGGTATGTGGAAAAAGAAAAAGAAAAATCGAAAAAAATACGAAAACTGAAATGAGTTGTTGCGTCGAGCCGCCAAATCGTCGAGTCGAGGTGTGATTGTGATTGTGGTTGTGAGTATTGAGTATTGAGTAGAATTGCAATTTGTCGAGGGAGAACCGAGTCAGTCAGTATCGAGACCAGCGAAACGAGTGTGTGTCGGCGCCAAGTCGAGTCGAGGCGACGTTGGCGATGGTTGGTTGGTTGGTGGTGGTGGTGTTACACGAGTATGAGTTATACATACGGAGAGAACATCTTGCTCTCCGTAAAAATCGAATTTCTTCTTCCTTCTTTCCCCCTTGTTCCTCCTCCTCTCCTTTCTTTTATTCCTTCCTCCTCTTCAATTCCTTCCTTCCTTCCGATCCTTCCAAATCCAATCCTCCACACAAATTCCTAATCCTTCCGAGACATATCTTGTTGTCCTCCTCATCCTCATCCCCACCCTTCCTCCTCTCCGCCCAAAATCAAATCAAATCAACTGAAACGCACTCCCCAAACACCCCCTCTCCCTCTCTCTTTCCCTCTCCCTCTCCCTCTCCCTCTCCTCCCTCCCACCCACACCCCTCATCTTCGCACCAACGCTAACACGCGCCACCTCCGCACATTCCATCTCCACATCCCCCTCCCCCTCCACAGGCACCAGCAGGCTCCCAAACGATATCCGCCTCGCAGGCGCGAGCCGGCGCACGCGGCGCAGCGTCTTGGCTTTAGGACTCATCGGACTCGTAGGACTCGTAGGACTCATCGGACTCATCGGACTCGTAGGTACCGTACTCGTGCTGCTGCCATTGCTATCGTTCCGTGCATGCTGAGAGCGGACGCTGGGGGGGTCGAGGTCGAACGCCGGTGCGTGGACGAGTAACGGCGCGGGGGCTGTCGGAGCTGGAGGTAGTGGAGAGAGGGCAAGGGATAGGGATAGAGCCAGCGCGCGC
Organism: Flammula alnicola; assembly: GCA_015499995.1. Lineage (NCBI taxonomy): Eukaryota > Fungi > Basidiomycota > Agaricomycetes > Agaricales > Strophariaceae > Flammula > Flammula alnicola. Next base: position 28,029 of record JADNRV010000252.1, on the reverse strand, counting down.
CGCGGCGGAGGCGGAGGGGTAGCACCCGCAGCAGGCGAGGCGGAGCGCATCCTCTTCGTCTTCGTTGGCGGGGTGTGCATGTGCATCGACACAGCCGCCGACGCCGACGCCGGTACACACGAAGATGAAAGTACAGGGGGCGGTGGTGGTGCATGCCGAAGAGTCGGCAACTCAGCCCCAAACATGCTCGGGTTCCGCTGCGCGTTCATCCGAACGGCGCGATGCACGACCTGGACGACCGGATGTGCGGCGTCCTTGGCTGTCTTGTCCCTTTCCTTCCTGTCCTTGTCCTTGTCCTTGTCCTTGTCTTTCTCCTTTTCCTTGTCCTTGTCCGCGCCATCGCGAACGTCGCGAACATTCTCCCGCTCCGCCTTGTCCCTCTTGCCTTCTGCCTTATATACCGAAGTAGTAGTAGCATTAGCAGGCTTGCTCGTCCGCATCTTCGAAGCACTGAGCGCCTTCGGGCTTTTCAGAGCAGCCACACCCTCAGTACACCCCACCAACGCCGCCCCTTTCGCGGTCTTCGCTTTCGGCGACGCCACCACCCCATCCCTATCCCTCGCAGGGGCCACAGGCGACGCGGGCACAGTCGCACACCCCATCGACATAGGCGACGAAGGCGCCGAGGACGGCGGCACAGACGCCACAGACGGACTGCTGGGCGGAACAACAACCGCAGAGGCGCCGGTCTTCGTCCGCATCTTCTTCGCGCGCCTCGTCCTCGCCTTCTCCTCCTCATCCGACGACGGGTACGACCCCGACACCCGCCTCGCGTGTTTCTGCTCCGCGCCGCTAACAGCAGCCTCCTGTCTCGCCTCCTGTGCGAGGGCGCCGTACGACGGCGCCCGTTTGAGCCCCGCCGTGGTGCTGGTGGTGGGTGGGTAGTCTTTGGGCGGCGGGGCCGGGGGGCCGGAGCAGAAGGAGTCGGAGCGGCGGAGGCGTTGAAGGCGGGGGTCGTGCAAGGGGATGCCAGCACCACCGCTGCTGGTACTGAACAGCGACCCCGAGGAGAGCGTCGAGGCGGAGCGGCGGAGGATGCGCGGGCGTGGGACGGCGGAGGATGAGAGCGAGGAGAAGCTGTTCAGGGTGGACGAGCTGGGCGTGGAGGGGTTGATGAGCGCGGGGACGTCGCTTGGGTGCGGGGGGAGGAAGATCTGCGGTGGGTGGTGGATGTCGTGGTTGTGGGACGGGGGATGCGGGAGTATGGGTGATAGCTCGGGTTGGGGAAAGTCCGATCAGTGCGTTGGAGGCGGTTCGAAAGCCTATTCGAGGGGAAATTTGATCAGTACGATCTGCGTATGGGGGGTAGCAATGGAGGCAGGGGAAGCAGAAGGTGATGTGCGGTTTTTTGGTTAGGGTGATATGCTTACCGAGCGATGTTAGGATTATCCTTGAGGTCAGCGGGACCGGGCTTGATAAAGTCCATGCTGGATTGCCTATAGAGCGGACGGCGGGGACCGATACCGGCATTGCGGAGAGGTTTTTCTTCACCGTCATGAAAATAAGAATAATTAGAGCCGTCATCGATTTCGACCTCCTCTGCGATGACTTGACGGCGCTGCTCGGCCAGGGCGTCGTCTTTTGCACGGGCACGGGCAAGCTCGAGGAGCTTGACGCGTGTAGCGCGTATGGAGTGGGGCCAGTCGGCGGGACCCTTGGCTTGGGAGACGCCACGGGCGATCTTGTCGAGGAGGTTGGAGGGAGGAATGGGGCCGTTGAAAGGAGTGACTAGGTGCGCTGGGAGGGCGTCGAGAGTCTGAAAGAACAGGAATATGAGAAAAAATGCACGGTAAAAAAATTACGGAAGACTGACTCGTGTTAGTAGGAGGACTTGTTCAGGTTTCCAGTCGAAATCCATATCGTCCGCGTTTGAGCTGTTCCAGCTGTCGGTGCTCTTCCTGTTGGCGGGGTAGTAGACGGGTGGGAGACATGGCGAGTGACAACTCCTGGGTGTGTGTGGTGAGGCGGCAGAGTTTAGAGAGAGGAGAGAGGAGCGTCTGTGAGGGAGAGGTGGATGGGGCAGGACGATAGCAAGGGGACTAAGACCGTTGGTGCGGCGCGACTGCATGATGAGAAAAAAAAAAAAGAGAAACTGGAAAGGAAGGGCTAGCTGCAGTAGAAAGCGAGTACTGAAGCAAAGATTAGTAGAGGGCGGCTGTATGGATTGCTCTGCGCGGAGAACGCTGGGAGCAGTGGAGAGAACAAAGCGCGCAGAAAAGAGAAAGGACCGTATGCTTGGGTCCAAGTCTGCGTGCATAACAAATAACCATCAACATTCCCATACATAGTCTTCCATAAATAGAAATCCCTGATCTCTTACATCTGCGGCGCTCGGACCATACTTCCTCGATCAGATTCCTCTCCTTCCTTCCCCATGAGCGTTATACTCGACAGCCTCTGACTCGTGTCCATAATAATAGTCCTTGCCCTCCCCTCCCCTCCCTCCGATGGACGAGTGCCCAAAAATAAGGCCCACAGATGCATCTGCCCACCTTCGCTTTTCAGAACATTCCATTTCGCAGGGTGCCTGTCCGTTTCATGCAACGTGTTTTGCAGCGTGCCCTTCGCCTATCGCTGGCATCACATACGCCTACTTGCGAACAACACAACTCCCTCAATTGCTTCCATTCCCCGCCAGTCCAAATCCCATACGACCCACCTCGTCTGCACGACTCATGCAGCGTGGCTATATGCGTCCACAAGACCCTATGTATCGACTTCCACGCACCGTGATCATCATCCGTCTTCAAAGTTCATGATTGATCCCAGCAATTAATTATATACATTAATGCCTATTCTACCTCCCACGCAGGGTCGAGATCTATGCGATCTATTCAAATATGTCTTCCGAATGTCTTCCAATTCCATGCGGATTTCTTACTTCGGAAATCATCACCCGACTCGTTCGCTTGCTCGAACACATGATCGCGTCGCCGCCTCTTCCCGTTGATACTCTCGGAAACACGGCGTTCAGCGAGTGGACCATGCCGTGTATAAATTCCTCCCCGCTCGGAAGCCCAACGCCCGTCTACCACCATCTAAGTAACCATCGGATTCTCCGTGGACGGACAAAGCTTGTATGTCCAGGCCTAATAGGATTCTTGGAGCGCGTTAAGAACGCCTCCAAACCCCGCCAAATACCCGTGTCAGTGTCACTTATACTACATTTACATTTGCTATACTACACTAACATCGCTAGAGTATACTATACTTACACTTGCTCTAGATCTTACCAGCTCCAGCTCCCTCCATCACTCAGAGGCACTGGCCCGTTCCTAGATGCGCATGCGATCTCGAGTCCTTCTTGATCATAAGTACATAAGATAACCCAAAGATAAACACATATGTATCTTCCGATAAGATGTATACCAGGCCGCTCTAACGTCGCGCCCGCGTTTCCGACGACGACTTTTTGCGTAACCTACTTACGAAATTTAAAGGTTCGTCGTCATCTTGGTGATAACCCACCTATATCTCCATGCCCACATTCATAACATTTTCACATACATACCATTCACACATACATACCATTCATACCATTCACACATACATACCATTCATAACGCCATACCATTCATAACGCTCATTATCCAGGGCAGGACGCACGAATGAACTCGAAGGCACGGTGACAGATGGCAACGAGCATAAGTAGTTAACTTCACGCGGGCTCACCTTCGCCGGAACTATGATATGTAGGTACTTTGACGTCACTGGCAAGGTAGTAATAATCCCTCGTCTTGCTTCTTGAGCTTGAACCTTCTTGATTCATTCACATATTGTGTGCGTGCATTCAAGTTTTCGCCTATGAATGGAACGCTACTCTGGCAAAGATAACTTATGTCCTCCGAGTCTGGACGCGTACTAGAACTAGAACCAGTGTTGGCAGATTGGATTGGTTCTACTCGCACGCAACTCATCGATATCCAGACTAAACATGATGCAGACTCAGATAAACGCCAGCACTATGTAACTCGTCTCCAAGTGAACTACTTTTCTCCTTTCCTCAAAATTTCCTCCCCCCCTTCCCACCACCTAGCCGCGGCCGCCAAGAAACCCTTCCCTTCATCTGTGCCTATGTACTGGTAGAAAAAGTCCAGGACCTGAGGCAGTTGGCATCTCCTCCCCGTTCCGTGATCAAGTACATACTAGTACTCCGTCTGGAACGTTCAATCCCTTCTCCAAGCCGTCGACTCCTTGGCTTGATGTGGGCCAGAAAAGGTAAACCTCCTTTTTTTGACCACCTCGCCCTGCCCTGGGTAACGAGACGTGCACATAGTGTGCAACACCGATACAGACGGATGTCGTATTTATTGGGGTGTAAGCATGTCAGTATCCTGGCGCTTATCTTTGGGGAGTAGTACGGAGTACGCCCTCCAGCGCCCGACGCCGATCGGATGAGATGACCCTTTCCCCTCGGGCCGGGTGGCTTGCTGTTTCTTGGTATGGAAGCGCGCGCTTATTTAGCCTCTCGCGAACGATCAATAATGGCCTGCATCGTTCGCTGAAATTTCAACGAAAAGGGACTCTTTCGTGCAAGTACAACGCGTATATAAAGTTACCCAGTACATGAATTGGTAGCGAAACGGATCCTCCGCCTTCGAGTGTGTATCTCCCTACGCTAAACCTGTGAAATCCTTATTGAACGCGTCTCTTAACATCTGGAGACGGGAATACATAGAGACTTACCAGAAGGAAAAATTTCTTAATGCGACGTGAGAGAGGTATCTTCATCTCTTTCGCCGTCTGCACAAGTTGTTCAAGTCGCTTCTCTCCCTCTGCAAACTGTTTGCGCAATTCTTCATCGTCACCCTTCTCCAACAGCACCCCAAGTTTTTGCGCTCTCTGCTTCTGCATAGCGATCAATTCGTCGAGAGAACCTTTCAAGGTTTTGCCTGCATCCGTCTCGGGGATGATTTTCCTCATATTGACCAACTCGTCCTGTATCCTGAGAAATCTGTCAATGTCCCTTTGCTTCTCGATTTCTCTGAGAATGTATGCGATCAGATCCCAGGCCCGTTTGCTCGACTCGGACGTGTCGACCTGGAATACGGGCGACCCTGCTTTGATCATTTCTTTCCAGTAGGCGGACTTGAGCTCCTCCTCGCGTTTCGAAGCTGTCTCGGGTTGCACCAAGCTCCACTTCGTGGTCCCTAGAACGATAGATCTGAGTGCATCTTTCCCGACCAAATTTTGGAGCATATCCAAATTTCTACCAGTCGTGCCCGTCATACGGGTTTGCGATATGTCATGGAGATATATGACGCCGCCCAGTTTCATCTTCTTGTTATACCTTCAGAGAATGTTAAATTATATTGTGAATGGCTCGAGCGGGATCTCTCACGATGCGGCTAGCCAAACAGATATACGCCTAAGTATCTCAGAGTCGTCCAGAAAGGTGTCGTCGAAACCCGGAGTGTCCACGATGATAAGCCGGCGCCCTTTCAACTGATTACGGAGGGAGGTGGGAAGCTCGGTCGTTATGATTACGGGTTGTAGATGCAGAGTACATAATTTCAAGCTGTGCCCGACAGTCATCCTGTCGTCGCCCAGGAGAGTATTGATGAACTGTGAGAATTACTTAGAGTCCAAGAAGAATTTTTAAGACAAAGTTTGGCTACAGTACTCTTCCCAACACCGGTTAGACCCACGACTCTAAAAGTAATCGAATCAGCGAAATTTCGATTGGTAAAATGGTAAGGGAGAGAGCTGACGGTATCACAATGTCGTTGGCGTTTCCATCTTTCATTATCGGATCATCGTCACGGTGCTTGACCAACGCCATTAGAGGTCTGCACAAATTCGGCATCGTATCGTTGCTTAATTTATTGTGGAGAGCTGGCTCTCTAGGGAGGAAAACAAAGGAACTAACACCGGGCGCAGGGGATGGAATAGGATTTGCGTCCGCATCAACAGCAGTCGGAATGCTATATGTATGCTAAAATGCATCTGCTGCATATCATCTGTCTCTCATTTGATGCCTCGAGGAAACCAAGCTTCGGTGCCACACGCTTCAAGAGACATGTGTCATGACTCTGAAGGCAACAATGGTGAGGCCAGGCTAGTTCCCAAAGTTAGACAACAACTAGGATTTTGGGAACTTCTTGCGTGAGGAATTTAAAGGCAAGTTGGTCAGGTAGAACCATTCCATAACGATGAAGATAAAGCATCACAGCCATATGTACAAAAGTATATCGCAGTCAACGGACACCAAGCAGGGCATACAGTGATATCCTACGGGCGCTTAATTTCAGGGAGTGCCCGACGAGCGCGCTTATTTATCTACATAACCTGGACCCCGTGCTATTTTATATTTTAGCCATGACGTACATATGTACGCTAACAAAAATCCTTCAATTCCTACGGCGCGCTCACATTGAATATCGATGAGTTACACCGCCTCGCACTAACGTACGTACTCCCCGGACTATCTCAGCGTATTGTCTAGATGGAATCTCGACAAATTCTACTGTATTCTTGTCCATTTAATAGACCTCGAACTATTCTCCACTGCATAACCACCTTCTCAGCATGACGCAAACTAGAGTACTTATGTTTGTGCGGCGGATAAACGCTGAAATTTGAAAGTCCACCAACGAGCCAAAGCATGCAACGCGTCATCTCTTGGGAAATTTACGTTGATGATAACGATATCTCCACCCTTCCCAACTCCATGTGATACATGAATGACTGGAAGCTGTCAAGTCATCGACAGTTGCATTGAACGAGCATGAATGAAGTAAGCGTGACTCTCTCAGGCTCTATTTTGCTGTTTATATCCTTGCATAGAACATCGCCAGATGCAAGATGCAAGCGCATCTAGGTTCTGTACTACTGTAACTTAGTGTGGATACTCCTTGACCCACGTTCGCGACAAAGGGAAAGTCTAGCATTATTTAAGCCTGTATGGCTACGAACGTGGATCCATACCCATATCGATGTCCTAAGCGCCACAACAGCCACAACTCAATGCTGCTCAATTAAAAAAATACAACCCCTGGAAATACATCAAAAAAAAAACATGCGTACACCTCTCCTGACGGGACCGAGCACCGAACCGGACAACTCTAGTCTCTCAGTAGTAAAAGAGGAGAGAAGGAACAGGAAGCGAAAAGAAGGTATCTAGAAAAGCGAAGAAGGGCAGTCGAATTGTACATCCAAAATGCGCAATCACCTGGCCCCTCGCCTCGCCTACTTCATGCTGACCTTCCTCGTCAAGCTCCTCAGCCGCTCAGCGTTCTTCCTCCTCCTCTCCACATCCACATCCACACTAACACTCCCCCGTCCAATCCCCGCGTTCATCTTCGGCGCAACTGTATAGGTTCCCAGTTCCCTCTGTGGGATCATAACCGCATTCCGCTTCACGCGGCCCTTTTCCGCCACCTTCGCCCTCGCCAGGATCGCGTTGAGCCTCTCACCCGCACGCATGTCGACGCTATCTCCCCCATCTTGGGCGACGGGCACGATCCGGTCCCGATACGACGCCGACCGCTTGATGATGGGCCGCGACCACACCGACACGAGGTCGTTCGCGATGCGTGTAATGTCTGGGGTCACGCGCTTGCACTTGGTGTAGAACAGCACAATACGACCGAGGCCAGACTCTTTGAGCACTGCGCTGTCAATGAACTCCATCTTCTTGATGATGTTGAAGAACTCGCGCTGGATATTGAGCGCAGGGAGGGACCGGTCCGGTAGGGGCTCGAGCCAGCGGCGCACGGCTTCTAGTAGGTTATTGTCGATCATGGATTGGGCGAGGGATGCTCTAAATGCGGCGTTTTGTAAATTAGAATACCCGGGCGGAATGGAGATGAATGTCAAATGAAAAACAACACGCACTTGCGTAAGGTCTCCATCGCCTCGGGTAAGAGCCTCAGTTTCGCCATTGCCGGGAGCTTCTCCTGGTTCGATCTGATATCCTCATCAACCGCGTTGTTCATCGTCTCCCTCAGCCTCGCCACTTCGTCGTCCGCGAAACTATCCAGCACCTCGTCGTTATTCTTCTTCTTCCTTGGCTTCGACTTTTTGCTCCGTAGGATCTCATCAATCTTCATGTCCAAACGAATTTTGTTCGCTGCATAAGGAAATGAAATAGTTAATCGGATGAACAATTGCCATAACGGAGCGATCCTCGGTCTGAATCACACGCAGAAATGGAAAAATTGAACAACCATGCGAACACGAAGAGAAGCCAACACACGAAAAACTTCACAAGGCAAACTCACCCTGTTCCGGTGGGAGGTCACTGAGGTCTACTTCAACCGGCTGTTTTCTTTTCCTCTTCCTCTGCACCTTGGGCTCTCCATCCTCGTTCGTAGCTGACTTCCTCCCTAGCGAGCTGCGTTTCTGTGCTTTGCCGACTGAAGACGGTCGCGCCTCCTGGACATAATCGTCCTCAGAGTCCCCTCCAGATGACTCATAGGCATCTCGTGGCTTCGACGCACGGGGCCTGGGTAGAGACGTCGGCTTTTGTTGCTGCTGGATTTCTGTAAAGTGAGACAAGTGAGCCCAAGTTCTTTGTTTGAAAGTAGCATGGGTAATTGCTGGGGTGGCACTGACCATCGTCCTCGTCAGATGAAAGCTCAGATTCAGAGCCTCCGAAAACTTGGCGCTCAAGATCGTTTCCCTGAAAAAATATGAGCAGTGAGTGCGGCGAGGACGTTGTGGGTACGCACCATGGTTGATTGAAGAGAGTAATACAGGGGGCTTACGTCGGATGTCAGGGACTGGTATTCCCACGCCACGGGCTGGGCTGTGCTGAAAAGTTGATATGCCGTAAAAGGATCATTACGGCATCGCACGTGACGCCAAGGGCTAGACAATTATCAGATCTCGAGGAGCGGGCGTCAGAGTTGAAATGAATGGTGGACGGAGCTGACTTGTAAACTCCCTTTATTTCATTCATGCGTGCCTTCCACATCCAGCTTCAACAGGGAACAATCAGATTCCCGTTCGCCCTCTAACCCGCACACTATCGTTTGTGTATATGTCGCAATCCTCTCTAGTCCCTTCTAATACCCTGTTTCCCTTTTTTCTCCTTTTTCTTAGGTGGTTATCGCCCACTTTTCCATTCAAATGACGCTCTATTCGAGCCCTCCACCGCATCTCCCACCTCTACGGCCTCTCAGTCTCTACCCTGGAGTAGTGACCTCACAGATGCCTCTCACAACGGCTGACAGCGGAGGCAACCGCAATTATGGCACCACCTCTCGAACTCCAAACTCGGCGCGACCCTTACCATCCATCCCTAGGCCCTCGCATGCACCGCAGATATCAATATCGAGAAACGGTGTGCAGCGGGGCCAACATACCTCATTGTCGCCCTCTTCTTCTCCACATTGGAGCAAGAAAGAGCTGCCTGGTCCACCACCGCAACCTAATTCAAGGCCAGCCAAACGTGTACACCACAATCCACACCCAAGAAGTCGTGTTCTTTCGAGTTTCATGCCCCGCATGAACCACCCTTCTCTCTGTCTTCTCACTGCACTCCAAATACCCCCCACCCTCGCCGCGGTTCTCTCACATCTCGACTGGGTCGACGTTTACCCCCTGTTCACCACATGCAAGGCATTGCATGATTTGTTTGCGAACTTGGCTCTGAAGGACGTCGTGCTCACCCGCTATGTGCCCGGATACGCACAAGCTCTGCGGATCCGCGACATGAATCATTATCACGATGTCCAAGTATCCATCCACGATCTGGATCTCCTGTGTATGTCCGCCTTTCCCTTTTCTAATTTATCTTTACACGTTCGTACGCACATACTGATGTCGCATTTTGGATTTATCGTCAGTGATATCCCAACGTCTTCTGCTTCATCGATACCCTATGCATGCCCTGCGGACTTTGACATCCCTATACCCCACATTCGAAGATGACGAGCATACGTCAAAACTCGTTGCTTTAGCGCGAGCGCACTCGCGTTTTGTGTTGCTATTGCAATCTCTGGTTCATAGCTCGTCCGACCCAATGCCCCTTGAACCAGAAGAAGTCCAATCCAAGTCTCGTTTCTCTCCAGTCCAGAGCCTGCGCGAGCTAACATTTCCAGCGCCCCTTGCTTATACACAACTGCCATCTCCAGCCCCAAGTCCTACAGACCTTATCAACACGCGGTCAAGGCACGAACGCAGCCGCAGTCAGCCGACCAACGGGAGCATCAACGCCAATGGTAAATTTAGTACGACTATCAGTCTACGCGGTAATGCCGGCACCGAGCATGAGGCATTGCGGTCAATAAAAGCCGCTCACGGCCCGCGTCCCTCAGCGAACAGCCTCACATCGATGATGTCGAGCAATGAAGCTTCCCCAAAGCGACGTCTGTCTATTTTTGGCAAGAACGGCATACGTCCGCCGCCACCGGAGGTGCCTCGGGCGCTCGAGATCTACTCAAGCAGTTGGCGCCGAGGCACCAGTGCCCATTACCACCAAGATGCGGCCGATGAGCACGGATTTGCAACTTCTCTGAAGCGCCCAAATAGGCGCTTCGCCTCGGTAAACACCTCCAGCGACTCATCTATCTCGGAGATCGCTGTCGGCCGCGATAGCCCGTTGAATATCTCGCCCCTCTCGTCCTTGGCATCCCCGCACGACCTCTGCATGGCCACCACGCGTCTGCGTGCACCCATTCTGCGGGTATTTGTGCCGTGCACGAAACTGGAGGACGGGGATGAGAGTTTAGTAAGCTGCGAAAGGCAACTCGAGGAGGCGGGTCTATGGCAGCATCTCTCGACCGGCGACGTCGTCTGTAACCTCGGGTATGTCCCACCGAGCTCGGAAGACGGCTCATCGGAAGAGCACGACGCGTCCCCCGCCGCGTCAGACACACTCCCCACCCTTCGACTGCACTCGTCGCGCAGCTACCCGAGCAACAGCAGCAACTCGGGCTCCACGTCCTCTCAGCGCAAGTGGCTATTATTCAATGGCGAGTTCCTCGTCCCATATACTCCGCCAGACCTCCTCCCGCTCGAACAGCCCTTGAACCTCCCGTCGCCGTTCTACTACGCGCACATCATGCCGCCGCTTGCGAACCTCACGTACACGATCAGCCGGCTGCCTGTGTGCGACGACGTCCCGCAACTGACGCTTGTGCACTCGGCGACCAAGGTGCCCAGCCCGCACTCGCCCAAGGGGTATGCACTTGTGAAGAAGTATGCGTGGACGGCGAGGGTTGTGCGGCTGAGGATGGGCGACGAGGGTGATGTGGGCGAGGGATGGTTCGGAGAGTGGGTTTTGGAATATGAAGGAACGGAGGAGGGCAAGCAGACATTGCTCGATGCGCTTAGCGGGCGGTCGCTTGGCAGGCGACGGTGGGAGCTCGTCAGGGAGAAGAGCGGTGGTGGGAAATTGTGGTTACGGTGAGCTCGTTGTTTCTCTTTGACCTTGGAGAGTGTAAATGGCTGATTTCATGCCTGCAAAGACTCCTTCCATCTTAATTTATGTCGTGAATAATTCCGACGCAGGATGGCTTAACTTCTTTTTAGACAGTGGACTTCTTCGTATATGGATTCTCCTTCTCTTTTCTTTTTTTGTTTCTCTCCTTTATCGTCTCTATTCCCTTCCTCATTACCCCGCCAATATACAAGGCATGCATACACTTCTCGTCCTCATACTATACAGCCTTTCATTGCAGTGACACCTTCCTTCATCATTTCAGTTTCACCCATTGGTTTGTCACGCACACTTCCTCTTCGCCTTCATCGTTCATGACACACCCATGCCTCCATCACCTTACCTTTGCATCTCCGTCTCTCAAGATTAAAAACACCACCGAGCCCAATATTCCTTTAATCTACCATAGTCTCCAAAACGTCCAAAATTCGGACGATAGAATACATACCTCTTCATGGTTTCGATTCAATTTTCACTTGTACAACACCTTATTCGCAGCATCGGATTCGTATGGTGTATTATATTAACGACACTTTATTTACTTCGGCCTTTTATGACTTGGGATGTCTTATAATTACGGGTTAATCTATCACTTCCGGCCAGTTTTTTTTTTTAACGTAGTCAGCATGCAATATGTATACCCGCAGAATGACCCGCAGAATGAAATTAGCGGTCAATCATGTGCAGATGATATAATTGACAGCTGTCAGAAACTGGGCAGACCGGTATCCTCATGTGCGTGACTCCGGAAGTTCGGCTTCAGTCGAGGCAACGGAACTCGGGAAAAACTATGTATAAACGAAATAAAGACACAAAAAAGACACAACTACAAGTACAAGCCCTCCGGTGTCCCCTCGTTCTTTCTGTAAAGCACCTACATGAGAGCAGTTGTTAGTCGAATGATGAGGAAACTCGAATCGAAGGCGCGGCATACCTTTTCTCGTGCTGTCGTGAAATCCGCCTTGGTCACTCGCATCCTGCGTTCACGCAGAGCAAGAAGACCCGCCTCGGTACACACAGCCTTGATATCAGCGCCAGAAAGATCATCCTTGGTCATGATGAACTCCTCCAAGTCGACATCCTCGCTCAAGCTCATTCTTGACGTATGCAGCCTGTAAAGAGACGTCAGAGACGGAGAAACAGAGACACAACTATGATTTATCAATACCTGAAGATGTGACGTTTGGTCTTCACGTCAGGGAGTGGGAATTCGATCTTGCGATCAATTCGACCGGGACGGATGAGAGCTGGATCAAGCGAGTCAATCCTATTTGTAGCCATGATCACTTTGACGTCGCCGCGGGTGTCGAAACCATCAAGCTGATTAAGAAGCTCCAACATCGTCCGCTGGATTTCGCGTTCTCCTCCTGACGTCGAGTCGTAACTAGGGCGAATTATCAGCTTCTGAAGAAAAGAACTGCAGTTAAATAAAAACACACCGTTTGGTTCCAATAGCATCAATCTCGTCGATGAAAACGATACTTGGCGCATGTTCTTCTGCCACCCGGAATAGTTCTCGGACGAGCTTTGGACCATCTCCGAGGTACTTCTGGATCAGCTCTGAACCGACGACGCGCAGGAAGGTCGCCGAGGTTTGATTCGCCACGGCCTTTGCGAGCAGCGTCTTTCCAGTACCTGGTACACCGTAGAGAATGACACCTTTGGGGGGTTTGATACCCATTTCTTCGTAAAGCTCGGGATGAGTAAGGGGCAGTTCGACCGATTCCTGTGGGAAAAATTAGATAGTAAGCACTCGCGGAATCTCCAAGTCGACGCTGTGGGCTGACCTTGATCTCCTGGATTTGGTTTTCCAGTCCACCGATGTCGGCGTAACTCTCTGTGGGTGCCTTGTCGAGTTTCATGATGCTAACCAGAGGGTCGGCGTCGTCTTGTAGCACACCAACGATTGCCTGCGTCTTGTGATGGAGCAAAACTTGGCAGCCAGGCTCCAGCAGGTCCTTGTCCACATATGACATGATAGACACATAGGATTCGGGACCAGACGCTGTGCTGATAATAGCATGGTCGTCGTCGATAATTTCCTCCATAGTTCCAACAGCCATAGGAGATCCACGCAGGTCGTCGACCTTTGACCTGTCCTCTTCGTTCTTCTCTTCCCGTGTCTCCTCAGGCTTGAGGCGTTCTTGGTTCTGAATGAATTCTTCCTCCAGGAGAAGGTAATCCTTGATTCGCTCCATTTTGAGCAGTTTCAGATGACATCGGGTCGTTGGGAAGACTGCTGGGAGCTTGGAGGCTGCGGAGGGACCGCGTCTCTTCTTCTTTCCTACGCGAGTCGGTAAAGGAGGTTCCCATTTTTTCTTCTGGGGCTGGGCGTCTTTCTTGTCTTTGTCGTTTCCTCCTCCCTCGGCTGGAGGCATCCCGGAAGGTGAGTTACCCTGTCATACATGTTGTGGTCGCGTTGAACGTCAATATTTAAACTTTACTCACCATGATTCACTGTCGTCTGTTGAAGTTTCGAGAAGAGGGCGTCCAGGGAGAGATTTGTACGAGTGCAAGATGTTAAGTGTAACTTTGAGGCGACGCGTCAGTCTTCTCGATTAGGAATATTTTCAACTCCGCTTCAACGCGTGACCACGCTCCATCAGCTGAAGCGTGGCAAACCGTCTACCGTTCTCCATTTACGCCCTCATGGATCCAGCCAGGACGCCGTTGACCGCGAGCTCACAGTTTATCCAAGCGGGTGAGTGATTCTATCTTTCCATAGCTGAACGTTGACTCATGCCTCCCAAGACGACGACGATGATGACCTGGACGAGGAAAACATTCCAGGTTTCTCTCATCCTGGACTCGCACAGTCGCCCGTGGCAGATAAAGGCAAAGGTCGCGCTACGTTCGTCCCTGATCAATTGGCACCGCCCATCACATCCAATGGTAGACCCATGAGCCCTGTGGTGTCTGGAAACATCGGTAGTTCATCTCAAGGCGCGACTCGGTCAGCGAACAGACAAATGCTCGGTGGTGTACAAGTTGAGACACGGTATGTGCTACTCTGGCTCCAAAGCCTTCAGTTCTGACTACTCATTCATGTTATTTATTCCAGTTATTCCGGAGGAGATACGTTGGATGAACCCGTAACCACCACGATTGTATGCTGTCTCGTCCTGTTGTCTTTACGAGGATATTAATGCCGCGCCCAAGGCCCGCGACTTGTTGTCGATATACTCGAAGCTTGTTCAAGTGCTATATCCAAGACGTTCTAGCGGTCGGGAGGTCCTCAAGTCCGTGTTTGACCGCTATTATTTGGCTGCAACGCTGACGGCTTTTCTGTAGAGACTGGGATCTTTGGGGACCCTTACTGCTCTGCCTTCTCTTAGGCATTATGCTCAGCGTAAATGTATGTCGGTTTAACATTATCACACCACTTCTGTTACTCATATTATTTTATCAGGCTCCCCCTACACAGTCGTTGGGTGTCTTCACAAGCGTCATCGTCATTTGCTCATTGGGTGCTTTAGCTGTGACTGTACAAGCCAAGGTAAGTTAATATCGAGCTTCTTTTTCTATATTTTCCGCTGACACATTTATGTTAGCTGCTGGGCGGAAGAGTGTAAGGCCAAACTTCAACATCGAAGACTATACACTAACCTTTTCTTTTTAGTTCATTCTTCCAGGGTCTCTGCGTTCTAGGATACTGCATAGCGCCTCTCGACATCGCAGCCTTGATTTCATGTTTCGTCCGAATCATCTGGATCCGTGCTCCGGTCGCTTTATTGGCCTGGGCGTGGTGCATTTGGGGTAAGCGTTGTCGTGTTCCACGTTGTATTGGAATTTACGTTTCCCAAAGCGTCTGTCAACTTCCTCGACGGCACAAAAATTGAACAGCAACGAATATTGCTTGCTGTATACCCCCTTCTGTATGTCATTAGTGATACCTCTTGGCTCATTTTGCTAACCCGTCCGTCGATAGCCTATTTTACTTCGTCTTGGCATGGATGATTTTGATCCAGTAATGTCTATCGCCATCACTAAGCATGCCCCCCCTGAAAGTTTAGTGTTATTACACCGGCTGATGCATGCATGTTTTGTTTATGTATTCCTGTAATCAAGCCCGTTCTCGCATAATTTTAACGTTGGATCACTTCAAATGCTACTATTGTGGCAATAGGATGGAAAGCGCTCAACGTATCTACCCATCGTTGAAGGGCGTTGGCTTCAACTTCCAGGAAACAAAGAAACCGATAGAACACGGCTATGAACAGGGGTCGATAATAATGATGGCATCGAGCCCAAATCGAGCCTGCCGACGTCTTCATTACAAGGCTCATACACTGTTGGGGGATCGCACTGGCAAATGGAACTCTGGGCGCCGAACGTGACGCACTGATTAGCCAACGCCTCGGGACGCTTCTTTTGGGTGTCCTGCGTGCGTTCGTGATCAAGTATCAATCCTCCTCCCACGGAGTCCGACCTTCTTCCACCCGTCCTCGCCGCCTGCACCATTGAGCGCGTAAAATTGGTTACAAGTAATTGTTACATGTCTTTTGACTTCTGACTTCGTTTAAATCGTATCAGACTCTCTTTAATGGTTAAGGTGGTCCAGAACACATTTGGGGTTTGCCTCATTGTGTATTGAGCTCGAATTTCGAAATACATCAAATTTGGAGTGCATGCGGATGCAGTTTACAATAGGAAGTTAATTCTCAGGATAGAGAGAAAGGAATCGATTTATGATAGCCTCTGAAGCTATTGCTAACGCTTCTGCCTGAGCCTGCTCATTGGCATCAAGGGAATATTGAAGCTGTAAGTACTTAAGAAATTAAATCCGAAGTTGGGTCTGTCATTTAAAGGAAGTGACTCCATACCAAGGTTGTTCTGTTCGAATAGTCCCTCCCGCTTGGAGCTCGAAGAACCAGAGCACCGTTGGGCTCTCGACTGCAGAAGCAGAGTACTTCGCAGCTACCCATGCTGCCAAGCAAGTACTTTGGCACCGTTCTTTATTCGCTGAACTCGATATTCACCAACCTTCGACTTCGACGATTTTCTCGGACAATCAGACCGCTGTTTCGATCGCGCGTAGTCCAGAGTTTCACACCAACGAAACACATCGAGGTCGCTCAGGGTCGCTCTTCACTTCCTTCGTGATCTCGTTAACTAGATACATCAATACGCAGCATACCTTCCACATTTATTCACAAAAGGTCTACCTAGGATTATGGATTATGGATAAAGAGCCTATGAGATTGGAGTTCTTTCCGAGCAATTGCAAGGGAATCATCCCGGGCCGGATGATGCTCAGCCATTCCTCAGGCCTCACTCTTCGAGGCTACTTATAGCTTCGTATGCTCCATAGATAATTCTAGTTACCGTAGCTACTAGCATATAAGCACATCACGAGGACGTCGGAATATCTTTACCACTGCGCTATGTCCTGTCAACTTGTGGTAGCGGGCCACCGCTTTGCGTGGCAGTACGACTCTTTTCCTTTTTTGATATTTTTATTTTTTATTTTTATTCTTTATATAAGTTGTAATTTTACTGATAGTGTGTCTACTTGAATCAATATTATATTATACCTCGTCTGTGGTGAGGTATCTCTAAGTAATACGGTAATTTTGGTATAGTCTCACTTGCTTCGATCACGGTACACTTGAGAACGCCTGTACATTGTGGGTATTGCATCATGGGATCCACAGGCAAGGGTGTTGGTCAATAATGCCAAATAATGCTCTATTTGGTGTTGGGGGGGCTTAGCAGTGTTTATGTCAGCACTTCGTTCGAAGTGCTGACATAAACACTCAAATTTAAATCTATTATTTTAATTAAATAATTTAAGTCATGTGATTTAATATGTGAGACAGAGAGGAGCATCGAGGATCTCGAAGCCTTCTGAAGGCTTCGAGATGGCGGGAATGATCATTAGTCTATTATTAGATGCTACATATTGGGTGATATCCACATTTTTCAGGCCAAATTTTGGTTTATACACCATAGTGCTGGGCTGTTATCTGCCCGGCAAACTCCGAAACGTCGATTTCTGACATTTCTTTCGAACTCACAACTCCCAAGTTCACGCTATCGCTACGAAAACTTGCATGCATGTAGAAATATATCAATTAAATGAATTTGTCTCCTAAGAATTTAAGAAAGTCGAAAGACGCGTGCTGGAAAAATCAACTTGTTACCTGCCTGAGCCAATGGCAGATAACATGCTGCGCTCGGACCCATGTTATCTGCCATGTTATCTGCCACGTCACGTGATTGCGTCCAATGCGTTCGCGTCTGCTCGGGTCCTCAGGCCTCAGCCTTTCTTGCCAGTCTGTAAATATCCTCCAAATATCCTCACCTCTTATTTTTCTCATTATGAACACCAGTCCTTTCCAACTGGTTCATTTCTCTTATCTGAATGAGTATGCAGATTATCATGTGCATGAAGTAGCCTTCTAGGTAGTTTATTCAATGATATATTCAACTGGAAAGCCATATATACATGCAATGCGGTGGTGCAGAAAAGATCTGAAGCCGTGAAAAGAAGAACCAAATGTCATGCAAAAAAAATTAGAGTGCTAGAAGTTGAGGTTAATATTAGAAAGGTATAGAGCAAAGTATAGAGTCAGAACATCAAAAGTCAGCTTGAATGCTGGCAAAAATATCAAAGTATTGGAAAGCCAAAGTCAAAATAGATGGGGTCTCATTACCTACAATTTTCAGCTGTAGTCTATTTTATTAATTTATGGTTTTTTGCTGAACTCAGGCAATGTGTGATGCGGTGAAGATTTGCGAGGAGTCGCGCGCGTAGCGCGCGGAAGTCCGGGCCATATTGCTTATAAATCTCCCCTTTCCCACCTCTTTTTGGGTCTTTTTCTTCTTTGGGAACCCAGTACTTTGGTGGGAAAACCCAAATTTTGGCCTGAAGGATCGGCCTGAAACCCTATATAAACCACACAAGACCTCATCTATTTCATAGTATAGTTCATTATAGTCTTTCTATGTTCAATAAAGTGCTTACATAAACAACTATGTAGAAAGTACCTGGCTGTTTCTCAGTTTCTTGTGTGGTTTATATAGGGTTTCAGGCCGATCCTTCAGGCCAAAATTTGGCCTGAAAAATGTGGATATCACCCAATATGTAGCATCTAATAATAGACTAATGATCATTCCCGCCATCTCGAAGCCTTCAGAAGGCTTCGAGATCCTCGATGCTCCTCTCTGTCTCACATATTAAATCACATGACTTAAATTATTTAATTAAAATAATAGATTTAAATTTGAGTGTTTATGTCAGCACTTCGAACGAAGTGCTGACATAAACACTGCTAAGCCCCCCCAACACCAAATAGAGCATTATTTGGCATTATTGACCAACACCCTTGCCTGTGGATCCCATGATGCAATACCCACAATGTACAGGCGTTCTCAAGTGTACCGTGATCGAAGCAAGTGAGACTATACCAAAATTACCGTATTACTTAGAGATACCTCACCACAGACGAGGTATAATATAATATTGATTCAAGTAGACACACTATCAGTAAAATTACAACTTATATAAAGAATAAAAATAAAAAATAAAAATATCAAAAAAGGAAAAGAGTCGTACTGCCATGCAAAGCTATAAACATGAGTCTATTACCTACTTACTATGCATGTGGATTTTGAACGCGAAGATTTGTTAGCTTCATCTGCGCCATGCTTATATAAACACTAATTCTATGCCTCGGGAGTCCGCTGCCATCACTGCCGGAACAAAAAATAGCCGTGTCGTCCAATTACTCAATAACTATCCATCCGTCCTTTCCCCTTGCTTGCATATAAAAGCAGTACCATTCCATTCAGAAAAACAAGTAGAATACAGATATGTAACTTAATAAACGCCAATCTGTACTGCCCAGAAGGTTGAAAGCTGGCTGCTGTACAGCTATTTTTAAATCACGAACATGCGGCTGGAGCTTACAAATCTGATGCCATCAAAGATAAGGGATGAACAGCATGACAATGCTTACAAATGTGATGCCATCAAAGATAGGGGACCAACAAGGTCGCTGCAAATCTGTTTTTTTGTGGGTAGCTGTAGATTAAAAGAACTCCCTTTTACTTACGTAAAAGAGTCGTAACAGATGGTCAGAGTGTAATGTTACGGTTCGTCAGCCCGTCCCATTTTTCTTTATCTTATCTACTTCTTGTCTGTCTCGTAATGTAGCCCAGCAGTACTGGACAATTCTGTTCCGTTATGAGTACCTTTCCGGTTCCGAATCTACTTTTAGTATGTACTATATTTAGTCCGACGACACGATTATCATCGGCCTACCCTTTTGCTTACTGTACTACTTTCTTATGACTCTGGAGGAGTCATTTAGGTACGCTTCCGCTACCTTGACACTTGGTCCGTTCGCGTCATCAACTAGTATAAAATACTGTAGTCTACTATCATGTACTTTAGCTAGTTCTTGAGAATACACGGCAACAGCCAAGTCTTCTTATAACGAAACTCACGAATACTTAAGTTGGTTCGAGTCCAACCTCTAAGTACGAACGATTGACTTAGCAGTTGCTTGAAGATACGATTAAGGTATCACTTAGAGATAAGAACACTTATCTTTAACGTTGTTACTTGAACATCGTAACAAAAGAACTAGCTCCTCAAAACCTCCACTTGCTATTCAGCACTTGGGACACTCCACCGAACAAAAACGAAACCCGAACCGAACTAAGGACTCCCCGGAGTCCGAAGAGACGAAACGCCTCCGAAGAGCTCTCTAAACAGGCCGACTGCATCTTCCTTGGCTAGAACCCGGATCACTCGATCCTCCACTCGAGAACAGATCCCAGTAGAACCCACACCCGAACCGTCCACCCCTAGCACCTCTTCCCGGCAACTCTCCGAAACCCTCGAAGAACAAGGACGCCCTCTCACTCCTACACAGACCCCTTCAGGAGAAAGGACCCCCGTTCAGTTCCCTTCTATCTTCGACGATCGAAACGACTTTCCTCAAGGTACTAGCGAAAGCTCTGCACCTCCCCCTGACCCTCCTAGTTCTTCAGAGGAACTCTCACCTCCCCCGGGACGACAACCCCCGAGAGGTCCACCTCCACCTCCACCTCCACCGCCAGGACCACCAGGACAACAGACCACTGTACCAATGGCAGCACCAGCGAAGGAAATAAACCTGAACCGTCCCCAGAATTTCAATGGCGATATTGAAAAATATACACCATGGATGAAATCAGTACTCCTCTACCTCAAGATCAACAGTGCTGTCTACGACACCGATGAGAAGAAAATAGGATTCGCTCTCTCCTTTATGACCGAAGGAGCTGCTGCAGCCTGGGCAGAGCAATTCTATGACTCTCATATGGTAGCAGCCACCGCTACGGTTCCAACCCATTTAAATCTAGGAACCTGGGACGCCTTCAAAACTCAGATTGACGTCGACTACGCCATTACCGACTCGCAAGGAAATGCCTTAGGAAAACTCTACGACATCAGACAGGGGAAGAAGACGATGGACGAGCACATCAACGACTTCAAGATCCTCATCATGAAATCAGGCATTACCGATCCACTGGCCCTGATTGATCTGTTCCGAAGATCAATCGGAAAGAAGTTGAGAGAAGCAATCATGACTAGCGACACACCTCCCACAACTCTCCAAGGATGGTATGATGCAGCCAAGAAGCGAGACACCGCCGCCAATATCTCTAGGACGATTTCTGCGAGATACGAAGGGCAACCTTCCACCCGAAACCCGAACGACCTGAAAGAAGACCATTCTCCTACAAGCCCCGAGACCCAGACGCTATGGACATCGATGCCATGTCTGTAGAGAAACGAAACGACCTGCTCCGCCGAGGAGCTTGCTTTATCTGCGAGCAGACTGGACATCTGGCTCGAGACTGCCCGAAACGAAGAACGAACACGAACGCGAACGCGAACAAGCCCTGGAGAACGAACTCGAACCCGAACCCGAATTGGAAAACCCGAACCCACCAGCCAAAAAGAAAATGACTGGACGAGAAACGGGCGCGCACATCCGCGCACTTATCGAAGAACTGGACGAAACCGAAAGAACTGACTGTTTGGATGACTTAGGAAAGGATTTTTGATTAGGGGGTACGATACAACGTGCGTAGCCTCCTATGTTCTCGTTCAATCTGTATTAGTAGCCGAAATAGAGAATAAGACTATGCTTTTACCTTGTTCTCTTTCGAGTGAAAATACGCGAGAAGAAACCGTTGAAACCTCGGCCCTGCTGGACTCCGGAGCAGCAGGAACTTTTATGGACCAAAACTTTGCAAAGGAACACGAACTACGACCCCGACGACTACTCACTCCGATCAAAGCAAAAAACGTGGACGGGACTTACAACAAGAAAGGGACCATTACTCACTACGTCATAATGCACCTGACCCTGAACGGAAGAACCACCCTGACCAAATTCTTGATTACCGGCCTGGCAAACAATCAATCATCTTAGGATATCCTTGGCTGGAAGATCTAAACCCCGATATTGACTGGCGATCAGGAACCCTGGCTTGGCGAGATCACTGGGACGATGCTCGAGTACAGAAACTGGAAACGGAAAACGAAACAGAACCGGCACTAAGATCCGACAGGAGCCCCACTTGTGAAGAGTATACTCCCACAATGAAGAGGACTGTCGAGACTGAAGAAATCGACCCGACGGCCGATCTGTTGATATCTTATATCAACGGAGAACTCACTTCAGAAGCAGAGGAAACCTGGATCAATGCCAAGACCACGGCAGCCCAAACCTTTGCCTTCGCAGAGAAAGAAGTCGCCCCGAAGAAGACCTTGGAAGAAATGATTCCCCAAGAATACCGTGAATACATGGATCTATTCGACAAGAAAGCTGCCTCCCGATTCCCTGAGTCAAGACCATGGGATCACAAGATCGAGATGAAAGAAGGATTTGTACCCAAGTCCTTCAAAACCTACGCGCTTTCTCCGACAGAAGAAAAGAAACTTGGAGAATTCTTGACGGAGAACCTGGACAAAGGATACATTCGACCCTCAAAATCCCCGATGGCCTCTCCCTTCTTCTATACCAACAAGAAGGATGGTGATCTCAGACCCTGCCAGGACTATCGCTTCCTGAACGAATGGACGATCCCGAACGCTTACCCGTTGCCCCTCATCCCCGAACTAATGGACAAACTGAAAGGAGCCAAGTACTTCACTAAGCTTGACATCCGATGGGGGTACAACAACGTCAGAATCAGAGACGGAGACCAATGGAAAGCTGCCTTCAAGACCAACAAAGGGCTTTTCGAACCTATGGTCATGTTCTTCGGCATGCGCAACTCACCAGCAACCTTCCAAGCGATGATGGACGACATTTTCAAGGATATGACGGACGAAACTCTGGACGAACACTGGATCATAATCTATATGGACGACATCTTCCTCTTCTCTAGCAGCAGAGAGAAACTAAAGGGATACACTAAACGAGTCCTGCAAAGACTCCGAGACAACGACCTATTCCTAAAGCCCGAAAAGTGTCTATTCAAACAGACAAAAATAGAATGGCTCGGAATGATTATCGAAGAAGGCCGGATCAGCATGGACCCTGCGAAATTGAAAGGAATTGCGGAATGGCCAGTTCCGCAAACCCTGAAACAAGTCCGATCATTTCTTGGTTTCGGCAACTTCTACCGGCGCTTTATCCGAGCCTATTCAGAAATAGCGAGAGCGCTAAACGAACTTCTGAAAAAGGACCAAAGATTCGAATGGACCGAAGCAGCGCAAACCGCCTTCGACACGCTCAAGGCTAAATTCACGGAAGAACCAGTACTTTTGATGCCTGATCCGACGAAACCCTTCCAAATTGAATGTGATGCTTCAAAATATGCCTCGGGCGCGGTGCTCTCCCAGCTAGATGTAAACGGTGCCAGACATCCTTGCGCATTCCTGTCGAAGACCTTCTCCCCAGCGGAACGAAACTATGAAATTTATGATCGAGAATTGCTGGCGATTATCAGAGCCCTGCAGGACTGGAGACATTATATCCAAGGATCACCGCATACGACGACCGTACTCTCCGACCATAAGAATCTCACCTACTTCCGCTCGGCACAGCGATTGAACCGAAGACAAGCACGATGGTCGTTATTACTGTCGGAATACGACATCAAACTCGTTCATCAGGCCGGCACCAAGATGGTACAAGCCGATGCATTATCTAGAAGACCAGACCATGTACCAGACGATGACAACGACAATGAAGACGTCACCCTTCTGCCAAATGACATGTTTATTCGACTTATCGACGTCGAACTGCAAGATAAAATCATGCAAACCGATAACCTCGACGACGAAGCCAGCAAAGCTGTCAAATTGCTGCTCGAACTCGGACCAGCAGAAGCTCGAAGAGAACTGCAAGACTGGACAATGGAATACAAAGACGACAAGAAATTACTCTTCTACAAAGGAAAAAACTATATTCCGAACGATCTATCACTCAGGCGCGACATTCTAAAACGCTATCACGACTCTCCCACGGCAGGACACCCAGGAGAATTGGAAACATTCAATGCAGTCAGACAACACTATTGGTGGCCAGGACTTAGGACATTCGTCAAAAATTATGTCAGAGGATGCGGACCCTGCCAACAATTCAAAATCAACAGGACGCCCTCGAAACCGGCTCTACTCCCTGCGGAAGGACAAAACTCGAACAGACCTTGGGCAGAACCGTCAATGGACTTTATCACGGATTTACCTCCGGTGGACGGATGCAATGCATTATTAGTCGTGGTCGACTATAAGTCTACGAAGGGGGTGATTGCTATACCCTGCTCAATTTCGATCGATCATGAAGGCACCGGTCAACTCTTATTGGACAACCTTTACAAAAGATATGGACTCCCCGACGCAATTACCTCTGATAGAGACCCCCGATTCGCTGCGAAAGCCTTCCAGGAACTCCTGAAGCTACTTGGAATAAAGTCCAAATTGTCTACAGCCTTCCATCCTCAGACAGACGGCTCTACAGAAAGGTTTAATCAGGAAATTGAAGCCTACTTTTCAATCTACTGTTCATCCAATCCAACCACTTGGAAGAAAAACATCGGAATTCTGGAATTCACCCACAACAATCGAAGACACGCAGACCGACAGAAGACTCCTTTCGAGCTATCCTTGGGTTACTCCCCCGTGCCTATACCCACTTCCTTCGAACATACCGACTTCCCAGATGTAGAAGAAAGGCTCCGTCAGCTTGACAAGGATCGAAACGAAGCTCTAGCGGCTCACGAACTCGCTAGGGCCAGGATCACGGAACGGATTCGATCAAACTTTAAACCATTTAAACAAGGACAACTGGTATGGCTAGATTCCCGAAACCTGAAAACGCGCTACAACAAGAAAATGGCACCTAGACGCGAAGGACCGTTCCCGATCAAAGACGTCCTAGGACCAGTAACGTATAGGCTAGAGCTCCCATCCACCTGGCGAATCCACGATGTCTTCCACGCCACCCTACTCATGCCTTATGAAGAAAACGACGTACACGGTCCCAACTTCACCAGACCGCCACCAGACGACGTAGGAGGAGAACACGAGTATGAAGTGGAATCTATTATTAACCACCGACGGTTCCGGAACAATCACTACAGATACCTTGTGAAATGGATCGGATATCCGATCACCGAAGCCACGTGGGAACCTGAGTCATCTTTTGACAATGCACAGGATATCCTGCACGACTATCAACAGCGCCTGCACATCACTCACAACGATTAACCCAAAATGGCGCCTATCACCTTCTATACTTGGGTCCCACCTTCCGAATTCGAAGACCTCTTCCCAGAATTACCTTACCACTCTCCCCGGTGTCCTTCGCTGTTCACAGAATGGAAACCAATCAATATCCCTCATGATGATGGCACCATCGCAATCCAAAACCTCCAAGAAATCCGCCGCCGGTTAGAATGGCGCAGAGAGGAGTTAGAAGAATACATGAAAGAAGAACGCATCGGGAAAATACCAATCAGCCCAGAAGACGTCCCTCCCCTATGGCGAGTCATCAAAGAAACCCCCGATGCTCCTGCCCAAGTCATTCTGACTCAGAATGCTCCAACGCTTTCCCTCTCCCCCGAACCCGCATCCCGATTCTCTATCACCCCGACCCAAGAAGACCCGACCCCGATGGCCTTTGGGCGAACGATTATCAAGAAGGCTCGGTCAGAACCGATCCTGTCATCACTTCGCAAGTTAACCAAGTCATTTGAAGACCTAACCAAGTCATTCCGGCAGCACACTAAATGAGTCAGAGGATCACTGGAGCCGTTGAAAGGGATTCCATAGCGTACAAAAATTGTATTTAAGCAGGACAAATTCCATCCTGCCACCCCATTCCCAAAGTCACTCAGACATGTCTGGGGCCTCTCAATATATCCAACAGATCGTCGATGCCAACGCTCAAGCTAGCGCGTTGGAACCAGTCAGGTCGACTTCTCCCACCCCGGTCCCTACCAGCTCTGACCCTGCGATAACCATCTCCTCAGCGACCTCGTCTCCCGCCACCGGCCCAAATCGGATTCCTATCCATCGCCCCACTCTCCGCGGTACCCCGGCTTCCCGACGTTCGGCCATAGATCGTGCCGTCCGAAACTTTAGAGCCACCACTGACGCCTCCGATCGCTCTGCGGAGCCAGGTCCTCAGGCACGTCAAGGTTCTTTGGAGCCCGGCGAAATCCCTACTGGTCGTTCCGTCCTGGCACCCTGGTCCACGGCCCATGTCCCACTCCTTACCTATGAAGAGTTTCGATTGGAAATCCTTTCGGATAGGGACTTCGATCAAATCATTGAAGCAGTTGCTGGAAATTATCACTTACAATACAACGTTGAAGCCATTCACAATGCCCACCAGACCATCGACAATCTCACCCTGGAACTAGCCCGCCACCGCACCATCGCGCTCAATGCGTTCGACCAAGCTATGTGGCACGGACTCGCTGACCGCGTCGAGCCCATATTTTCCCTTCGCAGAAGAAGACACGTCGACAGGGCTAACGCCAGCCTTGGGGTATTCCCTATCTCAGTTGAAACATCCAACTCCTCAAACCCGGACCAGCGCCCCCGTACCCTTAGGCGAACCGCTCCCGTTCGACCACGCAATCCCACCGCCTCTACGACTAGACGCTACGGTCGCATTTGCTTCATCTGTGGAGCCACCGATCACGTAAAAAAGGATTGCTCCCGTTTCATTTGCCGAATCTGCCATGAAGCGCGCCCCGGCCATGTCCAGTCGGACTGTCCGCGCTGGAGTTCCTCCAGCAACTCATCCCACGACGACAGTCCCATCGAACTCGAAGGGGACTACTCTCTAGATCCAGAAGCAGAGGCCAACATCTCCGGCGAACCGTACGGGAACTAGTCGAGCTGGAATCTCGACCATAACAGGGGGGTAATGTTACGGTTCGTCAGCCCGTCCCATTTTTCTTTATCTTATCTACTTCTTGTCTGTCTCGTAATGTAGCCCAGCAGTACTGGACAATTCCGTTCCGTTATGAGTACCTTTCCGGTTCCGAATCTACTTTTAGTATGTACTATATTTAGTCCGACGACATGATTATCATCGGCCTACCCTTTTGCTTACTGTACTACTTTCTTATGACTCTGGAGGAGTCATTTAGGTACGCTTCCGCTACCTTGACACTTGGTCCGTTCGCGTCATCAACTAGTATAAAATACTGTAGTCTACTATCATGTACTTTAGCTAGTTCTTGAGAATACACGGCAACAGCCAAGTCTTCTTATAACGAAACTCACGAATACTTAAGTTGGTTCGAGTCCAACCTCTAAGTACGAACGATTGACTTAGCAGTTGCTTGAAGATACGATTAAGGTATCACTTAGAGATAAGAACACTTATCTTTAACGTTGTTACTTGAACATCGTAACATGTTCAAGACTTGGCTTGGAAGCTTTGGCTTGGAAGCTACCTTTTCTTGACCTTTTCCTCATAAATCCCGAAAGGTGAACGAGAATACCGATCTCGTTTAGGCAAGCCTCCACAACGGAACATCGAGAAGACTTGCTTGGAATGTATAACGCAGATTGACACATGAAGAACAGCAAGCTTAAGGGAGGAAGAACAGACATTCTTTAACCCCCGACAGTTAATTACATTTCAGTACATTATTCTTTATAAAAAAAGTTGCCCTTTTCCCATCAAGGCTGGCTGATCCCCAAGTCGCACCGTCATGCCGCCCAAAATACACCTGCCGTCAGAGATGTAAGCAGGCTACTAAATCCAGGATTTGCTCTTTGCCCTCTTATATAGGTTTCGTCGTTGAGAGTGTCGGCATGAGGTATATTTGCTTGGCCTGTCTTCTTCTTGCAAGGGATCACATGGGTAGCCGCGTATGTAAGCCCTGCTTTGGCCGCCTTCTGGTTCACAATAGCATATTGCCAGAAAAACGGCGTGAGATTATCATCTGCAAAGCAATGAGCTGATAACCAAGATGCTGAACCTTGATACACACCCGAAAAAGGCTTGGTCATTGGACTACTGGAATCAGGTGCCTGTATATCTGGAAGGCGAAAGATACGTACCCAGTGATCATGTCGTATTCCTGGCATTTGTCCTTTATCCGATTTAAGTAAACGGGAGAGAAACATCAGGAGAATCCTACTCACTCGCGACACCTTATCATTTTGA
>JADNRV010000251.1:0-69416 GCA_015499995.1 Flammula alnicola | reverse complement strand
ACACACAGAACGAACGGCCGATGCATAAGAGCGTCTATGTTTACACGAAATTTGCGATTTGACTACGGATTGTACATCATAAACCTAGTCAAGTAAAACAAATAAAGTCTTACGGAATGCTTAAAAGATAGCCTCAGATACTTATAGCAATATAAGGAAATTCTACAGGCACTCTTTGTTTGGCATGTTCGTCTATTTGGCTCTTTGTTTGGCATGTTCGTCTATTTGGCTCTTTGTTAGAACTGTTCGTCTATTTGGCTCTTTGTTTGGCATGTTCGTCATTTGGCTTGACGGATCAGACTCTAAGTCAAATAGCAAGAGGAGGGTTGTGTATTTAAAGCAAAGATATAAAAACAAGTACTGAGTAATGCTACAAAAGATAGACCTTAAAACTATCTAAGGAAGCGAAGCTAGTACAATACAAGATACCAAAAAGATAACAAAACATTGGGCGGTATACTACAGAATGACCAAGACCCAAGACAAGACAAGATAAGCGATTATATGACTATAAAATAGAAGTCAGTATTGGTTATGATAAGAAAGAAAGGATAAGGTGGGGCTTACCAGGTCCAAAACTACTGGTAGCACTCGAAATCGTCCAAGTCGCCCACGTCGCGATCAAGAGCGTCTAAAGTAGCACGCTCCGAATCGGTGTCAAGGGAGGCAGAGGCTTCGTCGACGTCGGGCTCGCTCTCCTGATACGGAACGACACGAGGGCGGGGAGGAAGGATGTGGCTAGGGTGAAGGAGCCAGGGTGGAGTAGCAACCCCCTGCAGCAGAAGAGACAGCTCAGAGAGGGAAGTCGAGTGAGTAGGGTACCGATCATTGGAAGACAGATCGCCAGGAGACAAAGCCGACAAAACGTCGATCAGCGTCTCCATAGCATCGTCGTCAGCAAGGTACAACTCCTGGAATGAGTTGTCGGGATCCGATGCAACGAGCCGATACAAGATACCCAAGACCTCACGCGACAAAACGGAGATCTCGAGGTCACTCTGCCGCACGAGCGCTCGTTGAAGGACGTTGGTGGCGCTAATGCGCTGGATCCGTTCAAATAGATTTTGAAGGTCTAGGGGGTCCACAAGTTAGCTAAGAAAGAATATGACAATAACAGGGAACTTACTGGTCAGGGATGACTGGCCAAACTCGAGGAAAGACTCAAAGTCCGGCATCTGGTCCTTGAGCTTGGCTCTGAAAGAACAGATGCCACGGCGGCTCCTCTGGCACGGGATACAGCCCTGTTCACCCTGTGGTACGATGCAGTCCTCAGGTTTTAATCCTTTGAGACCGCACGCAATACACACGGGGGGCGCCTAAAGATACAAAACGAGGAGATAAATGCATGGAATAATAAGGACATGAAAGAACTCACCAGGGGTTTGGGTACCGCACCCAAAAGCAGAGCGAGTTGGGCAGCAGCCAACTTGCTAGAAGGAGAAGAAACCAGCTCGGGGGCCTCAGGGGTCACCTCTAGTCGAGGGCGCTTGCTACGAGCGTCGCCCAGAGCAGCCACCTTGCGTTTGAGAGGCCGAGGGGGGGTTTGGTCAGTATCCAGCGTAACCCGTGAGCCAGAAGCAACCCCAGGGCGAGCCTCTTGACGAGAAACAGCTGCTAGCTTAGCAGCGGCAGCACGGGTAACGAGGGGACGAGGGAGAGACGGGGGCGGAGTTCGCGCACGAGCCTTGCCCTTTCCCTTGCGACTCTTCGAAGAACGAGGAGGTACCTCGACAAAACAGCGAAGCCGCTCCTCGGGACGTCCAACTACCTCAAGGATAGGCGTCGGAGACGGTTGAGTCTCGCCCCGCCTCACCTCTGGGATGGCCGCTAGACCAAGGAGTTAGGTAGAACGAAAAACAAAGAAAACACGAAAACGATACATACCGGGGGTAGCTGGAGACAGCGACAAACGCGGTTCATCAAGATCCATGGTTGGGATTGCCGCTATGCAATAGACTTGTTAAAATCAAAAGATATAACAGGGAGAAACATAAAATATACGCACCAAGCACCGGTGATGGCGAGGGAGAATATGCGACGAGGGGATTTACGACAGGGGAATGAACCCAAGTCGCCTCTAGCAACCTCTGCGCCAGGCCGATGTAGTTGGACACGGGTGGTTCACTATCCATAGCAGCATCTGAGACTTCCTCGGGATGCAAGGGATAAAAATCCGCCTATGAAAGAACAGTTGGGATTGTCAAGTGAAGATACAAAATGCAAGGAATATAATGACTTACCACGGACGAGGGATCGAAATCAGCGAAGAAAGCGAACGGCGGAGGGGTTTCACCAGCGACATGCGCCAGGAAACACAGCCAGCGTCGTACGCGCACGCAAGCGACAGGCTCTGGAGATCTAGTGACCTCGAGCCCGCGCATGTAATTACCCTACACGGATGAGAGATGAGACGAGAACTTCAAGAAGAAATAATGAGGCACAGCATACCATCTGGATGGTTAGCCCACTAAGAGCCATCGAGGCCGCAGAAATGCGACGAGTATCCGGTGTAAGCACAAACATGAGGAGTTTGCGGCGGAGAATGTCCCAGATAGGTTGCAAATAGGCACAGATGGCAGAAGACATGATGCTATGATAAACAGAAGGAGGATATAAGATGAGGAGTGTTGACAGTGGTGGTTGGGAAGTGCGAAAAGTGTTGGGGTCTAAAAAGAGCGCCTAAAGCCCAGTTTATATACGCGGGCCAAGACAAGCTACAGACACCGCACCGAGTCACCGATTGCAACTGAATGACTATGACGGAGTGCGATTCTTCATATTCACCAAGAAAGAAGCAGCAGGATATGTTAAAACCTGATAGAATCAGTTGTGTAGCCTTTCAAGGAAGCGGAATCATTAGAAGCGCTTACCGATGATCAGGATCAGCAACGATTAAGGAAACTATTCCTAGGATGGAAAGACCTTAGAACACGAGTGGGCAACTTAAGAAAGTTTGCTAGGCAGGAAGTCTTCACCGTGCTTCTCATTACAACGGCAAGCTTTGCCGTGAGAACATAGGCGCTCCTAAAGGATTGCATAGGCAAATGTTGAACGAAGAAACAAATGAAAGAGGCCCTTGATAGTGTGTGATATGGTTGACTGGGGACAGTCAATATCTAAGTTGGGGGGAGATGAAGAGACCGCGAGCGGCTAGCTGTGAACGGACTACTATTCTCCTTACCTGAGCTATTTTTAGCACTTAGTAAAGCTTACAATGTAGTCTAAATGTTACAAGTCCGGACATTACAATGACAAGACTACTAAGGACTAGAGGAAACTATGCAAGATAACGAGGAATGCGCGGTCAATTAAAGACATTATCATTAGTAACTATTGAGATAACAGTCAATACATCTAATGAAGTGTACGGAATAGGCGCCTTTCAGTAATATCTTAACCATCCGGCCTATACAGCGAGGGCGCGGGTCTCTAGATTAAAGAACGGACATCTAGGCACACTACAGGACAGGTCGCGTGACATTGCCGAAGGCACCGAGGACAGTGGAGCAGCGGGGTAAAGCAGACGCCCATAGACGCGCCTGTAGCAACGCCGATCAAAGCTCGGATCAAAGGGATACCAAATTGGGAACACATACCATATCGGGTAATAACTTGGTACAGGAAGATTTCCGGGGTACATAACTCGACACAGCGAGATCCCAGATGCACGCCGAGAGTACCAGAGTATCGGGTACGGAGGACAAAGGGTTACAACCCTAATCACGAGGATTATCACGGACAGAACGGGTGAGGATTGCCCGAGCGTCTCCGACGAGATGTAAGCGCGTCTATGCTCCGGTCAGTCGATAGCCAATGACAAGACAAGATACCAATGAAAACGAAAGGTCACGAGCCTGTATACCACGCGGTCGAGGAGGAGTAAGTCTTAGGCGCTTAAGTTAGCCGAGCCGACGACGATCTGAGCTCCCGATCCAACCAAAAAGGCATGATTGAGCGGACGCGCACGGAAACTGTACTCCACAAGGCCGCCGCTCGCGCACAAATGCCCATGAAATCTCTATATTCTCGTCATTGCGTCTATGTAATAATATATCGTCTCAGTAGTATATAAGCAGCCCTGTAACACCGTAGAATACAAGCAATTTACCACCCACGAGATACAAGCACTTAAGAATTATATCTTAAGTGTTTCACCTCTAAGTACCAAGTAGCTTCAAAGCGAGAGTCCCATAATATAAAAAGAAACCAAGTAACGATATAAACGAACTGTTAAGACGAGAACGCGTGTCTAAGTGATTCGCCAAGACAAGTAAAGAGAGTTATAAGCCAAGGAACCTGTCTAAGTGACTTGTTCAAAACCTACCCTTTGTCAAAGGACATCTGGGGACCTGGACTGTAGTGTCGGTAGACAAAGCGTCTACGCGCCTCTGGCCATTGTTAAGGGACTGTAGTGTCGGCGGATCAGACATCTGCGCGCCTCTTTCCACAAGTATAGTTTTTGAGACAAGTAAAGACAAGTTAAAGGGCATAGAGCCATCTTCTCAATTGGAGAACAAGACAAAGCGAGATCAGTTAGCAGTTTGTGCATAGAGCACTAGTTTCCGAGTACCAGACCAGAATTTACACAAGTCTATTGGACTTAAAACGACCCATTGGCTATAAACGCGCCTAAGGCCTTGCCTGAGCCGTTGTATAGTTAAACACCTTCTTTTATCGCACACCTACTATCAGGTATCGATATTATAAAACTATTATCCTCCCCTTGGACGAACTAAGTCAACTAAACATTGATTTGGGTGTTTGAGTGTAGTAAAGTAGTTATTTTAAAAGTGAAGCAAGTCGGATTTGATAGTATCTCTCTAATAGACATTACAAAGTCTATTGAAAGCGACTACTTGATTATCTAGTAGTTCACACACACCCCGCACTAAGCATCTTTAGCGCAGTAGGTGCAGCGAACTCGGAAATGAAATGAAAGTGTAAACTAGAGTATTCTAGACAACACTATATAAAAGTGTATGTAACTCGGAGTCCAGGCGGTTGTTCTGAGTGTAACTCAGCCCTAATGGCGTGCAAGCTCGTCCTTACTAGCAGCGGCAATATAAGGCCGGGCCTGGCAAGGGTTTACAAGTAATGAGAGGTAATATGCCTGATGAAAGCTAACTACTAATAGATTTCATTCGCAAAACACCTGTTTGAAGCGCTTAGAGCGCGGGGCCCATAACCTGTTAAAGGTGGCAAGCGCGGGAACGTGTGATGCAGCTGTGCGCCTAATATGAGCAACTCGAAGCGAGGGACACAGGAGCTATAGTAAGCTGAAGTCCAGAGTGAGTAACTAATTGTATTGGGCAAAATACTAACTACTTGCCTGAAGTCCAGAGTGAGTAACTAAGGACTTCTGGCAAATGTCAAAAGACTTTATATACTAAATAGAAAGGATCTAGAAAGCATCTGGAGATGATCTGGAGATGATCTAGAACTTGATAAGAATCTAATCTACAAATGCACAACGAAGTGCAGATAAGAGATAAGATAACAGATAAGATAAGATAAGATAAGATAACTTGGAGACATGTGCAGGCAGTTTTAACAACTACTTGATTATCTAGTAGTTCACACACACCCCGCACTAAGCATCTTTAACGGCCTCCCAGTAAGGCGGTTCATGGTCCCTGGACTATTCGCCCAACCATTGAGTGACCCTGGTAGAGGCCACCAACGATGCTGCACTTTACAGCTTGCAGATCGACCCTGCCCTTCAATGCTGCTTAACAACCATCTGACTCGGTTTATGCCAGTTGGCGCTGGACTGGTCTTCAGCAGTGGAGGGTGGCCTGGCCCTTCTCAGGATGTTTGGCTTGTTCTAAATATAACTACCCCCGCTTACTGCCCCCTGTGCTTTCGCTCCCGCAATGGGTACGACAAGTGTATCAAGCCTGCCAATTTGGGGTACGGTGATTGTTCTCCCCTGATATGCCGTAGGCTTGCCAGGCCTGGAGATCCGCATCCCACACAGCCAGAGGATCATGACGACCAGCCTTAGTCCTGTATCCGTTTTACTGGCGTACAGTACCGATTGTGACAGTAACCAACTGTTTGTCACAAACTCCCTCCTTTGTAATCAGGTAGAAGGGGTGAGCAGGAATGGAACCCGCAACCTTTCCAGCAGCTGCACAGCCACCTCAACAGGTCTTTAGTGATCGAAACCACTGGGCTACTGTGGCCCGGTCATATCCTTTTCTGAAGTCACTCGATCAAGTGATTTATAACAAAATTTTACCAACTGCATTCTGGAGATGAAATCAGAGTTTGTTGTTTACTCGATGAAGAAATGGAAGACGAGTTCACCTTCATTTCCTCCTCCAACTTAAGGATATGGTCGTCCCAAATTTGCTTAACCCTGTCTTGAATATGGGTCCATCCTGGAATATCCTTCTTGTTGGCAAGTTCAGGGTGCAGCATCTTGAATATTGTGTGCATCTTGGGGTTCTCAATAACATTTAATGCCTTAAGAAACCAGAAGCTGATCAGCTTTTAAATTTTTGTGAATGGAATTTGAACTAGCCTGATCGTCCGAAACGATCCACAACGAGGGCATCTACAAAGGCACCTGACGAGTACATCGCACCAACTTCGGCAGGTATATTTTGAGTCTCGCTAATGTGTGATTGTTTGTGCCGGCAATATTCTTCAACAGGTTTGCGCGCAATAGAGGTGGTGATGGGAATCTTAAACCTGTTGCAGGTGTCAACCCAGAGATTGAGGTGATCGTCAACCAAATGTGTTGGAAGAGGAGTGGTTCCTGTCCTCAAAGTGAAAAACTGACTTGTCTGCTTTGGATTTCCAAGTTTCGCCTGCCTGCAGAAATGTGCAATATTAGCTTAGCATATCTAAACAATGGAGAATGACGTACTCGCAAAGGACACACTCTCGCCTGCCATTAACTTCCCGATAGAAGGTCCAGACATTGCTGGCTTTTTTCTTCTTTTGTGAACTTCTTCGAGGTGGCAGGTGTGGATTGCATTGCTGGCTGTGTCTTCCAGTCTGGGGAGAACCGCTAAAGTGCTAGGTTTTATCTATGTTGGAAATGATCTAGCTAGCAGTGCAGAAAGAACTCTACACTCAACACAACCAAACCACAAAACCAACAACTTGACTAGACGTAGTCTTGTGTGTGAGTCTCGGGGGTAAAGTATGAAAAAGGAGAAGTGCTTCGACTTGTAAACAAGTCTATGCAGGTTTTTGGTATGGGGTGGGTTTTAGTTCTGTAGAACTGGTGTGGTGACTTTCTAACTCAAACAGTGCCGACCTCGGACTTCCTTTTAACTTGACGACTGATATGAACTTTGACTTTAACTTGAGTTTAACAACCTGTAACTTTCATGCAGGGACTGCGGCGAGTATGCACTACAACTTTCATGCTACCACGACGGGATCGTGCTACAACTTTCATGTGGTCACGACGGGCGCACGCTACACTTTACAGAAACACGCGTCAAACTCTAGTTAACTACTCCTCAAACTTGCAGTGATCGCAAAGCTGTTTTGAAGCATCAAATGTTGGTCTTTATTAAATCTAGTCTGGTGCAACAAGATTAAATAGTTCCCTTAAGTATTTTTACTGGTTTTAAAGTGTCAACTGTGGGGTGGATTGCCTATTCTATATTCTGTCATATGTTGATGACAGCACTCTGATTTCTCAGGAGACCAGACTCGATCCCAATGTTGTAAACCTTCGTAAGGCCTACAAGATTATATTTGAGCTCTTTACCAAGTTCGCTCTCGCTCTGGAGCACGCGAAGTCGGAGATTTTTCACTTCGACAACACGGCCTCAGTTTATAACCCTGCCATTGATTTGGGTGAAGAACCCTACACTGGGGGCAAATGGCTCAAGCCGAAGCCGTTCTGGCAGTATCTTGGCACCAAAGGATTCACATCAGTTGTATCGATGAGGATGCTTGGGTCTTCTACCAGGGGACTGCCGCCGCATCTTAAGTTTTTTTTTTTTTTTTTTTTTTTTTTTAAATCAACAATTTATATACCGGTGCACGGTCACAGTCTGGACCCTATCTAATACAAATGAGTACGCTACAATACCCAAAGCAAAAGAAAGGAGTTGGTTGCTCGCAGGGAAGCATGCGGCGCATGCGAGCGCGACACGGGCGAGACTGCACAGCAGCCTGAAACCCAAATAATGGGCCTCGCAGCCCAGGAAATACAAACGCGTGGCGTTGTTAACACTACCGAGCGTAAGGTAAATAGGGATTAAAAGGGTGGACAGGGGAGTTACCCAGATGAAGCCAGAGCTTGCCCGGCTCTCCCCACTTCGTTGGCAAACTCGACGTTGTTGTTACACCATGGCGGGTCCTCCAGACGATGCATGCAATAGACTCAGAGAGTCACAAGTGAAGCCATGCAATGAACATGGCTGCGGCCCTCGCAGGATTTATCGCACCAGACTGGAAACACCTGTGGGCACTAGGTCTTGGGTCACTGCTCTAACCGCACCTAGGATTACCCCCCATCCAGAGTCCCTCATCCGACTCTGGCTTGGGGCTGGTTTAACGCAAACGCACTAGGGTTGTCGCTCAGAAATTTCTCAAGACCCCACACTAGGTGCGGGGCCCTGTGAGGTAGCATCGGGTGCTTGGGGCACTTGAAGATATGATCGTGCATCTGAGGATAAACCCCACACATGCAACCGAGAGCCAATGGGTCATTGATTTTGAACCGCTCATAATACGAGCCGATCGGAGCATGATTCGTGATAGCACGGCACATGCGGGCGAACAACTGAGAGTTGCGGCTGCCAACTTCTAACCACGGTCCTCCGCGAATGGGGATGGGCTGGAGAGGATTACCCTTTAGATCCTCGAGCTCCAGAAAGTTGGAGCCTAACATATGGGGGACTACGTCGACCTCTGTCGACCAAGCCTTCCACGCAACCTGATCAGCTCGAGCCTTGAGCCAAGCAGTAGATAGAGGGATGTCCAGGGTGACATGCACCCCCGGAAAACCCAGAACGAGGTCATAAGCCTCTTGATGAACATCCCACTCCATATCGGAGGGAGACTCTGCAAAAACGACTTTACGGTTGCCACCACCTTCAAACCATCATTCAAGTGTTCGACACACTACCAGGGACGAGCCCTGGTGAGAGTGCTGGGAAGGATCTACAGAAAGACGTGCAGCATGCATCGAATCCATAAATATAACTATCCGAGTGACATTCCCGAATGCAACCATTGCGGAGATAGCCACAGAGATGGCATCGAGCTCAGCATCAGTGCTGATAGCCCGTCTGGACGAGTGACATCTGGCCAAAACCAGAGCACCCTGCCGTTTGATAACAATGCTGTTGGCGGCCTGCCAGGGCCCCGGGGGGACCGAGCTGTCAACACCAGCATATGCGGTTCTTGGCTCATCGTCGCATTTCTCAATGAGTTTATCCAGTATGATCTTCCATGCAGCATCAGGGTCTTCAGCCCTGCTGATGCGCGGCTTAGCCATCCACGTGAATCGGCTTGCATGCCTATCCATGAGACGATATCCAGGCCTGGCTTCTGGAGGGGCGTGGTGGCTTAGCGGTTACTGCGTTGCCTTTAAGGGTGGCTGTGCACCATCTGAGAGGTTGTGGGTTCGATTCCTGCACATAGCAAGTACCATAAGCTTGTGACCGTGGGCTCCTCGCCGCGGTGCCGGAATGTAAGTCGTCTGCCGTTGGGCGCGCTGTCAGTGCTGTCGTTCTTTGAGGGCCTTCGGCAACCCACTGTAGTCCCCTTTGGGCGATGTGGGGCGCACGGGAGCGCTGTACCGTAAGTCGTCTGCCATGTTGCGGGGCGCAGCAGTTGTTGCCGAGCATGCGCTCCTCGCTGTAGGGCGCAAGGACCGTATGGTCGCTACAGGGGGCGGGCACAAGGACCACCGTCGTAGGCCTACGTCGGGCAGTGGGAGTGTCCGGGGTCCAAGTGATTCCGCGGAATGCTGATGTAAGTCGACCCTGGCACATTTGGGATCGTCGCTCAGCCTTATAGGTCGGTAAGCCGGCCAGGCTCGTGCAAAGCCGCTTTGGGGCACCTCGGATAGCAGCCCGTAAAGGGTCCGAAAGGATAGGGCACGGTAAGAACCGGGAATCGGTCTGATAACAACCCGACCTTGGGGAGACCACCGGCATCGATCCGGGTTTCGGTCGCATACCCACCCCTCTCGAGGGGCTAGGACAGGGCACCCGGCACGGCGCAACAGAGTAGTGAGTGCCGTCGTTAGTCGTAATAGGTCGAGCTCCCGGCTGCACGGCTGGGTAGGGGGCTTTCGGCAAGACAGTGACTCTGGACAGGATTGGGGATCCGCGCCGCAAGGCATAAGCGAACCACCTGCCGGGGGACGGGAAGGTTAAGCCGGGTGTCGCGCCCCGGTAAGACTGAGCCGTAGCGGTACTCGGGTAGTCCCCTTGTACTGGCTCGACAGATCTATATCCACTGTCGCTCGATTGGGCATAATAAGTTCCATTTCGGGTTAAGTTGAAGCGGCAATGTTGGGGGGCAGGGACTCGATGAGCCCCCTCCAATCGGTCTCCCCGCAAGGGGGGCCTAAATTGCGTGGGTGGGCTAGAGGGTTGAGGACTAGCGTCCTTGCCTTTGACCTTGCTCAGTTCTTTCCTTCTCTTAATCACGAGGTTCTCGTGATCATTCTCCGGAAGCTTGGCTTTCCACCGCTGGTGGTCAAGTTTTTCAGTTCTTATCTGGTAGAAAGGAAGACGCAGTATGCGTGGAATTCCTTCCTGTCAGACCCTCTGCAGGCAGATGTGGGCGTGGGACAGGGCTCTGCCCTGTCCCCTGTCTTGTCGGCCATTTACTTGGCGCCTATCATGCGTCTTTTCTACAAGAGGTGCCGTGAGATTCATCTTGCGGTTGACCTTCTGTCATATGTGGACGATGGTACCCTGATCTCTCAGGAGACCGGACTCGATCCCAATGTTGTAAACCTTCGTAAGGCTTACAAGATTATATTTGAGCTCTTTACCAAGTTCGCTCTCGCTCTGGAGCACGCGAAGTCGGAGATTTTTCACTTCGACAACACGGCTTCGGTTTATAACCCTGCCATTGATTTGGGTGAAGAACCCTACACTGCAGGCAAATGGCTCAAGCCTAAGCCGTTCTGGCGATATCTTGGGTTTTATTTTGATCGCAAGCTCACTTTCAAGGAGCATGTGGGATACTATTCCACCAAAGGATTCACATCGGTTGTATCGATGAGAATGCTTGGGTCTTCTACCAGAGGGCTGCCGCCACATCTTAAGCGCCTCCTCTACCGCACGTGCGTTATCCCCATAATTACTTATGGCTACCGCATGTGGTACTTCCACAAGGCCCGTAACAAGGGGCTCATTGCGCAGCTTACCAATGTTCAGCGTAAAGCTGGGCTTTGGATTACTGGGTGCTTCCGCACTTCTCCCTCGTATGGCGTCGAGGCTCTTGCCGGCCTTCTGCCCATGCCTTTACTTTTGGACAGGTTGAACTCTCGGGCAGTTGCTCGGATTTCTCTCTTGTCTGATACTCATCCGGTCCGGTCATTTATGGCTGGCCCTTTACTTAAGAAAGCCACTCCTCACAAGATGGCGATTGAGAACTTTACCGAGCGTCAGCGAGACAAGCTGCGCGGCGGACTTGTGGGCAATACATTGTTCCACCCCGCTGGTCTGGAAGAACTGGAGCCTTTTTCTCCAGACGCCAGGCCTGGACATCGTCTAATGGACCGGCATGCAAGCCGGTTTACATGGATGGACAAACCCCGTGTCAGCAGGGCCGAAGACCCTGATGCTGCGTGGAAAATCATACTGGACAAACTCATCGAAAAGTGTGACGATGAGCCAGGTACCGCATATGCTGGTGTCGACGGCTCGGTCCCTCCGGGGCCCTGGCAAGCCGCCAACGGCATTGTTATCAAACGGCAGGGTGCGCTGGTCTTAGCCAGGTGCCACTCTTCCGGACGGGCAATAAGCACTGACGCTGAGCTCGATGCCATCTCGGTGGCTATCTCTGCAATGGTAGCATTCGGAGACGTCACCAGGATAGTCATTTTCACGGATTCGATGCATGCTGCTCGAATGGCCGTTGATCCCTCCCCGCATTCTCATCAGGGCTCCTCTCTGATAGTATGTCGGACACTTGAACGATGGTTCCAAGGTGGTGGTAACCGAAAAGTCGTTTTTGCAGAGTCTCCCTCCGACATGGAGTGGGACATTCATCAAGAGGCTCATGACCTCGTTCTTGGGTTTCCAGGCGTACCTGTTACACCGGATACCCATCTATCTATTGCGTGGCTTAAGAATAAAGCCGACACTGTAGCGCGGGATGCCTGGTCGACAGAGGTCGACGAGGTTCCCAATTTACTTGGCTCCAATTTCTTGGAGTTAGAGGATCTAAAGGGTAATCCTCTCCGTCCGACCCCCGTTCGCGGTGGGCCGTGGCTTGAAGTCGGCGGCCGCAACTCTCAGTTGTTCGCCCGCATGTGCCGTGTAATAACGAATCATGCTCCGATCGGCTCGTACTACGAGCGGTTCAAAATCGATGACCCGTTGGCTCTCGGGTGCGTGTGCGGGAAATATCCACAGACTCGTGCACATATTTTCAAGTGCCCCAAGCTCTTGATGCTACCTCACAGGGCCCCGTACCTAGTATGGGGTCTTGAGAAATTTTTGAGCGACAACCCTAGTGCGTTTGCGTTCAATCGGCCTCAGGCCGGAGTCGGATGAGGGACTCTGGACGGGGGGTGATCCTAGGTGTCGTCGGGGCCTTGGCCCAAGACCTAGTGCCCAAAGGTGTTTCCAATGTGGTGTGATAAATCCCGCGAGGGCCGCAGCCGTGTTCGTTGCATGGCTTCGCTTGTGACTCTCTGAGTCTATGGCACGCATCACTTGGAGGACCCGCCATGGTGTAACGACAACGTCGAGTTTGCCAACGAAGTGGGGAGAGCCGGGCAAGCTCTGACTTCATTTGGGTGACCCCCCTGTCCACCCTTTTAATCCATATCTACCTTACGCTCGGTAGCGTTAACAACGCCGCGCGTTTGTATTTCCTGGGCTGCGAGGTCCGCTATTTGGGTTTCAGGCTGCAGTGCAGTCTCGCCCGCGTCGCGCTCGCGCGCGCCGCACGCTCCCCTGCGAGCGACCAATTTCTTTCTTTTGCATTGGGTATTGTAGCGTACTCGTTTGTATTAGTTAGAGTCCGAGCTGCGATCGAGCTTCGGAATAAAAATTGTTGATTTAAAAAAAAAAAAAAAAAAAAAAAAAAAAAGGCCTGGCTTCTGGAGCGAAGGGCTCCATGGGCTCCAGACCAGAGGGGTGGAACAACGTGTTCCCCATAAGACTGCCCCGCACCTTGGCGCGGTGCTGCTCAGTCATGTGTTCAATAGCTAGTCTGTGTGGAATAGCTGTCTTAAGAAGAGGACTAGCCATAAATGACCGGACCGGGTGGGTGTCAGACAGGACAGAAATCCGGGCAATTGCCCTGGAATTCAGTTGATCTAAAAGTAGATGCATGGGCAGGAGGCCCGCAAGGGCCTCAACACCATACGAGGGAGAGGTGCGAAAGCATCCTGTAATCCAAAGACCAGCCTTATGCTGGACGTTCGTGAGTTGAGCAATAAGGCCTTTAACGCAAGCCTTACGAAAATACCACATGCGGTACCCATAAGTAATTATGGGAATAACGCACGTGTGGTAGAGGAGGCACTTAAGATGCAGCGGCAACCCCCTGGTAGAAGACCCCAGCATTCTCATTGATACGACCGATGTGAATCCTTTGGTGGAATAATATCTCACATGCTCCTTAAAGGTGAGCTTGCGATCAAAATAAAACCCAAGATATCACCAGAACGGCTTTGGCTTGAGCCACTTGCCTGCAGTGTAGGGTTCTTCACCCAAATCAATGGCAGGATTTTTTTTTTTTTTTAAAAAAATCAACAATTTATATACCGGTGCACGAATGCAGTCCGGACTCTAACTAATACAAACGAGTATGCTACAATACCCAATGCAAAAGAAAGAAATTGGTTGCACAGTAGCCTGAAACCCAAATAATGGACCTCGCAGCCCAGGAAATACAAACGCGTGGCGTTGTTAACGCTGCTGAGCGTAAGGTAGATATAGATTAAAAGGGTGGACAGGGGGGTCACCCAGATGCGAGAAGAGCCTGCCAGGCCCTCCCCGATTAAATGGTAAAATCGACGTGGTCATAGCTAAGCGAGGACCGAAGTCCAAGCCGCCGTCCACCAAGCCGGGTCCTGAACGATGCCTCAGACGAGCCGCCCACGAGGGCCGACAAGCCAGATCTGGGACGACCAGACCCCGAGCCCCTTGCGGAGCCCGTCACTCCACCAAACAAACACTCACGGGCAGTGACTCGCTTTGACCGCAGCGCC
Organism: Flammula alnicola; assembly: GCA_015499995.1. Taxonomy (NCBI): domain Eukaryota; kingdom Fungi; phylum Basidiomycota; class Agaricomycetes; order Agaricales; family Strophariaceae; genus Flammula; species Flammula alnicola. The sequence goes on along the minus strand of JADNRV010000251.1, from coordinate 55,033 downwards.
GCCTGCCAATGAGATTGCCCCCCATCCAGAGTCCCTCATCTGACTCCGGCCTGGGGCCGGTTGAATGCAAACGCACTAGGGTTGTCGCTCAAAAATTTCTCAAGACCTCACACTAGGTGCGGGGCTCTGTGAGGTAGCATGTGCAACTTCTTGCACTTAAATAAATGAGCGTGCGTCCAAGAGCTAATGGATTGTCGATTTTGAACCGCTCGTAGTACGAGCCAATTGGAGCATGATTTGTTATTACACGGCACATGCAGGCAAACAACTGAGAGTTGCGGCCACCCACTTCAAGCTACAGCCCGCCATGAACGGGGGTCGGATGAAGAGGATTACTCTTTAGATCCTCTAACTCCAAGAAATTGGAGCCAAGTAAATTGGGGACCTCGTCGACCTCTGTCGACCAGGCACCCTGCGCTACAGTGTCAGCTCTGTTTTTGAGCCAAGCTACAGATAAAGGAGTATTTGGCATAACAGGTATGCCTGGAAACCCCAGGACGAGGTCGTGGGCCTCTTGATGAATGTCCCACTCCATATCGGAGGGAGACTCTGCAAAAACGACTTTACGGTTGCCACCACCCTGGAACCATCATTCAAGTGTCCGACACACTATCAGAGATGAGCCCTGATGAGAATGTGGGGAAGGATCAACGGCCATTCGAGCAGCATGCATTGAATCTGTGAAAATAACTACCCTGGTGACATCTCCGAATGCTACCATTGCGGAGATGGCCACCGAGATGGCGTCGAGCTCAGCATCAGTGCTAATAGCTCGTCCGGAAGAGTGGCATCTGGCCAACACCAGCGCACCCTGCCGTTTGATAACAACGCCGTTGGCGGCCTGCCAGGGCCCCGGAGGGACCGAGCCGTCGACACCGGCATATGCAGTTCCTGGCTCATCATCACACTTTTCGATGAGTTTATCCAGTACGATCTTCCATGCAGCATCAGGGTCTTTAGCCCTGCTAATACGGGGTTTAGCCATCCATGTAAACCGGCTTGCATGCCGATCCATGAGACGATATCCAGGCCTGGCGTCTGGAGCGAAAGGCTCCAGTTCCTCCAGGCCAGCGGGGTGGAACAATGCATTGCCCACAAGTCCACCGCACACCTTGTCTCGGTGGCGCTCGGTCATATTCTCCATAGCCATCTTGTGAGGAATGGCTTTTTTAAGTAGAGGCCCAGCCATGAATGACCAGACCAGATGGGTGTCAGACAAGAGAGAAATTTGAGCAATTGCCCGAGAGTTCAACCTATCCAAAAGTAGATGCATGGGTAGTAGACCCGCAAGGGCCTCAACTCCACGTGAGGGAGAAGTGCGAAAGCACCCAGTAATCCAAAGCCCAGCCTTACGCTGGACATTGGTAAGTTGCGCAATAAGGCCCTTGTCGTGGCCCTTGCGGAAATACCACATGTGGTACCCATAAGTAATTATGGGGATAACGCACGTGCAGTAGAGGAGGCGCTTAAGATGCAGCGGCAGCCCTCTGGTAGAAGACCCAAGCATTTTCATCGATACAACCGACGTAAATCCTTTGGTGGAATAATATCTCACATGCTCCTTGAAAGTGAGCTTGCGATCAAAATGAAACCCAAGATATCGCCAAAACGGCTTTGGCTTGAGCCATTTGCCTGCAGTGTAGGGTTCTTCACCCAAATCTATGGCAGGATTATAAACTGAAGCCGTGTTGTCAAAGTGAAAGATCTCCGACTTCATGTGCTCCAGAGCGAGAGCGAACTTGGTAAAAAGCTCAAATATAATCTTGTAAGCCTTATGAAGGTTTACAACATTGGGATTGAGTCTGGTCTCCTGAGAAATCAGAGTACCATCATCTACATATGATAGAAGGTCGACCGCAGGATGAATCTCATGGCACCTCTTGTAGAATAAACACATAATAGGCGCCAGGTAGATAGCAGACAGGACAGGAGACAGGGCAGAGCCCTGTCCCACACCTACATCCGCCTGCAGAGGGTCTGACAGAAAGGAGTTCCACGCATATTGTGTCTTCCTTTCTATCAGATAGGAGCTGAAAAACTTGACCACCACAGGCAGAAAGCCAAGCTTCCGGAGAACAATCACGAGAACCTCGTGATTGAGAGATGGAAAGAACCGAGCAAGGTCAAAGGCGAGGATGCTGGTCTTCAACCCCTTCGCCCACCCAGCCCTCACCATGTGTGTCAAAAACAGACCCGCATCCTCGGTTGAGCGCCCCCTGACGCCCCCAACCTGATTCGGGTGAAATATATCCTGTCCGACAGCGTCAAACTGAATGCAGTTCGAGATCATTTTCTCGATGAGTTTCCCCACAGTGTTCAGAAGCACAATAGGCCTGAATGCCTTAGGGGTGGAATATGAAGGCTTGCCGGGTTTAGGGATAATAACCGACATAGATTCCTTGAAAGAAGATGGCCAATGTCCCACACGCATGCAGGCATTAGCAATCGAGATGAGGACTTCCACTGAGTGGGGGTCCCGACATACAATCTGCTTCAAGTGGGACCAATTGACATGATACAGACCTGGAGAAGAGAGACCGGAACATGCAGAAAGAGCTTCTGTGAGTTCCAGCAGGGAGAAAGAGGCCCATTCCAGAACAGGAAGTTGCAGGATAGACTCCTTTTTTTTTTTTTTTGTAAATCAACAGTTTATATTCCGGGGCACGAAAGCAGTCCGGTCTCTAACTAATACAAATGAAGACGGTAAGCTACGCCCTTAAAAGAAAGAAGTTAAGCTCGACGGTGAGCGTGCGACGTGCGCGAGCGCGGTGCAGCCACCTGAAACCCAGATAGGTAGTCTCGCAACTACAGATTGTCCGTCGTTGCGGCGTTGTTAACGCTACCGCACGAACGGCAGATAAGAGTATTGGGATGGGAAGGGGGGTCACCCGAAAGTGAAGAGAGCCTGCCAGACTCTCCCCGGTTCAACGGTAAAATTGATGTTGTAATAGCTAAGCAGGAGCCGAAGCCCCCGCCGCCGTCCACCGAACTGGGTCCTCCGTCAGTGGCACATGACACCAGCTCGGAGAGTCGACGCCACCGGCCCTGGGACGACCAGGGCCCTAGGCACTTGCAGAACTTCGCCGCCGCCAAACGGAAACACATCACGGGTAGTCGAGTAGATTTGACCGCGGCCCACTCCGCGATCAGGATTGCCCCCCTCCCAGAGTCCCTCATCCGACTCCAGCTGGGTGCCGGGAGAAGGAGAACGCCGTAGGGTGCTCCAACAGATACGTCGCCAGCTCTGAAACAAGTTTCAGCTTCCGGCGAGTCCAAGGCTGCTTTTTGCACTTGAAAATATGATCGCGAGTCTGAGGATAAACCCCACACTCGCAACCGAGGGCCCTAGGGTCATCGATTTTGAACCGCTCGTAGTACAAGCTGATCGGCGCATGATTCGTAATTAAACGGCACATGCGGGCAAAGAGCGAAACGCTCTGACTGCCGGCTTCAAGCCAAGGTCCCCCGTGAGTGGGACTAGGCTGGACAGGGTCGCCGTTCAACCCTTGCAGCTCCATAAAGTTGGAGCCAAGCAGGAATGGCTGATCGGAAACTCTTTGTTTCCAATCTGCGCGTGCCGATTTGTCCACGAAATCGCGGACATACTGGAGAGAGAGTTTGGTGGTAGGAACGACGGCGACGCCGCGCATACCAGCAACGAGATCGTGTGCTTCATTCTGAACGCCCCACTCCATGTTGGAGGGAGACTCAATAAACGTAACCTTATGGTCAGGCGAACGCCTGAACCACGGCTCAAGTATACGACACACCATCAGTGACTGAGACTGGAAGGAGTGCGGAGAGGGATCCACTGAGAGGCGCGTGGCATGCATCGCATCAGTGAAAATAGTAATGCGTTTGACATCCCCAAAGCCAACGGCATTGGAGATGGCTACGCGAATAGCAAAGAGCTCTGCATCCGTAGACGAGGCCCTCCTGGCAGCATGACACCCAGAATAAACCTGTGCGCCCTGCCATTTGATAACAACACCAGTGGCGGCTTGCCACCCCGGAGGGCAGGAGCCGTCAACACCAGCGTATGCAGCGTCTGGATCATCCTCGAGAGACTCGAGGGACGCATCCAAGATAAGCTTCCAAGCCGCTTCAGGATCTTCGGACCTGCTAAAGCGTGGCTTGGAAAGCCACTTGAACCGATTGGCATAGCGATCAAGGACTCGATAACCCGGACGAGCCTCAGGAGCAAAAGGCTCCGTAGACTCAACAGGGACACTGGAATAATTGACATTATCCATAAGAGCACCCGTCACCTTACGGCGATGGGCGGCAGGCATGCGTTCAACTGACATGGGGTGGGGGGTTGCACGCTTAAGTAATGATCCGGACATAAATGATCGGATCGGATGAGTGTCCGAAAGAGTGGCGACCCGCACTGTAGAGCGGTCGCGCAACCTTTCGAGAAGTATAGGGATGGGTAGGAGGCCCTTGCGGGCCTCCACCCATCCCGAGGGCGAAGTACGGAATGCACCCGTAACCCAGAGAGCAGCCTTACGCTGGACTTGCGTAAGCTGTTTAATGAGGCCCTTGTTGCGGGCACCCTTGAAGAACCACATGCGATACCCATACGTGAATATGGGGACCACACAGGTGCGGTACAGGAGTCGCTTCTGCATAGGCAGTAGCCCCCGAGTAGAGGAACCAAGCATCTTCATCGAGACAACCGATGTAAAACCCTTGGTGGAGTAATAGCGCACATGCTCATTAAAGGTGAGCTTGCGATCGAAGTAGAAGCCCAGGTACCGCCAAAACGGCTTGGGCTTGAGGTAGTTAGCACGACCTCCGGTGTAAGGTGCATACCCGAGATCAATACTAGGATTATAATAAGCATGAGACTGATCAAAATGATAGATCTCAGACTTGTCGTGTTCGAGCGCCAAAGCGAACACCTTGAATAGCTCGAAGATAACAGCGTATGCCTTCTTGAGCATTGCAATATTATGATCCAGCCACTCATCTTGCACGATGAGTGTGCCGTCATCAACATACGAGAGGAGGTCAACCCTCAACCCAAGGTCGAGGCACCGCTTCTCGAATAGGTGCATAATAGGCGCCAGGTAGATAGCCGACAAGACAGGGGACAAGGCCGATCCCTGGCTTACCCCCACGTCTGCCTGTAGTGGGTCTGATAAAAAGGAGTTCCACGCATACCGCGTCTTCCTCTCTACCAGATAAGATGCGAAAAACTTGACCACCAATGGAGGGAAGCCAAGTTTCTGAAGGATAATCACAAGCGCGTCGTGATTAAGTGAAGGGAAAAACTGAGCGAGGTCAAAGGCGACCACGCTAGTCTTTAAACCCTTAGCCCAGCCTGCGCGCACAATGTGTGTCAGGAAGAGCCCAGCATCCTCAGTGGAGCGCTGACGCACTCTACCCACCTGGTTAGGATGGAAAATATCCAGCCCGACAGCGTCGAACTGAATGCGGTTTGAGATCATTTTCTCAATTAATTTACCAATGGTATTCAGGAGGACGATCGGCCTGAATGCCTTAGGTGCAGAGTAGGATGGCTTATTCGGCTTGGGTATAATTACCGAAAGCGAATCCTTAAATACAGATGGCCAATAGCCCACACGCATGCTTTTTTTTTTTTTTTTTTTTTAAATCATCAATTTTATACTGGTGCACGTAAGCAGTCCGGTCTCTAACTAATACAAACGGAGGCGGTAAACTACGCATGCAAAAGAAAGAAGTTGGCTTGACGGCGAGCATGCGACGCGCGTGAGCGCGGCGCGGGTGAGACGGCGCAGCCGCCTGAGACCCAGATAGGTAGTCTCGCAACTACAGATTGTCCGTCGTTGCGGCGTTGTTAATGCTACCGCACGAACGGCAGATAGGAGTGTTGGGATGGAAGAGGGGGTCACCCGAAAGCGAAGAGAGCCTGCTAGACCCTCCCCGGTTCAACGGTAAAATTTACGTTGTAATAGCTAAGCAGGAGCCGAAGCCCCCGCCGCCGTCCACCGAACTGGGTCCTCCATCAGCGGTGCATGACACCGGCTCAGAGAGTCGACGCCACCAGCCCTGGGATGACCAGGGCCCTAGGCACTTGCGGAACTTCGCCGCCGCCAAACGGAAACACATCACGCGAAGTTTAGGCCCCTCCTTGCGGAGAGGCCTATTGGCGGGCTACTTCGGGATTTCGGTAGGGAGTTATTACCCCACCTACTCAACCATCGAACGAATCGGAACTCGGTGATAGGGCCGCAAACCGGCCACGCACAAATTTTGCAATATATCATCTTTTACCTATGGAATATAACCGAGACAGAGAGACTATAACGCACCCAAGTTAGTAGTCTAAGGCCTAGCTATGCGACTACTAGCTGTCATATAACCTGTGACAATGGCAATCAGACGCGGTTCAGAGCTAGCTGAGTCCGTATGATAATCCGGGAGACAGTTAAAAGTTAGAAAACAGTGAAACATAGAACGCATAAGTCACAAACGACTAGCGAGGCATAAACGCACCATGGGGAATAAATTAAAAAGACTTCTGGATGCTTTGGACTTAGTGCGTGGTGAATTCAGTCCAATCAGTGTATTGCTGAATAGCTAGCTACAAAATACTACAACTAGGAGCGTGAGACACAGCTAGGGAAAGTTAGACGCGAATGCGTCGACTACTAGCGAGCGTATCTTGTGACTTACTGAGAAACGCACGGGATGCGGACGCGTTAGTTAGACGCACGCTCTACCCTCTACCCGGGGGACTACCAAAAGTGGTAATAGGACAAGAAAGGAAAGAAGGAACCGGCATCAATGATGGCCGCAGATCCGGAATAAAGCGGCACCGCTAGCTGAGACGCACGCATGATGCGCATGGTACGCGGAAGTCAGGAGCGTCCTAGCGCGCTAAAATGGGATGAATTTCCAAATCCTTGACCGCTATCTGGTCACCTGGAATACCCAACCCTATACCCATTGCCTGCAGGCATTATTTACACGAGATAAGAATGTTTTACTCTATTTTATTCGCATACCAGAACCACACATAGCTGTAGTATAAAAGATGTACTTTTGTAGCTAGTTACCTTAAGCAATCTCTTCCCAGTTTTATTTCGAGCTAAGACACAGTGTCTAGTAAGAAAGAGGGCGAATAAAGGATCAGTTTGACTTCAATAGAGTTCGTTTGAAAGCCAGAAGAAGGCTTAGTGTTAAAGAGAAGTTCTTGAGGACAAGGTCCAAGAATTTAGAAGCCAGAAGAGTGCTTAGAGGCCGGAAGAGTGCCTAGAGAAAGTCAGAAACAGAGTCCAAGTGGGCTAGCAGATCGTTCAGAAGGTAGCGCACAGTGCGGCCTTAGTTTCAGACGAGTTCCGAGCCTCCAGAGCAGCTAGTGCTTCGAAAGTCGAGCTAGTAGCATCTTAGAGAGCTTTTCTAAAAACATAAAACCTTAAAATCAATAAAACCGTTCATCCTTGTGATAAAACGAAGCTTGAAACGAAGATAAAACGTGTATTTGAATAATCCCTCATACCCACTTTAAACGAACCGTGAGGCGCTGTCTACAAGTCAGCTAGCTAAATAAAACAAACACTGTGGAGTACAGCACACTACATATTTCTGAAGCTAGTAGAGCGTCGCTCGACCTAGTTAGGATCTCGCTCCGCAGTTGTGTGTGTTGTTTAGGTCGCTGAGCGCGTAGCAGGTCTCTCATCGGGGTCCATCAACGGCCCCACTTTGGGGACCTGCCTAGTAGGTGCCGCGGATACTAGTCACCTCCAGCTTACATGGCAGGGGAGGTCGGCTGCACCGGCCATTCTTCCCGCCTTCCTATTAGGTCTGTTCATTTTTGAGTTCGATATATTCCGTCCCCAATCCATCAGTCGGCATGCCGACGTAAGCCCACCAACACCCCGGCTACAACTTAAGCCCACAGGAGTCTATTATGCCCGTGTGAACTGACAGTGGATTTGATCTCTCGGGCCAAGGTAAGGGGACTGCCCCGACCATGCCACGGCCCATCCGGTGAATCCTAGGCGTGTTACTCCCAGGCCGAACTTCCCGTCCCCCAGCAGGTGGTTCGCTTTAAGCCCAGAAGGGCGCGGATCCCCAATCCTGTCCAGAGTCACTGTCTTGCCGTGAAACTCTACCCAGCCGTGGAGCCGGGAGTACGTTTCAGACGACTAACGACGGCACCCACATCTACTTGCCGTGTTGGGTATCCTGTCACTGCCCCGGGTTGTTGAAACCCGGGCTGGATCATTGATCTGGGAATCACCCCAGAACTCCCCATGGTCGGATGGTTTTTAACCCGATTCCCAAACTTATCGTGTCCTATCCTTTCGGCCCCTTGCGGTAAAGTGCTAGGTTTTGTCTAAGTTGGAAATGTGCTGGTTATTGGTGCAGAAAGAACTCTACACTCAAAACAACCAACCACCAAACCAACAACTTGACTAGACGTAGTCTTGTGTTGCGAGTCTCGGGGGCAATGTATGAAAAAGGATAAGTGCTTCGACCTGAAAACAAGTCTACACGGGTTTTTGGGTGCAGTGACCACGACGAGTATGCACTCCGACTTTCACGCTACCACGACGGGATCACGCTACAACTTTCACGCAGGGACCTCGACGAGTATGCGCTACAACTTTAACTTGACTTTAACAACCTATGACTTTCACACAGGGACCGCGACGGGTATGTGCTACAACTTTCACGCTGCCGCGACGGACACACGCTACAACTTTCACACAGGGACCTCGACGAGTATGTGCTACAACTTTCATGCAGGGACCGCGACGGGTATGCACTACAACTTTCACGTGGACACGACGGACTCACGCTACAACTTTACAGAACCCGCGTTAAACTTTGCTTTGCCAACTCCTCAAACTTGCACTGATCACAAAGTTATTTTGAAGCGTCAAACTTGGGTCTCTATTAATTTTAGTCGGTTACGACGAGGTTTAATCTCCTTTGCCTCCACTATAGTGGATCGACGCGGGGTGGATTTCCTACTGTACTACATGCGTTACAAGCGTATTTATACCTACTGTGTGCCAAGCCTCTACATGTTGCATATGATTCTATGCGTATAATAGCTCTACTGTTACTGGTCCATGGTGTCGTGATTATGAGTCTACGCAGGAAACTGAGAGACCGACGCCGGCTGCGGGACACCATAGTGGCTAACATTTGGCGCGGGTTTCTGCCGTCTCGGCTTGACACAGCCACAGAATGGTTTCCTCAGAAATTGCTTTTCCGCGTGTTTCTGGAGTCTAGACGGCAACTGGACTAAGCCTAGCAATGAGCCGTTTTACGCATGTAATGCATAGGTGCGTTTTACGCGTGTAATGCATAGGTGCACGCATTTCACTGTGTCCGCTTTTCTGGCCGCATGACATACATGTCATGTTCAGATAGGCGCACTTAATGACAGGTCTATATTTAGCCTATGTGCGCCACAGCGCTTTTGGACTCCCATTCCACGCGGGTTTCTGGTGTCACTGGACTAAGCCTAGCAATGGGTCATTCTACGCGTGTAATGCATAGGTGGGTGCATCTGGACTATGTCCGCTTTCCTGGTCACATGACATGCATGTCCAGATTGACGCGTCTAATGGCCAGTCTATATTTAGACTATGTGCACCACAAGACTTCGGGATTCTCATTCTACGCGGGTTTCTCCAGTTGAAGCCTCTTGTTGGATTCGCAGCTACACACAGAGGTCATGCTTCTTTAACATTAACCTTGTTTTATATGTACTTCTGAGCTTACTAGCTAGATCCTCCGGACCGTAGCTAGTTACTTCTGTTGTACTGGATTATGTGGTTTCCCATGTGCAATCTGCTTAGTTGGCCAGTACGAGGTATACTGCCTACCCTTGATACCCTAGTGTAATAGTTCTAATGATTGGGAAATCGCAAAATTCCACGGGTGGACCGCACTGCACCCTATCATCTCCCCCACACTTATAATATTGACTGTCCCCAGTCAATGCCGCGTGATCTGATTGTGTCTTTCCCTAGGCCTCTGTTACTGGCTGAAATGCTGCACAGATCTCTCTGTATTTGCTAAACACTTCTGCACTGCCCAGAATTGTAAATCCATATTGCTGATCAATCAGGTGGACAATAGTAAGCCCTGTTTTTGGCTTTGACATTATTCAGCCCAGAATAAATCAATGTACCCATCATATGTTTTCAGCTCAAGCTTTAGCACTCATCTAGAACTCGCAGTACATGCAGCGCCCATCCATTCAAGCTCAAGCTTGAAGCGAGAAACTTATTGACAACTGCTTGATTGATGCATGCAATGCACAGACCATATTGGACCCAATACCGCACGTCAAATCTCAATGCTGATTTCAACGACTCTAACTGACACCACTTCTTTTATTTTCAGAGTTGGGTTTTCAGCCTTTGTGGTCATTGTCTAGCTCTATTTGATACATGACAATATCTGTGCCTTCTGCCAACTTTATGCAGACATTTTTATTGCTTTCATGCGTGAAAAGTCGCTCTCTATCTGACCACGGTAACTTGGCCCTTCCCTCCCCTGCACTTGAAATATTGACTGTCCACAGTCAACAGGTAACAGTGCTGAACAGAGTCCCTTGATATAGCATTTTACATGCCATTAGGCGGACAAAGCCACACTCAAGTTTCAAGAGAGTCTCCAGACAATTCCACGCGCAAAATCTTTCTGATTCCTTACAGGTGCATTGCCGTCCTTTTTGCACTTGCATTTTTCCGCATTTTCCGCGGCAAAAATCCAGCCCACTTGCCATGCATGAAGTTTGTCAGTTTTTACGCGCAATCCTCAGGTTTCATGCGCCACATTTCACGCTTTTTCTGCTTAAAATTTTACGCTTTTTCCGCTCAAACTTCATCAGGCTTATATGCATGAATTATTGAGGGTCCAGAGACAATTCTTCATAGAAAATAATACAGGAACAATTTTACGCCCACAACACTTGGAAATTTACACTCCTTTCATGTAAAATGCTGACCAATTTCTGTGTCTGAGATCACTGAAACATTGGTGCAAGCTTAGCGGTTTTCATGCGTCAATTTCCCTGCATTTCACTGAGTCAAACTTGACCAACTATTACAGGCAAGGTTACCAGTTCCACATGTGAATTTCTGCGGCCGAGCTTTTATGCTTTTTATGCTTGAAATTCTACGCATTTTCCTGTTACACTTGTCCGGTCTTTCTAGTCGAAAATTTGCAGCTTTTATGCATCAATTTTTACGCTTTTCCTGACTCATGCTTGTCTGGCAATTTCACGCGTTTTCCGCGCTTACAATTGCTGGGATCATGCATTATGCACCACACACCATGCGCGCTTTACGCATGAATTTTTATGGCCATGCTTCTGCGCTTTTTCTGCTCGAAATTTCACGCGTTTTCCGCAGTTATACTACGCATGTACCACGCACCATGCACCATGCAATTTCACGCGTTTTCCGTGCTTACACTTGCTGGAATCACGCATTATGCACCACACACCATGCGCGCTTTACGCATGAATTTTTATGGCCATGCTTCTGCGCTTTTTCTGCTCGAAATTTCACGCGTTTTCCGCAGTTATACTACGCATGTACCACGCACCATGCACCATGCAATTTCACGCGTTTTCCGTGCTTACACTTGCTGGAATCACGCATTATGCACCACACACCATGCGCGCTTTACGCATGAATTTTTATGGCCATGCTTCTGCGCTTTTTCTGCTCGAAATTTACGCGTTTTCCGTGGTTATACTTGCTGTGACTACGCATGTACCACGCACCATGCACCATGCAATTTCACGCGTTTTCCGTGCTTACACTTGCTGGAATCACGCATTATGCAGCACACACCATGCGCGCTTTACGCATGAATTTTTATGGCCACGCTTCTGCGCTTTTTCTGCTCGAAATTTTATGCATTTTTCATGGTTACCCTCGCTATGATTATGCACCATGCACCATGCATGTACCACGCACTATTCACCATGCAATTTCACGCGTTTTCTGCGCTTACACTTGCTGGGATCATGCATCATGCATTACGCATCACGCACCATGCATCACACATCATGTACGCACCATGTACCATGCACCACACGCGTTCTACGCATGAATTTTTATGGCCACACTTCTGCGCGTTTCCTGCGCGAAATTTTATGCATTTTCCGCAGTTACACACACCATTATTACGCACTGCGCATGTACCACACACTGTGCACTAGGCAATTTTATGCGTTTTCCGCAGTTACATGCATCATGCACCACACATACTGAGATCAAAGCTTGCCAGTTTTTATGCCTGCAATTTCTGTGCCTTTTCTGTGACAACCTTTGGCTGATTTTTACAATCAAGGTTACCCATCTTATGCATGAATCTTTGCGCTTTTTGCGAGTCAAACTTGTCTATTCTTTACAGTCAAGGTGACCCGTTCTACATGTGAGATTTTACAGCCAAGCTTTCACGCTTGTTATGCTCGAAATTTTATGCATTTTTCGCGGCTACACTTGTCTAGTCTTTATAGTCAAAGTTCACCAGTTTTTATGCATGCAATTCCTGCGCTTTTTCCGAGTAAACCTTGCCCAGTTTTTACAGCAAAGGGCCTCCATTTTACGCGTGAATTCTATGCGCTAACAGATGAACAAAATAAGCCCTCCAGGAATTCTGATGTGGTGGACTTTGTCTCTTTCTCAACATCAGCTATTCCCTTCCATGGACACTTTAAAACTCTTTTGTTCCTGCTGCCTCATTTTCCGCTTCTTTTCTCCGACGTGATAACACATACTGATGCAGGTCTTCAATGTCAAGGGAATTCAGTAAGTCTTCCACTTCACTTTGTGACAAAGAGGCCACTGGATGCAAATACTGTTGTTGGCTAATCTTTTGTAGCATAGCTGCTTGCGGTTGCATTAAGCGCACCATTTCTTTCAAGTGATCTGCCAACATTGCTTGCTTTGCCTCCAGGGATTTCTCGCGGAGAATTAGCTGGTCTTTTAGAGCAGTTATAGTCTGAGTTACTTCCTCAATGTTAAAAGAGGTTGTCTTTAAATTTTCATAACCAAGGTCGCTAAGGCTTTTGTATGACAGGCGCGCTTCCTTAGCTAAAGTAATAGCTGTATCCATAGTTTCATCTAAGTGATACTTGTCTTCTGATCTTCGGTCTATGGTAGCTGGGGCCATTCTGACTTTATCCAAAAGATCCAATTGACTTTGTATCATTTGTATGAACTGTGGCGTCAAGTAAGACAAGAACATGTCCACTGCTTCATGGTTTGACAATATAATGGGTGCTTGTTGCAACTTTTTAGCTTCAACGCGGAAGGCGCGTGTTAGCGCCTGAAGTCCAGACAAGTCTGTAATCCCAATTCCACGGTTTTCTCTATACACTTGTTGGAGTCTTTTTAAAGAGCCTCTCTCCTCCTCACAGGCCTCCTCATACTCTTCAATTACTTCACGCTTGAACCTCTTCCAATCTTTGGAGGTGTAGCTTTCTAATGCCTCCCATTCCCTCTCTGATCTAGCATCTGCATATTTTCCCAAAGTCCGAATTCTCTCCTCGCCATCTTTGATTAAATTTTCCTCATAGAGATCTTCCATTCTGCTAATAAACCTATTCAACTCAGATGGTTTTTCCGAGTCAAATTTGGGCGCATCTCTTGATGATGGCAATGGCATTTTGTTTGCCATTTTGGTTTAAGCGTGGATAGGTCTACTTGCACTTTCCAACAGCTGGCAATCCTGAACTGATTAGCACACACTGCGTTCTGCGCGGAAAATTTAACTTGTTTTTGCACAGAAATCTGACTTGTTAACACACGTACTACTGTCTCTTGACTAGCAGAATTGTACACGTGGAAACTGTGGCAATCGTGATCTGATTACAACACTTTCTGCAGTTTTTGCGCGGAGATTTGACTTGTTTAACACGCGTACAGCTGTATCTTGACTAACAGATGTTATATGCGTGAAAATGGGTCTTTGTTTGCGAGTCTGATATGAGCACCAAAGCACGCAGATTTTTACGCTTTCAACAGGTAGCACACACTGTGTTTTGCGTGGAAATTTGACTTGTTAACTCGCGTACAGCTGTCTCTTGACTAACAGACGTTATACGCGTGGAAATGGGTCTTTTGTTTGCGAGTCTGGTATGGGAACCAAACCACGCAGATTTTTGTTTTTGAAACTCGAAAACCACTTTCCTTTCACCCCCCTCGCGGTGGGCTCCAGTTAAAGTGCTAGGTTTTGTCTAAGTTGGAAATGTGCTGGTTATTGGTGCAGAAAGAACTCTACACTCAAAACAACCAACCACCAAACCAACAACTTGACTAGACGTAGTCTTGTGTTGCGAGTCTCGGGGGCAATGTATGAAAAAGGATAAGTGCTTCGACCTGAAAACAAGTCTACGCGGGTTTTTGGGTGCAGTGACCACGACGAGTATGCACTCCGACTTTCACGCTACCACGACGGGATCACGCTACAACTTTCACGCAGGGACCTCGACGAGTATGCGCTACAACTTTAACTTGACTTTAACAACCTATGACTTTCACACAGGGACCGCGACGGGTATGTGCTACAACTTTCACGCTGCCGCGACGGACACACGCTACAACTTTCACACAGGGACCTCGACGAGTATGTGCTACAACTTTCATGCAGGGACCGCGACGGGTATGCACTACAACTTTCACGTGGACACGACGGACTCACGCTACAACTTTACAGAACCCGCGTTAAACTTTGCTTTGCCAACTCCTCAAACTTGCACTGATCACAAAGTTATTTTGAAGCGTCAAACTTGGGTCTCTATTAATTTTAGTCGGTTACGACGAGGTTTAATCTCCTTTGCCTCCACTATAGTGGATCGACGCGGGGTGGATTTCCTACTGTACTACATGCGTTACAAGCGTATTTATACCTACTGTGTGCCAAGCCTCTACATGTTGCATATGATTCTATGCGTATAATAGCTCTACTGTTACTGGTCCATGGTGTCGTGATTATGAGTCTACGCAGGAAACTGAGAGACCGACGCCGGCTGCGGGACACCATAGTGGCTAACATTTGGCGCGGGTTTCTGCCGTCTCGGCTTGACACAGCCACAGAATGGTTTCCTCAGAAATTGCTTTTCCGCGTGTTTCTGGAGTCTAGACGGCAACTGGACTAAGCCTAGCAATGAGCCGTTTTACGCATGTAATGCATAGGTGCGTTTTACGCGTGTAATGCATAGGTGCACGCATTTCACTGTGTCCGCTTTTCTGGCCGCATGACATACATGTCATGTTCAGATAGGCGCACTTAATGACAGGTCTATATTTAGCCTATGTGCGCCACAGCGCTTTTGGACTCCCATTCCACGCGGGTTTCTGGTGTCACTGGACTAAGCCTAGCAATGGGTCATTCTACGCGTGTAATGCATAGGTGGGTGCATCTGGACTATGTCCGCTTTCCTGGTCACATGACATGCATGTCCAGATTGACGCGTCTAATGGCCAGTCTATATTTAGACTATGTGCACCACAAGACTTCGGGATTCTCATTCTACGCGGGTTTCTCCAGTTGAAGCCTCTTGTTGGATTCGCAGCTACACACAGAGGTCATGCTTCTTTAACATTAACCTTGTTTTATATGTACTTCTGAGCTTACTAGCTAGATCCTCCGGACCGTAGCTAGTTACTTCTGTTGTACTGGATTATGTGGTTTCCCATGTGCAATCTGCTTAGTTGGCCAGTACGAGGTATACTGCCTACCCTTGATACCCTAGTGTAATAGTTCTAATGATTGGGAAATCGCAAAATTCCACGGGTGGACCGCACTGCACCCTATCAGCGGGGTTCCCACGGGCTGACAGCGAGCCTCAGCCAGGGTCGACTTACAGAACCGTAGCGGCTTTGCCCGAGGGCCAGGGTCAGCTTACATCGGTCATACGGCTTTGCATCGGTCGACTTACGTCAACATTCCGTGGAATTGGTTGGACCCCGGACACTCCCAGCCCCCGACGTAGGCCTGCGAGGTGGTCATTGTGCCCGTCCCCTGTAGCAGCATCGCGCCCTTGCGCCCTAAGGCACGGAACGGCCTGCAGCCCCCGACACGCCCACAACATGGCAGACGATTTACACAAAGGGTCCTACAAGGCGGCGCCACAAGCCCTAAATGGGACTACAGTGGATTGCCGAGGGTCCCGCCCAACGAGCAGCCAACAGCGAACCCAACATGGAGCGCGACTTACATCAGCAACCTGCGGAACAGTCCCACGGACCACAATTATCGTATGTGAATCTGGGGGAATCGAACCCCCAACGTCTCGGATGGTACACAGCCACTCTTAAGGGCAACGCAGTAACCGCTAAGCCACCACGCCCCTCCAGCCCACACGCATGCAGGCATTGGCAATCGAGAGTAGGACCTCAATAGAATGAGGGTCGCGATGTACTATCCCCTTCAGGTGGGACCAATTGACATGATCCGGACCCGGAGCTGATAGACCAGAACACGCAGAGAGAGCCTCCATGAGTTCCAGTGCAGAAAAGCAAACCCACTCCCTAACAGGAAGCGTAGGGAGAGAGTTCAACAAATTGGCATCAAACACTCTGTCAGACGCAGAGTTGTAGGTACCGTGTAGCGCGCCCCAGAGGGTGGGCATGTCGTTGCAAGGCTCGCCACGATAATGGAGAGCCTCACAAGGAGGAAGTTTGCACTGTTGGACCCAGTTCATGAGGTCCCACGGGCGCTTGTTAGCAGACGCGATTTCATGGATCTGTTGATCAAAGAACTCGTGCTTGACATCTCGGATGGTTTTCCGAAAAGATTTCCAGTCCTCGGGCAGGCGACTGCGCTGGAACATGTCAAGGGCGTCTGAGCACTCCTGGGTCCACCAGGGCTTAGATTGCCGGGTAACAAAGGACTCTTTAGCATGGGACTCCCATGCAGAAGAGAAGACCAAAGCCACCGCTTGCGCAGCAGCCTCGATCTGTTCCTCGGTGTTAAGAGGGGCAGTCGGGTCGATAGCCCGAAGCCCCGAGCTGATAGAATTGATGAATGCTGGAACATCATCAGTAGGAAGAGACATCCGAACCGCCCCGTCAGGGGCAGGAGAGATGTCCAGTGTGGTCGAAATCGGAATGTGGTCCGATTTGAGTTGAATGTCTGGGCATCGGACAGTAGTTTGGTCGATCACCTGGTTGGGTGGGACGAAAGCCAGATCGATCACCGTTTTGCGCTTGGTGGGATCTCTTGGTATGTGCGTGGGCCCTGGGTTGCCAAAAGCAGCCAGTTCAAGCCCAAGAATAGCAGCGGACTGCTGCAATGAGATAGCGCAACCCTCCCGACCACTGTGACCTTCGTCCCAGTCCTCGGAGTGTGCGTTAAAGTCCCCGCCCATGAAATGGAAGCGAGGAAGTGCAGTGTCGTGGGCCTTGAGCCAATTAATGGCCCCATGGTCCGCGTCAGAGTAGACATTCATCAAAAAGAAGGTCTCGGCACTTGTTGAGAGTGACAGGACCTGTATATCGGGGTGATCAATCACATCCCTTCGTATAGACGGACGATACCGGGCCAACCTAGTCGAAACATAGGTCATAACCCGGGGTCGCTCATCAGCAGTAGTGGGCGCACGGACCATTGCCAGCCAATCTGGGTGGTTCGGTGCGCCTATGACATCCTCGCCCTTTCTGGTTTTAGCAGACGGGCGGTCCTTATGTGTCGCCAAGGGGGTTCTTGAACGAATATGATATCATAGATGTTGGTACATGTAGATAGTATTACATCCAGGGACATCCCGTCCCTGGCCACGTTTCAGCTCAAAACCCGCACCTCATCCAGCATTGGTTGTACTGGCATTAAGCTACGTTATGTGAGATGGGTGGGATGACGATTTAGCCAGAAATCATGTACCTCAGCATATTTAGCCTCGATCCAAGGACGGTCGAAGCGGTGTCGCCAGAACGAGCAGTGGCTCGAAGAGGCCCAATGATCTTTGTGGCACAAGGGGCACCGCGCAGTGTGGGGGCAGTCCGTACCGAGCGGAGTGCCTTTGGTCAGGGGCTTAGCCTCCGGGTGGGGTTTACAGCACGAGGCGGCGATGCGATGAACATCAGCCTCATGAGGTCCAGAGCAGCGCGCTTTGCAGGAATTCTTCGGGTGACCCCACCTCCAGCATCGAGTGCATAGGGGGACTCCGGCGCTAACAGTGGTTGGGCGAATAAGAATCACCCTACCACGGAACATGAAGGTCTTGTTGATAAGACGCTTCGCACGTTGACCCGATTGCGAGTCGTATATTTTGAAGAAGGCGTGGGCGGTAGAGCTCGCCTTCGAGTTGCGGATGACGCGAGGGGGGCCCGCGAGCATGATATCCATGGACAGAGGGGAGGCGAGCATCGCCATCTTCACCTCCGTGCCGGTGGTAGGGACCCTGGTGACGTAGTCACTAAAGGCCAGAAGATCGAGAGCCTTAAGATAAGACTTCGAGGTGGGGAGCCCAACCCACACATCAAGAGTGTCAGATTTGGAGGTGATAACATGGACGAATCCATGGATGATGTTGAGGTCGGCCTCGTTGGCCACACCAGAGGTAGCGAGGGATATACCCTCGTATGCACGAGAGGCAGACAGGACCCGGAGGGTCCTGGCTGCGTCTCGGAGTCCTTTGTCGATCTTGTCGCGAAGCTCGACAAGTTTACTGTCCTTGGGGCGCTCCCCAGGGCCAGAGTATTGGATCAGGACCTGCTTGCGAGTAGGTCCAGATGAAGTAAACGACAGGGTAGTCTTCTGCTTCTTCGCAGATGACGGCCCCACCGGATCCGATCGAAATCGTTTATTGCCAGACAGTTCCGCTTGCATGGCAGGAACTCGAGGCGCGGGTGGATAACGAGGGGGTCCACCACCAAAGGCACTAGGGCCCATGGCGGGGTCCCTCTGGGACAACGGGTTGGCAGCAGCCATCTCAGCATAGCTGAGACGACTGCTCTTCCAGCCAGCTGGCCGAGGAGGAATAGGAGGCGGAGGCCTCAAGTAGGAGTCCGCCGGCCTCTTGCGAGGCTGACGGGGGGCAGGGGCACCCTTCGAAGGCGCAACCGAAGGCTGCGACTTCGGAGGTGCTGCTGCACCAGATGGCGCTGTGAACGCCGGCGCCCTAGCCTTCCCAGTCGGCTTCCTAGTCGTGGGGGCGGGGGTGGCAGATGACATCCCAGTGTCCGTGTCAGTGTCCATAGGACCCGACCTGGAAGCACCAGGGAGGATAGAGGCCGTGGAGGCATGAATCGTCTCCTCATGGGGGGAGATCGAGGCCACAACCGTCGAAGTAAGTTCGTGGATGGTGCGATTACCGTCCGCATTGAGTGTAGTGGCTTCCCACCATGAAGATGTGTACACCGCTGAGATAAACCCAGCGATGGACGATGCGAGAGGTCGAGAGACCTCCGACCCAGCAGACTCCAAGGCCGCGCTGCCGGAGCGACGAAACCAGGACGATGCCATCCGGAGAGACTCAGAGAGTCAATGCATCACCTCGTCGTCTGACTCCGGAGGTGCGGTGGTGCTATCGCAGGTAGAAGGGCCTGCAGGGGGGCTTCCTCCCCATACATGTCCTCGTCTTCATCACCAGGATTGCCCTCTTCGCCATAGGGCACCTCACTGTCGTCGTGGATAATCGAAGACCTCGATCGGGGTCGATCGGGTCTCGGTGTGAGTTGCCTCGTCTGCTGAGGAACTGGGGATGCGTACACCTGCCTCTGGGGGGAGGGAGATGCAGTAGACTGCGCTGCCTGAACAGACGCAGTGGTAGAGGGGGCCAGCCTTGCGAGGGCGGCCTGCTGAACAGCGAGTCTCTCCGCTGGGGATAAACCAGCCAGCGGATCGACGAGAGCAGGCGTGGCGGGCGATCGGGTAGATCGATCGCCACCACCTTTGGGATTCGGATTGGTTTTGGGCGGCATTGCTTGCTAGTAACAGAGTGCCCAAGAGCGCTCGACGGTGTGAAGTTGTGGGGGACGATGTTGCTGGTTGCTGAAGTTGTTCCCACGGTCGACCGTAGTAGTTACTGGAAAAGGAGAGATCTGCAGGATAGACTCCAAGAGTGCAGCATCATATGTTCTATCTGACACTGAGTTGTACGTGCCATGCAGGGCATCCCACAAGGCAGGCAAATCATTGCAAGGCTCTTCACGATACTGGAAAGCCTCGCTGGGAGGGAGCTTCCGTTGTTGGACCCAATTTATTAGGTCCCATGGTCGCTTGTTAGTACCCGCGATCTCCCTGATGCGATCATCGAAGAAAACACGTTTCGTTTCTCGGACTATTTTCCGAAAAGATTTCCAATTCTCGGGGGAGCGATCCCCGCGAAAATTGAGCAAGGCGTCTGAGCACTCCTGGGACCACCAGGGCTTCGAACGCTTAGTAATAGAGGTCTCTTTAGCATGGGCAGACCATGCATCTGAGAAAATCTGTGCCACTTCACTAGTCCCTACCACTTTTTATGATAAATCTTAAGCAAATGCCTGCACAGTTATGTGTATCCTGCCAAGTGTAGTTATGAAATGTGATATCTCATTGTGGCGAAGATTTTTCATATTTTTCATTTCAGAACTTCCAAGGAATATTTCATATCTTTCTGGCAATGATTTCATAACTGCCTGACAACTTAAATCATATCTTTCTGCTGAAGATTTTTCATTTCATAACTTCTAGGCAATCTTCTCATATCTTTCTTGCAACTATTTCATATCTTCTAGGCAATCTTTTGTTATTAAATACTTAATTTCATGTGTGAATGTATTATGTAATTGATGGGAAAGTTTACAAATTGCCTTTTCCTTGCTCTTTCACTCATACTCTTATTAGATTATGGCCTCAAATTGAAAGTTATTGGGAAATAGGCCCACCACCCCCTGCCAGCAAGCATGAAGAATATCGCATCAATTCATCAATTCAAATAGAATTATTTCACTTAATTTATCATATAATTAACTGCCTAGAAATAATGAAATATCTCAATGGGTAACAATGAAATAGATTGCCTGGTGTTTATGAAATCGTCGCCAGATAGATATGAAAAGATTGCCTAGGAGTTATGAAATGAAAAATCTTCGGCACAAAGATATGTAATAAGTTGCTGGATAGTTATGAAATTGTCACATAGGAAGATATGAAATATTCCCTGGCAGTTATGAAATGAAAAATCTTCGGCACATAGATATGATTTAAGTTGTTAGGCAGTTATGAAATCATTGCCAGAAAGATATGAAATATTCCTTGGAAGTTATGAAATGAAAAATATGAAAAATCTTCGCCACAATGAGATATCACATTTCATAACTACACTTGGCAGGATACACATAACTGTGCAGGCATTTGCTTAAGATTTATCATATAAGTGGTAGGTACCACTCCCCACTTCTTGAGCCGCAGTCTCAATCTGATCCTCAGTAGTCATCGGGGTCTTTGGGTCTATAGCCGCAAGTCCCGAAGTGATAGATTTAACGAAAGCCTCAACAGACTCCATAGGAAGAGACATCCGAACCGCCCCGTCAGGGGCGGTAAGGATGTCCAGTGTAGTGTAAATCGGAATATGGTCTGATTTAAGCTGGATGTCCGGGCATCGGACAGTAGATTCGTTCACCACCTGATCGGGGGAAACAAAGGCCAGATCGATCACCGTGCTTCGCTTGGTGCGAGCTCTCAGAATGTGTGTAGGCCCAGGGTTGCCAAAAGCAGCAAGCTCGAGTCCAAGGATAGCCGCAGATTGCTGCAGTGATAGGGCACAGCCCTCCTGAGCGGAACCAGGGTCCCAATCTGGAGAGTGTGCATTAAAATCTCCCATCATCAAATGACAGCGAGGAAGATCTCGATCATGATCATGAAGCCAGTTAATAGCCCTATGATCAGAATCTGAATACACATTCAGAAGATAAAAGGAGCTCTCACCCGATGAGAGTGAGAGAACCATGATGTCAGGATGATCAATTATATCCCTTCGTTGAGCTGGGCGATACTGGGCCAGCCTAGTCGAAACATAGGTCATGACCCAAGGTCGCTCGTCAGGAGTGGTGGGGTGCACCATGGCCAGCCAGTCTGGGTGGTTGGGCGCACCGACTACATCTTCACCCTTTTTGCTCTTCGCAGATGGGGCGGTTCTTATGTGCCTCCAGGGAGGCTCTTGGATGAATAACACATCGTATATATTTGTGCAAGTGCTAAGTATTACATCGAGGGACACCCCGTCCCTCGCCACGTTCCAACTCAAAACCCGTATCTCATCAAGCGGTTGTGCCTGCATTAAGCTACGTTCTGTGAGTGGAGTGCACGACATTGATTCTAATAATCACGTACCTGGGCATATTTGGCATCAATCCATTCACGATCAAACTGGTTGTTCTAGAAATGACATTTCCTGTCATAGGGTTTATGCACGCCCTTGCAGCTAGGGCAGCGCAGGGCATGAGGGCAGTCCACCAGGAGTAGGTGGGATAGGTGGAGTTGCCTTGGGATTTCCCTTGCAACACGAGGCAGCGATACGATGTACTGCCTCCTCGTGTGGCCTGGCACAATGAGCGCAGCGGGGCTGGGGATGTTAAAGGTGGCAAGTGCGGGAACGCGTGACGCAGCTGTGCACCTAATATGAGCAACTCGGAGGGAGGGACACAGGAGCTACAGTGAGCTGAAGTCCAGAGTGAGTAACTAATTGTATTGGGCAAAATACTAACTACTTGCCTGAAGTCCAGAGTGAGTAACTAAGGACTTCTGGCAAATGTCAAAAGACTTTATATACTAAATAGAAAGGATCTAGAAAGTATCTGGAGATGATCTAGAGATGATCTAGAACTTGATAAGAATCTAATCTACAAATGCACAACAAGTGAAAAGGAGGAAGTGCAGATAAGAGATAAGATAAGAGATAAGATAAGATAAGATAAGATAACTTGGAGACAGGTGCAGGCAGTTTTAACATCCCGCCGTGATCTCACAAGTCTCCAAAGTAGACTACAGAGTCCATAGATAAAAGTAGAGTAGAAAGAGACTAAGGCCTAATGCCCATTTGGTCTCTACAAAATTGAACCTTGGGAGCAGGGAGTGGTTTGGTAAGAATATCTGCAATTTGTTCTGCAGTAGGAATATAAGAAGGGGCAATGCGTTTGTCATTAACAGCATCCCTTAGCCAGTAAAAGTGCAGATCCAAGTGCTTCATGCGCCCATGATGCTCAGGATTCTTCGGTCATTCATGGCTGGACCTCTACTTAAAAAAGCCACTCCTCACAAGATGGCTATGGAGAATATGACCGAGCGTCACCGTGATAAGGTGCGCGGCGGACTTGTGGGCAACGCACTATTCCACCCTGCTGGTCTGGAGGATCTGGAGCCTTTCGCTCCAGACGCCAGGCCTGGATATCATCTCATGGATCGGCACGCGAGCTGGTTTACATGGATAGCTAAACCCCGTATCAGCAGGGCTGAAGACCCTGATGCTGCTTGGAAAATCATACTGGACAAACACATCGAGAAGTGTGACGATGAGCCAGGAACTGCATATGCTGGTGTCGACGGCTCGGTCCCCCCGGGGCCCTGGCAGGCCGCCAATGGCATTGTTATCAAACGGCAGGGTGCTCTGGTGTTGGCCAGATGCCACTCTTCCGGATGAGCTATTAGCACTGATGCTGAGCTCGATGCCATCTCGGTGGCCATCTCCGCAATGGTAGCATTCGGAGACGTCACCAGGGTAGTTATCTTCATGGATTCGATGCATGCCGCTCGTATGTCCATTGATCCTTCTCCGCACTCTCATCAGGGCTCATCTCTGATAGTGTGTCAGACACTCGAACGATGGTTCCAGGGCGGTGGCAACCGTAAAGTCATTTTTGCAGAGTCTCTCTCCGATATGGAGTGGGGCGTTCATCAAGAGGCTCACGACCTCGTTCGGGGATTTTCTGGCGTACCTGTTACGCCGAATACCCCTCTATCTATTGCCTGGCTGAAAAACAAAGCCGACACTGTAGCGCGGGGTGCCTGGTCGACAGAGGTCGACGAGGTTCCCAATTTACTTGGCTCCAATTTCTTGGAGTTGGAGGATCTAAAGGGTAATCCTCTCCATCCGACCCCCGTTCGCGGCCATCTCCTCCTTATTCGGTAACCACTTCGAGCGACCATGGGAATTCTACTCAGCAACACCAACATCGACCTCCACAGCTCCTCCTCATTGAGCGCTCTAGGGCGCTATAGTTCCAATCGACAGATAATACACCTATGCCTCCTAAACCCGGGCCTGGCGCCGATCCGCCCAGCAGATTACGCGCTACGGACAAGTTGACCACTGCGCCTAGGCGTGACCCAGGGCTCAGCTCGCTGTCTGCTTCGGCGGCAGCAGCAGCCCAATCCACCTCTACTGCTTCCCTCCAGAGGCAGCAGTATTCATCGCCAGTGCCTCAGCAGTCGAGGCAGCTTACCCCGAGGCCCGATCGCCCCCGATCGCGCTCATCGATTATCCACGACGACAGTGAGGTGCCCTATGGAGAGGCAGGCACTCCTGGTGATGACGACACCAGCATGTATGTGGAGGAGACTCCCGCACCTCCTGATACTCGATCCCCTTCGCATGCTCCTACTGAGGACTCAGAGGAGAAGGATAAGCATGCGAGGGAGTTCAACCACCTCACCGGCATCATGAACGTGGCAGCTTCGTGGATTTGTGCGCATGCATACGACACTGCGGATGCTGTCAACGCTCAAATGTCTGAGAGGTTCACCTCTTCCCTAGCCAGCGTATTCTCTGCTGTCTATTCATCTGGTATCCAAGACCTTATCACGGATAACCTCGACTCGAACCTCCAGATCTATGAGCTGGTTCAAACCCTAGTGCAGTCTATGGAGGACACCACAGTCCACCATGCTGTGCTCTCCTCTGCCCCTTCTGGTGCCTTCTCTGCCCCTAGTGGAACAGAGTCCGACACTGGGATGGACACATCTGCGCCTGCTCCCTCTAGGCCTTCTGGCAAAGGGAAACAGCGAGCAGCCCCTCCAAAGGGGACTCCCAAGGGCAAGGAGGGCCCAGCTTCTCACAGCCTCCTGGCCCCCGCCAGCCTCGTAAGAGGCCAGCGGACTCTTATTTGAGGCCCCTGCCTCCTATTCCCACTGCCACCAAGCCGAAACCCCGTAAGCGCACCTTTGCTGAGCTTGCGGCGGCCAACCCCTTGTCGCAGTGTGATCCTGCCATGGGCACTAGTGCTCTTGGTAAGTATCCACCTCTGCCTCGTGTCCCGACAATGCAAGCAGCCATTGACGAACGAGCCTCAGCTGCCAAGAGGCAGAAGAGGAACCCCTCGTTCACATCTGCAGGACCTTCGCGCAAGCAGATCCTCATCGCGTTCAGCGGCCCATATGTGAAGCCGCATGATACTAAACTTACCAGCCTTGTCAACAACATCGACAAGGCTCTCCGTGCTGCAGGCAGGCCCCTTCGGGTCCTGTCTGCGGAGCATGCATATGATGGCATCTCCCTTGCCACCTCTGGAGTCCCAGTCGATGCCGATCTTGAGATCGTTCATGGATGGGTTCTCCAAATCCTGCCAGAATCTGACACCGTCAAGGTGACGGTCAGTCTCCCTGCATCGACATCCTTTCTCCGGGTGCTCAACCTTCCTGCCTATGGCAATATCGTCAATAGGACCCCCACCACAGGCGACGAAGTGAAGATGGCCATTCTGGCCTCTCCGCTTTCCATCTTTGCGGCGTTCAAGTTGCCGCCGTGTATCAAGCGCAACTCTCCAAAGAGCACCACCTGTGTGGCGTTCATCAATATCTGGGATTCTCAGTCAGGGTCCTGCGCGAAGCAACTCATCGGGAGGACCTTCATGTTCCGAGGCAGGGCTGTCCGCATTGTGTCAGCCCGCCCCAGCGTCGGCATCCCCCTCTGCACTCGCTGCTGGAGGTGGGGCCATCCATCTAATGCATGCAGGGCTCCTCAGCCCCGCTGTGCTCATTGCGCCGGGCCGCACGAGGAGGCAGTACATTGTATTGCCACCGGATGCTGCAAGGGAAATCCAAAGGCAACTCCGCCAGTACCACCTACACCCACTGGTACGGACTGCCCCCATCCCCCGCGTTGCCCCAACTGCAAGGGCACGCATAAACCTTATGACAGGAAATGTCATTTCTGGAACAACCGGTACGATCGCGAATGGATCAATGCCAAATATGCCCAGGTACGTGAGTTTTGGACTCAGCGTCAGGTTCTCCACTCACATAACGTAGCTTAATGCAGGCACAGATGCTTGATGAGGTGCGGGTGATGAGTTGGAACATGGCGAGGGACGGGGTGTCCCTTGATGTAGTCCTATCAACTTGTAGTAACATTTATGATATTATTTTTGTGCAAGAACCGCCTTGGAGGCACATAAGAACTGCCCCGTCTGCGAAAAGCAGGAAGGGTGAAGATGTAATTGGAGCGCCCAACCACCCAGATTGGCTGGCTATGGTGCGCCCCTCTGCTGATCCTGACGAGCGACCTCGGGTCATGACCTATGTTTCGACTAGGCTGACCCAATATCGCCCGGCCCAACGCAGGGATGTAATTGACCATCCTGACATCATGGTGCTCTTGCTCTCCTCGGGCGAGAGTACCTTTTATCTTCTGAATGTATATTCGGACGCTGATCATGGGGCCATTAATTGGCTCAAGAATCACGATCATGAGCTTCCACGCTGTCATTTAATGATGGGGGACTTTAACGCGCACTCTCCAGATTGGGACCCTGGTTCCACTCAGGAGGGGTGCTCTCTTTTGCTGCAGCAGGCTGCAGCTATTCTTGGGCTCGAACTTGCTGCCTTCGGCAATCCGGGTCCCACTCACATTCCGAGGGATCGCACCAAGCGCAAAACGGTGATCGATCTGGCTTTCGTTCTGCCTGACCAGGTGTTGAACTATACCACAGTGCGCCTCCCGTGCAACCAGCTTAAGTCGGATCACATTCCGATTTATACTACACTGGACATCCTTCCCGCCCCTGAAGGGGCGGTTCGGATGTCGCTTCCTATAGACGCAATTCCTGTGTTTGTTAACTCTATCAGTTCGGGCTTGGTGGCCATTGACCCGCATGCTCCACTAAACTCCGAGGAACAGATTGAGGCCGCGGCGCAAGCTGTGGCTTCGGTCTTCTCTGATGCATGGGACTCCCATGCTAAAGAGTCCTCAATCACTAAGCGATCTAAGCCCTGGTGGAACCAGGAGTGCCAAGATGCTATACACAAGTTCCAGCTGGAGCAATCTGCCGAGAACTGGAAGTCGTTCCGGAACGTAGTCCGGAGTGTCAAGCGCGTCTTCTTCGATCAACAGATCACAGAGATTGTTAAAACTGCCTGCACATGTTGTTAAAGGTGGCAAGCACGGGAACATGTGACGCAGCTGTCGCCTAATATGACCAACTCGAAGCGAGGGACACAGGAGCTACAATGAGCTGAAGTCCAGAGTGAGTAACTAATTGTATTGGGCAAAATACTAACTACTTGCCTGAAGTCCAGAGTGAGTAACTAAGGACTTCTGGCAAATGTCAAAAGACTTTATATACTAAATAGAAAGGATCTAGAAAGTATCTGGAGATGATCTAGAGATGATCTAGAACATGATAAGAATCTAATCTACAAATGCACAACAAGTGAAAAGGAGGAAGTGCAGATAAGAGATAAGATAAGAGATAAGATAAGATAAGATAACTTGGAGACATGTGCAGGCAGTTTTAACATCCCTCCGTGATCTCACAAGTCTCCAAAGTAGACTACAGAGTCCATAGATAAAAGTAGAGTAGAAAGAGACTAAGGCCTAATGCCCATTTGGTCTCTACAAAATTGAACCTTGGGAGCAGGGAGTGGTTTGGTAAGAATATCTGCAATTTGTTCTGCAGTAGGAATATAAGAAGGGGCAATGCGTTTGTCCAGTACTTTACCCTCCTCCACCTATTCCTGGTGGACTCCACAGACTCCGCATAAAATTGGCGGAGTCCAGATGGACTCCTGATGGACTCCACATAGAGTCTGGTGGAGTCCACTATGAAGAAGTGGAGTCCATATGGACTCCACCTGGACTCCACATAGAGTCTGGTGGAGTCTACATGAAGTCTGGTGGAGTCCACATGGAGTCCACATGGAGTCCGGTGGAATCCACATGGACTCCATATAAACTCCGGATGGACTCCATATGGAGTCCACAAATGACGCAACTTCAACTGGTGGACTTAGACAAAACTCAGAAAAAAAATATCACCAAAAAATTTGCATTCAACAGTAATTGAACCCAGAGCTTTCAGAAAGCTATTAGAACAAACCATTTAACCACTAAACCAGAGAACCTTGTCTAATCAAGCAAAAAAAGCGCCCTATATACCTTCTTTTCTCTAATATATCTATTTATTTTGTGACATTAGTCATAAGATTCAGGGTCAAGTGGAGTACCATCAGATTCAGAAATTTAAGAAGATTCTAGATACACATGCACCAGATTATGTCAGCATGATATATTGCGTTATTTGGCTGGTTCCAGGTACCGTGGGAACTTTTTTCCAAAAAAAGTAGTTATAGAGCCTGCTTCCAGAACCCTGAATATGCAACAATTATATTAATAGGTGCTTTGGTCGGTGAGAAAAACGCAAAATACTCGACCGAACGCGAGTCTTTTGAAATTTGCACCTGCCAAATATGGAATTTCTTGATTATAAATAGGTTCCACTGTGTCACTTTGATGTTATTTTATGTAATAGTATCTAATTTTCGCATTATTGCTAAAAATAACTAGTGTTTCCCCAAAAGGAAATCACGAGACTCCTGTTAGACCACCTGGACTCCTGTTGGACTCCATCTGAACTCCTGGTACTCCTGTTCTACTATAAAACCAGCGGACTCCAGGGACTCCATACGGAGTCTCTGGAGTTTGTCAGGACTCCATCTGGACTCCTGGTGGAGTCCAGCATAAAATTTGGCAGGGCTGTCAGCCAAAAAAAAGCACACATGGACTCCACATGGACTACTCCACTCCGCCGGAGTCCATCCGGAGTCCACCAGGAATAGGTGGGGGAGGGTAAAGACCTCCGTTTGTCATTAACAGCATCCCTCAGCCAGTAAAAACGCAGATCCAAGTGCTTCATGCGCCCATGATGCTCAGGATTCTTGGACACACTGATAGCAGACTGGTTGTCCATATGTAAAGTAGATGGCTGGTCAACAATATAGCCAAATTCACCAAGGATATTGCGCATCCAGGCAATCTCCTTGCCAGCTTCAACTGCAGCCACATACTCAGATTCAGTAGTGGACAAAGTAACAAGACTTTGCAATTTACTGCCCCAGCCAATAGCACCACCAGCCATCATGGTCACATAACCACCAGTAGAGCGGCCAGTGTCAATGCAATCACCATGAGCAGCATCAGAGTAAGTCTCCCCGAAGAGCACCACTTGTGTGGCGTTCCTCAACATCTGGGACTCTCAGTCAGGATCCCGCGCGAAGCAACTCATTGGGAGGACCTTCATGTTCCGAGGTAGGGCTGTCCGTATTGTGTCAGCCCGCCCCAGCGTTGGCATCCCCCTCTGCAATCGCTGCTGGAGGTGGGGCCATCCATCTAATGCGTGCAGGGCTCCCCAGCCCCGCTGTGCTCATTGCGCCGGGCCGCACGAGGAGGCAGTACATCGTATTGCCGCCGGATGCTGCAAGGGAAATCCAAAAGCAACTCCGCCAGTACCACCCACTCCCACTGGTACGGACTGCCCTCACCCCCCGCGTTGCCCCAATTGTAAGGGCGCGCATAAACCTTATGACAGGAAGTGTCATTTCTGGAACAACCGGTACGATCGCGAATGGATCGATGCCAAATATGCCCAGGTACGTGAGTTTTGGACTCAGCGACAGGTACTCCACTCACACAACGTAGCTTAATGCAGGCACAGATGCTTGATGAGGTGCGGGTGATGAGTTGGAACGTGGCGAGGGACGCGGTGTCCCTCGATGTAGTCCTAAGTACATGTAGTAATATATATGATGTGCTTTTCATCCAAGAGCCTCCCTGGAGGCACATAAGAACCGCCCCATCTGCGAAGAGCAGAAAGGGTGAAGATGTAATTGGAGCGCCCAATCACCCAGATTGGCTGGCCATGGTGCGCCCCTCTGCTGACCCCGACGAGCGACCTCGGGTCATGACCTATGTTTCGACTAGGCTGACCCGGTATCGCCCGGCCCAACGCAGGGATGTAATTGACCATCCTGACATCATGGTGCTCTCGCTCTCCTCGGGTGAGAGTACCTTCTATCTTCTGAATGTATATTCAGACGCCGACCACGGGGCCATTAATTGGCTCAAGAATCATGATCATGAGCTTCCACGCTGTCATTTAATGATGGGGGACTTTAACGCGCACTCTCCGGACTGGGACCCTGGTTCTGCTCGGGAGGGTTGCTCTCTCTCGCTGCAACAGTCTGCAGCGGTCCTTGGGCTCGAGCTTGCCGCTTTTGGCAACCCGGGTCCCACTCATATTCCACGGGATCACACCAAGCGCAAAACGGTGATTGATCTGGCATTCGTTCCGCCTGACCAGGTGTTGAACTATACCACTGTTCGCCTCCCGCGAAACCAGCTTAAGTCGGATCACATCCCGATTTATACTACACTGGACATCCTTCCCGCCCCTGAAGGGGCGGTTCGGATGTCGCTTCCTATAGACGCAATCCCTGCGTTTGTTAATTCTATCAGTTCGGGCTTGGCGGCCATCGACCCGCGTGCCCCACTGAATTCCGAGGAACAGATTGAGGCCGCGGCGCAAGCTGTGGCTTCGGTCTTCTCTGATGCATGGGATTCCCATGCTAAAGAGTCCTCGATCACAAGGCGATCTAAGCCCTGGTGGAACCAGGAGTGCCAAGATGCTATACACCAGTACCGGCTAGAGCGATCTGCCGAGAACTGGAAATCTTTCCGGAAAATAGTCCGGGGTGTCAAGCGCGTCTTCTTCGATCAACGGATCGCAGAGATCGCGTCTGTTAATAAGCGCCCGTGGGACCTCATGAATTGGGTCCAGCAGCGGAAACTACCTCCCAGTGAGGCTATCCAGTATCATGGAGAGCCTTGCAATGACATGCCTGCCCTGTGGGACGCCCTGCACGGCACGTACAATTCCGCGTCTGACCGAACGTTTGACGCTGATCTTCTCGACTCCATTCCTCAGCTACCTGCTCGGGAATGGGTCCCCTTTTCTCCACTGGAACTTACAGAGGCTCTCTCTGCATGTTCCGGTCTTTCTTCTCCGGGTCCGGATCATGTCAATTGGTCCCACCTGAAGAAGATTGTACATAGAGAACCCCACTCTGTGGAGGTGCTCCTCTCGATTGCCAATGCCTGCATGCGTGTGGGCTATTGGCCGTCTCCATTTAAGGAATCCATGTCGGTCATCATCCCTAAGCCGGGCAAGCCTTCCTATTCCACTCCTAAGGCATTCAGGCCTATTGTGCTCTTGAATACCATAGGTAAACTCATCGAGAAGATGATCTCGAATCGCATTCAGTTCGACGGTGTCGGACTGGATATATTTCATCCTAATCAAGTAGGTGGCGTCCGCGGACGCTCCACTGAGGATGCAGGCCTATTCTTAACGCACATGGTGCGCGCAGGATGGGCGAAGGGGTTAAAGACTAGCGTGGTCGCTTTTGATCTCGCTCAGTTCTTCCCTTCCCTTAACCACGAAGTGCTCGTGATTATTCTTCGAAAGCTTGGCTTTCCACCCTTGGTGGTCAAGTTCTTCAGTTCCTATTTGGTCGAGAGGAAAACACGATATGCGTGGAATTCTTTCTTGTCCGATCCTCTCCAGGCCGATGTGGGCATGGGTCAGGGCTCTGCTCTGTCTCCTGTCCTGTCGGCTATCTACTTGGCGCCCATCATGCGCCTTTTCTACAAGAGGTGCCTTGAGATTCATCTTGAGGTTGACCTCCTGTCATATGTCGATGACGGTACCCTCATTTCGCAGGGTCCGGACCTGGACTCCAATATTGTAGACCTTCAGAAGGCCTACAAGATTGTATTTGAACTTTTCACCAAGTTTGCACTTGCGCTTGAGCACGCCAAGTCGGAGGTCTTTCACTTCGACCGGTCGCGTGACAGGTATAATCCGAGCATTGATTTGGGCGAGGCGCCCTATACTGGTGCTACTCCACTCCAGCCTAAGCCGTTTTGGCGTTATTTGGGGTTTTATTTTGACCGCAAGCTCTCATTCAATGAGCATGTGCGGTATTACTCGACCAAGGGATTTACATCGGTTGTATCGATGAAAATGCTTGGTTCGTCCACTAGAGGATTGACGCCCATCCAGAAGCGTCTCCTCTACTGTACGTGTGTGATCCCCATAATCACGTATGGGTACCGCATGTGGTACTTCCGTAATGCCCGCTGCAAGGGCCTTATGGCACAACTCACTAATGTCCAACGTAAGGCTGGACTTTGGATCACTGGGTGCTTTCGCACCTCACCCTCGGGTGGCGTTGAGGCTCTTGCGGGTCTTCTTCCCATCCCCATACTACTGGACAGACTGAATTCTAGGGCTGTTGCCCGAATTTCAATTTTGTCTGACACTCACCCGGTCCGTTCTTTTATGGCGGGCCCTCTTCTGAAGAAGGCCGTCCTCATCGGAGGGCCATCGAACACATCCCTGTCGATCATCGTCACAAAGTGACCGGCGGACTCATGGGGAACTCACTGTTCCACCCTTCTGGTCTGGAGACCCTGGAGCCTTATCTCTCCTTTTCCAGTAACTACTACGGTCGACCGTGGGAACAAACTCAGCAACCAGCAACATCATCCCCCACAGCTTCACACCGTCAAGCGCTCTTGGGCGCTCTGTTACTAGCAAGCAATGCCGCCTAAAACCAATCCGAATCCCAAAGGTGGTGGCGATCGATCTACCCGATCGCCCGCCACACCTGCTCTCGCCGATCCGCTGGCTGGTCTGACCCCAGCGGAGAGGCTCGCTGTTCAGCAGGCCGCCCTCGCAAGGCAGGCCCCCTCTACCACTGCGTCTGTCCAGGCAGCGCAGTCTACTGCATCTCCCTCTCCCCAGAGGCAGGTGTATGCATCTCCAGTTCCTCAGCAGACGAGGCAACTCACACCGAGACCCGATCGACCTCGATCGAGGTCTTCGATTATCCACGACGACAGTGAGGTGCCCTACGGCGAAGAGGGCAATCCTGGCGATGAAGACGAGGACATGTATGGGGAGGAAGCCCCCCCTGCAGGTCCTTCTACCCGCGATAGCACCACCGCACCTCCGGAGGAAGATTCTGAGGTGATGCATCGACTCTCTGAGTCTCTCCGGATGGCATCGTCCTGGCTTCGTCGCTCCGGCGGCGAGGCTTTGGATAGTGCTGGTTCGGAGGTCTCTCGACCTCTCGCATCGTCCATCGTTGGGTTTATCTCAGCGGTGTACTCATCTTCGTGGTGGGAAGCCACTACACTCAACGCGGATGGTAATCGCACCGTCCATGAGCTTACTTCGACGGTTGTGGCCTCGGTCTCCCATCATGAGGAGACGATTCATGCCTCCACGGCCCCCATCCTCCCTGGTGCTTCCAGGTCGGGTCCTATGGACACTGACACGGACACTGGGATGTCATCTGCCACCCCCGCCCCCACGACTAGGAAGCCGACTGGGAAGGCTAGGGCGCCGGCATTCACAGCGCCATCTGGTGCAGCGGCACCTCCAAAGTCGCAGCCTTCGGTTGCGCCTTCGAAGGGTGCCCCTGCCCCCCGTCAGCCTCGCAAGAGGCTGGCGGACTCCTACTTGAGGCCCCCGCCTCCTATTCCCCCCCGGCCAGCCGGTTATCCGTCCACCCGTCAGAGCTATGCTCAGATGGCTGCGGCCAACCCGTTGTCCCAGAGGGACCCCGCCATGGGCCCTAGTGCCTTTGGTGGTGGACCCCCTCGCTATCCACCCGCGCCTCGAGTTCCTGCCATGCAGGCGGAGCTCAGGGGCAATAAACGATTCCTGTCGTCTCCGATAGGGCCGGCCTCTGCGAAGAAGCAGAAGACTACCCCGTCGTTTACTTCGTCTGGACCTACTCGCAAGCAGGTCCTGATCCAATACTGTGGCCCTGGGGAGCGCCCCAAGGACAGCAAAATCGTCGAGCTTCGCGATAAGATCGACAAAGGACTCCGAGATGCAGCCAGGACCCTTCGGGTCCTGTCTGCCTCTCGTGCGTACGAGGGCATTTCCCTCGCTACCTCTGGTGTGGCCAACGAGGCCGACCTCAACGTTATCCGTGGATTCGTCCATGCTATCACCCCCACATCTGACACCCTTGACGTGTGGGTTGGGCTCCCCACCTCGAAGTCTTATCTCAAGGCTCTCCATCTACCTGCGTTCAGTGATTACAACACTAGGACCCCCACCAATGCGACGGAGGTGAAGATGGCAATGCTCGCCTCTCCTCTGTCCATGGATATCATGCTCGCGGGCCCCCCTCGCGTCATCCACAATTCGAAGGCGAGCTCCACAGCTCATGCCTTCTTCGAAATCTACGACTCACAATCGGGTCAACGCGCGAAGCGTCTTATCAACAAGACCTTCATGTTCCGTGGAAGGGTGATTCTCATTCGCCCAACCACTGTTAGCCCCGGAGTCCCCCTCTGCACTCGATGCTGGAGGTGGGGCCACCTGAGGAATTCCTGCAAAGCATGCCAGCCGATCTGCGCGCGCTGCTCTGGCCCGCACGAGGCCGATGTTCATCGCATCGCCGCCTCGTGCTGCAAACCTCACCCGGAGGCTAAGCCCCCGACCAAAGGCACTCCGCTTGGTACGGACTGCCCCCACACCGCGCGGTGCCCTTCGTGCCGCAAGGATCATTGGGCCACTTCGAGCCATTGCTCGTTCTGGCGTCACCGCTTCGTCCGTCCTTGGATCGAGGCTAAATATGCTGAGGTACGTGATTTTTGGCTAAATCATCGTCCCACCCATCACTCACATAACATAGCTTAATGCCAGTACAACCAATGCTGGATGAGGTGCGGGTGCTGAGTTGGAACGTGGCCAGGGACGGGATGTCCCTGGATGTAATACTATCTACATGTAACAACATATATGATATTATTTTCGTGCAAGAACCCCCTTGGCGACACATAAGGACCGCCCCGTCTGCTAAAACCAGAAAGGGCGAGGATGTCACTGGCGCACCGAACCACCCAGATTGGCTGGCAATGGTCCGTGCGCCCACTACCGCTGACGAGCGACCCCGAGTTATGACCTATGTTTCGACTAGGTTGGCCCGGTATCGTCCGTCTATACGAAGGGATGTGATCGATCACCCCGATATACAGGTCCTGTCACTCTCAACAAGTGCCGAGACCTTCTTTTTGATGAATGTCTATTCTGACGCGGAGCATGGAGCCATTAATTGGCTCAAGGCCCACGACACTACACTTCCTCGTTTCCATTTCATGGGCGGGGACTTCAACGCACACTCCGAGGACTGGGACGAAGGTCACAGTGGTCGGGAGGGATGCGCTATCTCACTGCAGCAGTCCGCTGCTATTCTTGGGCTTGAACTGGCTGCCTTTGGCAACCCAGGGCCCACGCACACACCAAGCGCAAAACGGTGATTGATCTCGCTTTCGTCCCACCCAACCAGGTGATTGACGGTACTGTTGTCCGATGCCCGGACATTCAACTCAAATCGGATCATATTCCGATCTCGATCACACTGGACATCTCTCCCGCCCCTAACGGGGCGGTTCGGATGTCTCTCCCTACTGATGATGTTCCGGCATTCATCAATTCTATCAGTTCTGGGCTCCGGGCCATTGACCCGACTGCCCCTCTGAACTCTGAGGAACAGATCGAGGCTGCTGCGCAAGCGGTGGCTTTAGTCTTCTCTTCTGCATGGGAGTCCCATGCTAAAGAGTCCTTTGTTACCCGGCGATCTAAGCCCTGGTGGACCCAGGAGTGCTCAGACGCCCTTGACACGTTCCGGCGCAGTCGCCTGCCCGAGGACTGGAAATCCTTTCGGAAAACCATCCGAGATGTCAAGCACGAGTTCTTTGATCAACGGATCCATGAAATTGCGTCTGCCAACAAGCGCCCGTGGGACCTCATAAACTGGGTCCAACAGCGCAAACTTCCTCCTTGTGAGGCTCTCCATTATCGTGGCGAGCCTTGCAACGACATGCCCGCCCTTTGGGACGCAATTGGTCCCACCTGAAGGGGATAGTACGTCGCGACCCTCATTCCATTGAGGTCCTACTCTCGATCACCAATGCCTGCATGCGTGTGGGCTATTGGCCATCTGTATTTAAGGATTCGCTTTCGGTAATTATACCCAAGCCGAATAAGCCGTCCTACTCTGCACCTAAGGCATTCAGGCCTATTGTTCTCCTGAATACCATTGGTAAATTAATTGAGAAAATGATCTCAAACCGCATTCAGTTCGACGCTGTCGGGCTGGATATTTTTCATCCTAACCAAGTGAGTGGAGTGCGTCAGCGCTCCACTGAGGATGCTGGGCTCTTCCTGACACACATTGTGCGCGCAGGCTGGGCTAAGGGTTTAAAGACTAGCGTGGTCGCCTTTGACCTTGCTCAGTTCTTCCCTT
Source organism: Flammula alnicola (assembly GCA_015499995.1). Classification (NCBI taxonomy): domain Eukaryota; kingdom Fungi; phylum Basidiomycota; class Agaricomycetes; order Agaricales; family Strophariaceae; genus Flammula; species Flammula alnicola. The sequence continues at coordinate 18,478 of JADNRV010000251.1, read as the reverse complement.
CACTTAATCACGACGCGCTTGTGATTATTCTTCGGAAACTTGGCTTCCCTCCATTGGTGGTCAAGTTTTTCGCATCTTATCTGGTAGAGAGGAAGACGCGGTATGCATGGAATTCCTTTTTATCAGACCCGCTACAGGCAGACGTGGGGGTGGGCCAGGGATCGGCCTTGTCCCCTGTCTTGTCGGCTATCTACCTGGCGCCTATTATGCGCCTATTCGAGAAGCGGTGCCTCGACCTTGGGTTGAGGGTTGACCTCCTCTCGTATGTTGATGACGGCACACTCATCGTGCAAGATGAGTGGCTGGATCATAATATTGCGATGCTGAAGAAGGCATATGCTGTTATCTTCGAGTTGTTCAAGGCTTTTGCCTTGGCGCTCGAACACGACAAGTCTGAGATCTATCATTTTGATCGGTCTCATGCTTATTATAATCCTAGCATCGATCTCGGGTATGCACCTTACACCGGAGATCGGGCTAACTACCTCAAGCCCAAGCCGTTTTGGCGGTACCTGGGCTTTTACTTTGACCGCAAGCTCACCTTTAATGAGCATGTGCGTTATTACTCCACCAAGGGATTCACCTCGGTTGTGTCGATGAAGATGCTTGGCTCCTCCACTCGGGGGCTACTGCCTATGCAGAAGCGACTCCTGTACCGCACCTGTGTGGTCCCATATTCACGTATGGGTACCGCATGTGGTTCTTCAAGGGTGCCCGCAACAAGGGCCTCATTAAACAGCTTATGCAAGTCCAGCGTAAGGCTGCTCTCTGGATTACGGGTGCATTCCGTACTTCGCCTTCGGGAGGGGTGGAGGCCCGCGGGCCTCCTACCCATCCCTATACTTCTCGAAAGATTGCGCGACCGCTCTGCAGTGCGGGTCGCCACTCTTTCAGACACTCATCCGATCCGATCATTCATGTCCGGATCATCACTTAAGCGCGCAACCCCCACCCTATGTCGGTTGAACGCATGCCTGCCGCCCATCGCCGTAAGGTGACGGGTGCTCTTATGGATAATGTAAATTACTCCAATGTCCCTGTCGAGTCCACGGAGCCCTTTGCTCCTGAGGCTCGGCCAGGTTATCGAATTCTCGATCGCTATGCCGATCAGTTCAAGTGGCTTTCCAAGCCTCGCTTTAGCAGGTCCGAAGATCCTGAAGCGGCTTGGAAGCTTATCCTGGATGCGTCCTCGAGTCTCTCAGGACGATCCAGAGCTGCATACGCTGGTGTTGACGGCTCCTGCCCTCCGGGGTGGCAAGCCGCCACTGGTGTTGTTATCAAGCGGCAGGGCGCGCAGGTTTTTCTGGGTGTCATGCTGCCGGGAGGGCCTCGTCTACGGATGCAGAGCTCTTTGCTATTCGCATAGCCATCTCCAATGCCGTTGGCTTTGGGGATGTCAAACGCGTTACTATTTTCACTGATGCGATGCATGCCACGCGCCTCTCGGTGGATCCCTCGCCGCACTCCTTTCAGTCTCAGTCACTGATGGTGTGTCGTATACTTGAGCCGTGGTTCAGGCGCTCGCCTGACCATAAGGTTACCTTTGTCGAGTCCCCTCTGATATGGAGTGGGACATTCAAAATGAAGCACACGATCTTGTTGCTGGTATGCGCGGCGTTTCCGTCGTTCCTACCACCAAGCTATCTCTCCAGTATGTCCGCGATTTCGTGGACAAATCGGCACGCGCAGATTGGAAACAAAGAGTTTCGATCAGCCTTCCTGCTTGGCTCCAACTTTATGGAGCTGCAAGGGTTGAACGGGGACCCTGTCCAGCCTAGTCCCACTCGCGGGGGACCCTGGCTTGAAGCCGGCAGTCAGAGCGTCTCGCTCTTTGCCCGCATGTGCCGTTTAATTACGAATCATGCTCCGATCGGCTCGTACTACGAGCGGTTCAAAATCGATGACCCTAGGGCCCTCGGTTGTGAGTGTGGGTTTATCCTCAGACTCGCGATCATATTTTCAAGTGCAAGCAGCCTTGGACTCGCCGGAAGCCGAAACTCGTTTCGGAGCTGGCGACTTATTTGTTGGAGCACCCTACGGCGTTCTCCTTCTCCCGGCACCCAGCTGGAGTCGGATGAGGGACTCTGGGAGGGGGGCGATCCTGATCGCGGAGTGGGCCGCGGTCAAATCTACTCGACTACCCGTGATGTGTTTCCGTTTGGCGGCGGCGAAGTTCCGCAAGTGCCTAGGGCCTGGTCGTCCCAGGGCTGGTGGCGTCGACTCTCTGAGCCGGTGTCATGCGCCGCTGACGGAGGACCCAGTTCGGTGGACGGCGGTGGGGGCTTCGGCTCCTGCTTAGCTATTACAACGTGAATTTTACCGTTGAACCGGGGAGGGTCTGGCAGGCTCTCTTCGCTTTCGGGTGACCCCTCTTCCCATCCCAACACTCCTATCTGCCGTTCGTGCGGTAGCGTTAACAACGCCGCAACGACGGACAATCTGTAGTTGCGAGACTACCTATCTGGGTTTCAGGCGGCTGGCCGTCTCACCCGCGCCGCGCTCGCGCGCGTCGCATGCTCGCCGTCGAGCCAACTTCTTTCTTTTGCACGCGTAGTATACCGCCTCGTTTGTATTAGTTAGAGACCGGACTGCTTTCGTGCACCGGTATAAATTGTTGATTTAAAAAAAAAAAAAAAAAAACGGAGCCTCAATGCCAGCCTGGTCATCGTCTATAGATCGGCATGCAAGTCGATTCAATTTTTAACTATCCAATCGCTCTGGCGCAGAGGTTGGAAATCTCTGATCTCTGGTTCGAGCTTTTATTGTCGCGCTCGTGTTACTGTTTTTCCCACAGGTTTGCATGCTTGTATAGTCTGATGTACGATGTCTCTGCTTCTTCAGATGCATGATGCATATTCAGATTCCGCTGCATCAGGACCTTTTAATCACATTTATATTCCGAAGCTCGATCGCAGCTCGGACTCTAACTAATACAAACGAGTACGCTACAATACCCAATGCAAAAGAAAGAAATTGGTCGCTCGCAGGGGAGCGTGCGGCGCGCGCGAGCGCGACGCGGGCGAGACTGCACTGCAGCCTGAAACCCAAATAGCGGACCTCGCAGCCCAGGAAATACAAACGCGCGGCGTTGTTAACGCTACCGAGCGTAAGGTAGATATGGATTAAAAGGGTGGACAGGGGGGTCACCCAGATGAAGTCAGAGCTTGCCCGGCTCTCCCCACTTCGTTGGCAAACTCGACGTTGTCGTTACACCATGGCGGGTCCTCCAAATGATGCGTGCCATAGACTCAGAGAGTCACAAGCGAAGCCATGCAACGAACACGGCTGCGGCCCTCGCGGGATTTATCACACCATAATGGAAACACCTTTGGGCACTAGGTCTTGGGCCAAGGCCCCAACGACACCTAGGATCACCCCCCATCCAGAGTCCCTCATCCGACTCCGGCTGGGGGCCGGTTGAAAGCAAACGCCGTAACGTTGTCAGTCAAAAATTTCTCAAGACCCCACACTAGGTGCGGGGCCCTGTGAGGTAGCATCGGGAGCTTAGGGCACCCAAAAATATGATCGCGCGTCTGAGGATAAACCCCACACGTACAACCGAGAGCCAATGGATCATCGATTTTGAACCGCTCGTAGTACGAGCCGATCGGAGCATGATTCGTGATGGCACGGCACATGCGGGCGAACAACTGAGAGTTGCGGCCGCCGACTTCAAGCCACGGCCCACCGCGAACGGGGGTCGGACGGAGAGGATTACCCTTTAGATCCTCTAACTCCAAGAAATTGGAGCCAAGTAAATTGGGAACCTCGTCGACCTCTGTCGACCAGGCATCCCGCGCTGCAGTGTCAGCTTTATTCTTAAGCCAAGCGATAGATAGAGGGGTATCCGGTGTAACAGGTACACCGGGAAACCCCAAGACGAGGTCATGAGCCTCTTGATGGATGTCCCACTCCATATCGGAGGGGGACTCTGCAAAAACGACTTTACGGTTACCACCCCTTGGAACCATCGTTCAAGTGTCCGACAGACGATCAGAGACGAGCCCTGATGAGAATGCGGGGAAGGATCCACGGCCATTCGAGCAGCATGCATCGAATCCGTGAAAATAACTATCCTGGTGACGTCTCCGAATGCTACCATTGCAGAGATAGCCACCGAGATGGCATCGAGCTCAGCATCAGTGCTTATTGCCCGTCCGGAAGAGTGGCATCTGGCTAAGACCAGCGCACCCTGCCGTTTGATAACAATGCCGTTGGCGGCCTGCCAGGGCCCCGGAGGGACCGAGCCGTCGACACCAGCATATGCGGTTCCTGGCTCATCGTCACACTTTTCGATGAGTTTGTCCAGTACGATTTTCCACGCAGCATCAGGGTCTTCGGCCCTGCTGATACGGGGTTTAGCCATCCATGTAAACCGGCTCGCATGCCGATCCATTAGACGATATCCAGGCCTGGCGTCTGGAGCAAAAGGCTCCAGTTCCTCCAGACCAGCGGGGTGGAACAATGCATTGCCCACAAGTCCGCCGCGCAACTTTTCACGTTGACGCTCGGTAAAATTCTCAATCGCCATCTTGTGAGGGACGGCTGTCTTAAGTAGAGGACCAGCCATAAATGACCGGACCGGGTGTGTATCAGACAAGAGAGAGATCCGGGCAATTGCCCGAGAGTTCAGCCTGTCCAGAAGTAGGGGCATGGGCAGAAGGCCGGCGAGGGCCTCGACGCCATACGAGGGAGAAGTGCGGAAGCACCCAGTAATCCAGAGCCCAGCCTTACGCTGAACGTTGGTAAGTTGCGCAATAAGCCCTTTATTTCGAGCCTTGCGGAAATACCACATGCGGTAACCATAAGTAATTATGGGGATAACGCACGTGCGGTAGAGGAGGCGCTTAAGATGTGGCGGCAGCCCTCTGGTAGAAGACCCAAGCATTCTCATCGATACAACCGATGTGAATCCCTTGGTGGAATAATATCTCACATGCTCCTTAAAAGTGAGCTTGCGATCAAAATAAAACCCAAGATATCGCCAGAACGGCTTAGGCTTGAGCCATTTGCCTGCAGTGTAGGGTTCTTCACCCAAATCAATGGCAGGGTTGTAAACTGAAGCCGTGTTGTCGAAGTGAAAAATCTCCGACTTCGCGTGCTCCAGAGCAAGGGCGAACTTGGTAAAAAGCTCAAATATAATCTTGTAAGCCTTACGAAGGTTTACAACATTGGGATCGAGTCCGGTCTCCTGAGAAATCAGGGTACCATCGTCCACATATGACAGAAGGTCAACCGCAAGATGAATCTCACGGCACCTCTTGTAGAAAAGACGCATGATAGGCGCCAAGTAAATGGCCGACAAGACAGGGGACAGGGCAGAGCCCTGTCCCACGCCCACGTCTGCCTGCAGAGGGTCTGACAGGAAGGAATTCCACGCATACTGCGTCTTCCTTTCTACCAGATAAGAACTGAAAAACTTGACCACCAGCGGTGGAAAGCCAAGCTTCCGGAGAATGATCACGAGAACCTCGTGGTTAAGAGAAGGAAAGAACTGAGCAAGGTCAAAGGCAAGGACGCTAGTCCTCAGCCCTCTAGCCCACCCAGCCCTCACCATGTGTGTCAAAAACAGACCCGCGTCTTCGGTGGAGCGTCCCCTGACGCCTCCGACCTGATTCGGGTGAAATATATCCTGCCCGACAGCGTCGAACTGAATGCGGTTCGAGATCATTTTCTCGATGAGTTTCCCCACAGTATTCAGAAGCACAATGGGCCTGAACGCCTTAGGGGTAGAGTACGAGGGCTTGCCGGGTTTGGGGATAATAACCGACATAGACTCCTTAAAGGGCGACGGCCAATGACCCACACGCATGCAGGCATTGGCAATCGAGATAAGGACCTCCACAGAGTGAGGGTCCCGACGTACAATCTTCTTCAGGTGGGACCAATTGACATGATCCGGACCCGGAGAAGAAAGACCGGAACACGCAGAAAGAGCTTCCGTGAGTTCCAGCGGGGAGAAGGGAGCCCATTCCCGAACAGGAAGTTGCGGGATGGACTCCAAGAGAGCAGCATCGTATGTTCTATCCGACGCTGAATTGTACGTGCCATGTAGGGCATCCCACAGGGCAGGCAGATCGTTGCAAGGCTCTCCACGGTACTGGATAGCCTCACTGGGAGGGAGCTTCCGTTGTTGGACCCAATTCATAAGGTCCCACGGTCGCTTATTAGTGCCCGCGATCTCTCCAATGCGATCATCGAAGAAAACCCGTTTCGTTTCCCGGACTAACTTCCGAAAGGATTTCCAATTCTCGGGGGAGCGATCCCCACGAAATTTGAGCAGGGCGTCAGAGCATTCCTGGGACCACCAGGGCTTCGAGCGCTTAGTAATAGAGGTCTCTTTAGCATGGGCAGACCATGCATCCGAGAAAATCCGCGCCACTTCTTGAGCCGCAGTTTCAATCTGATCCTCGGTAGTCATCGGGGCCAGCGGATCTATAGCCGCCAGTCCCGAAGTGATAGAATTAACGAAGGCCTGAACAGACTCCGTAGGAAGAGACATCCGAACCGCCCCTTCAGGGGCGGGAAGGATGTCCAGTGTAGTATAGATCGGAATATGATCCGACTTAAGCTGGATGTCCGGGCATCGGACTGTAGATTCGTTCACACCTGATCGGGGGGAACAAAGGCCAGATCAATCACCGTGCTTCGTTTGGTGCGATCTCTCGGAATGTGTGTGGGCCCAGGATTGCCGAAGGCGGCAAGCTCGAGCCCAAGGATAGCCGCAGATTGCTGCAGCGATAAGGCACATCCCTCCCGAGCGGAACCGGGGTCCCAATCTGGAGAGTGCGAGTTGAAATCTCCCATCATCAAATGACAGCGGGGAAGATCTCGATCATGATCACGAAGCCAGTTAATAGCCCCATGGTCGGAATCTGAATACACGTTCAGAAGGTAGAAGGAACTCTCGCCCGATGAGAGCGAGAGAACCATGATGTCGGGATGATCAATAATATCCCTTCGTTGAGCCGGGCGATATCGGGCCAGCCTAGTCGAAACATAGGTCATGACCCGAGGTCGCTCGTCAGGGGTGGTGGGGCGCACCATGCCAACCATTCTGGATGGTTAGGCGCACCGACTACATCTTCACCCTTTCTGCTCTTCGCAGACGGGGCGGTTCTTATGTGCCTCCATGGAGGCTCCTGGATGAATAACACATCGTATATATTCGTACAAGTGCTAAGTATTACATCGAGGGACACCCCGTCCCTCGCCACATTCCAACTCAGAACCCGTATCTCATCAAGCATTTGTGCCTGCATTAAGCTACGTTTTGTGAGTGGAGTGCACGACGTTGATTCCAATAATCACGTACCTGGGCATATTTGGCATCGATCCATTCACGATCGTACCGGTTGTGCCAGAAATGACACTTTCTGTCGTAAGGTTTATGCGCGCCCTTACAATTAGGGCAGCGCGGGGCATGAGGGCAGTCCGTACCAGTAGGAGTGGGTGGTACTGGCGGAGTTGCCTTTGGATTTCCCTTGCAACACGAAGCGGCGATACGATGTACCTCCTCCTCGTGTGGCCCGGAGCAATGAGCGCAGCGGGGCTGGGGAGCCCTGCAGACGTTGGATGGATGGCCCCACCTCCAGCACCTAGTGCAGAGAGGGACGCCGGGGCTGGCGCGCGCCGCAAGAATGCGGTAAGCCCGACCACGGAACATGAAGGTCTTGTTGATAAGAGCCTTCGCGCGGGCTCCCGACTGAGAGTCCCAGATGTTGAGATACGCCACACACGTGGTGCTCTTCGAGGAGTTGCGCTTAATCCGAGGCTCGGATTTGAAAGGCGCGAATACAGAGAGTGGAGAGGCAAGAATTGCCATCTTCACTTCGGCCCCTGTGGTGAGGGTCTTACTGGCGAAATCGCCGTAAGCAGGAAGATCAAGTACCCGAAGGTACGAGGTGGACGAAGGGAGGCTGACCGACACCTTGACAGTGTCAGACTCCGGAAGGATTCTATGTACCCATCCTCGGGCGATATCGAGATCGCTCTGGGTGGATACAAGGGAGGTGGCAAGAGAAATGCCATCGTATGCGTGCGAGGCGGACAGCATCCGATTGGCGCTGCCTGCATCGCGGAAGGCTTTGTCGATCTTGTGGACCAGGTCGGCGAGTTTCGTGTCGTGCGGCCTCGTGTAGGGGCCGCTAAACGCGAGGAGGATCTGCTTGCGTGATGGGCCAGCAGTGGTGAAAGAGGGGTGCCTCTTCTGCCTCTTGGCAGCAGAAACCCTCTCATCGATGGCCGCTTGCATCGCAGGGACGCGGGGCGGAGGTGGATACCTGGCAAGAGCACTAGGGCCCATGGCAGGATCTCGTTGCGACAAAGGGTTGGCCGCCGCAAGCTCAGCAAATGTGCGCTTACGGGGACCGGCGCTCCAAGGAACACCGGACTGCCAACCCTTAGGTCGAGGAGGAATAGGAGGCGGGGGCCTCAAGTAAGAATCCGCCGGCCTCTTGCGAGACTGGCGAGGGGCAGGAGGGCCCTGCTTCGGCACAGCCGAAGGCTGCGACGAAGCTGGTCCCACCTTGCTCGTGGGGGCTCTACCCTTCCCCTTATCCTGACGAGGAGGGGGAGGGCGTGAGGTGGTATCCGTCTCCATGGCAGACGACTCCGCATCACTGGAATGGGGGTCGATCTGGGCGAAGGGGACGGTGTTGGGCCTCATGACGGTGTCGTCTGGGCCTGAGATGGTCTCTCCGATGACATATCCCAGAGAGAGGGCTTCGTCTCCGACGACGGACGCGGTGATGTCGGTCCATCCGGTAGATTCAGCTGCGGACACCAAGGAGGCGATCGCAGCAGCGAGATCAGTTGCAGGGCGAGCAAGGGCATCGTCAGATGAAGTCGGGTTTCCCCTCATCCATGCTGCAATAGCCCTCGCACTCCGGGACATGTCATCGATTGCAGATGTGAGCTCACCCTCCAGGGCGGGATCTGCTGTCGATTGAGAAGCCGGGGGAGGAGTCGCCTCAAAATCGAGAACGACATCCTCATCCGTGAGGTAGTGGGACGGATCCTGCGGAGGTGGCAGGGCCGACGGAGTAAATACAGGAGTGCGTTCGCGCTCACTGACTGGGGTTTTGTCCCGCTGTTGTTGAGGGACTGTAGATGAGTACGTCTGCCTCTGAGGAGAGGGAGACGCAGGGGTAGAGGCTGCCGCCGCCGAGCAGACGACGAACCAACTCCAGGAGTGCGCCGAGGCGCAAATCCAGACAATCTTTCCGATGCGCGAGATCCGCTCGGCGGATCGCCACCAGAACTGGGTTTGGGGGGCATTGTGTTGTTATCTGTCGATTGGTAAAGTAGCGCTCAGGAGCGCTCAACGAGGAGGAGCTGTGGGGGACGATGTTGGTGTTGCTGAAGTTGTTTCCCACGGTCGCACGAAGTGGTTACCGAATAAGGAGGGGATGACTCTTTTCGCAGGCTTCATCCCTGATCGTCTGTCGGACACTTGAACGGTGGTTTTGCGGTGGCGGTAACCGTAAGGTCGTTTTTGCAGAGTCCCCCTCCGAGATGGAGTGGGACATTCATCAAGAGGCCCATGACCTCGTTGCAGGGTTTCCAGGGGTGCACGTCACCCCGGATACCCCTTTGTCGGTAGCCTGGCTAAAGGCCAAGGCGGACCAAACTGCGAGGGCTGTCTGGAAGACATCAGTTGACGAGCAGCCTTTCCTACTTGGTTCCAACTTCCTGGAACTGGAGGATCTAAAGGGTAATCCTCTCCGTCCGACCCCCGTTCGCGGCGGGCCGTGGCTTGAATCCGGCGGTCGCAACTCTCAGTTGTTTGCCCGCATGTGCCGTGTAATAACGAATCATGCTCCGATCGGCTCGTATTACGAGCGGTTCAGAATCGACGACCCATTGGCTCTCGGGTGTACGTGTGGGGTTTATCCTCAGACGCGCACTCATCTTTTCGGGTGCCCCAAGTTCCCGATGCTGCCTCATAGGGCGCCGCACCTAGTGTGGGGTCTTGTGAAATTTTTGGAAGACAACGAAACTGCGTTTGCTTTCAACCGGCCTCAAGCTGGAGTCGGATGAGGGACTCTGGATGGGGGGTGATCCCGGGTGCGGTTGGGGCCTTGGCCCAAGACCTAGTGCCCGCAGGTGTTTCCACGTTGGACTGTTCCGGACCCGTGAGAGCGAGGGGCCTGTTCATCGCAGGCTTCGATTGTCGGCCTTAATGGGCGGCTTTTGGCACGATATCCCGTGGAGGACCCGCATTGGTGTAACGAGGACGTCGAGTTTGCCGAATAAGTGGGGAGAGCCGGGCAAGCTCTGACTTCATCTGGGGATCCCCTTGTCCACCCAATACTCCTTATTTGCCGATCGTGCGGTAGCGTTAACAACGCCGCAACATCGGACCACCTGGGCTGCAAGGTCCGTTATTTGGGTTTCAGGCTGCTGCGCAGTCTCGCCCGCGGCGTGCGCGAGCGCGCCCACGCTCCCCTGCGAGCACCCGTTTATCTTTTGCTTCTGTAGTGCAGCATACGTCTGTATTAGGTAGACACCCGGACTGCTATCGTGCACCGGTTATATAAATTGTTGATTTTTAAAAAAAAAAAAAAAAAAAAAAAAAAAAAAACATTGGTAAAGCAGCTGAAATGTCACAGAGCGCAGTCAAGGTCTCAGTGCAGCCAATGCAAAGATCATGTGCAGAGTTGCAGGACGAAATGTGGAGCAAGACTCGTGATAATCGACTCAGGGCGTTGACTATAGCCTTGGCGACCAAGCGAGCCTTGTAGCGCTCATTAGAACTGTCTGCATTGCGTTTGACGTTAACACCCAACCAGAGCCAATGGCCTTTTCTCCAGGTGGGAGATCAACTAACTCCCAAGTGCCATTCTGGAGCAAAGTGTTGTACTCTGCATTTGCAGCATCACACCACTTGGCCGCATCGTCGCCCTTCATTGCTTGCCTGTAGTTGCGAGGATCTGAGGTCGACACAGCACCAGCAAATTGCACATACTCAAGACCATCATTATTAGCTGCATCATCGTCTTCCTCAACTGGAGGTGGCGGAGCAGGTGTGACTTTCCACCATTCACCAGGTTGCTTAGAAATACGCGTAGAGCGTCTAGGCTGCGGTGGTGGTGTAGGAGTGCGAGGCGCAGGTGCAGGAGGCTGTTCTGGAATAGGCGGTACAACAGGAGGTTCAGGAGGAGCATCAGGTGCGTTAGCAGGCGCAGGCAGTGCAGGAATAACAGCAGGACGCGGAATTTGCGCAGGAGGAATCAAATTATCATCATGATCATCCCCCCCGATTTCCGGCACAAAAGGAGCAGTCTCCGGTTCCAAAGGTGTGCCAATTGGCATAAGAGCGTTTTTGGCGAGTGGGCCAGAGCCAGCAATGCCAGGGAAGTGACGCTCATCAAACACAGCACGTTCAGAGATAATAAACTTCTTTGTGGCAGGGTTGTAGAACTGCCAACCCTTGTAACCAGCAGGGTAACCAACAAAGATGCACTTCTCCATGTGTGGCTGAAGCAACTTGCGTTTGTCTCTTTGAATGTAGACATATGCAGTGCAGCCCCAAACGCGCAGATGGCTCACATCTGGTTTCTTCTTGTACCATTCTGCATACGGAGTAGTATTAGGCAGAGGCGCAGTAGGAAGTCGATTCCAGACATGTATATATGCAGCCAAAGCGTGCGCCCAGAACGATGCAGGAAGGTGCGCTTCATTGAGCATAGCAGTAACATGATCTGCAATAGTGTGGTTTGCTCGCTCTGCAACTCCATTCTGCTGGGGGCGATTACGCGTAGTATGGCGTCTAACAATGCCACATTGATCCGTAAAGTGAATGAAAGCATTAGACATGAATTCACCACCCTTGTCATCCTGCATAGACTTGATCTTGCAATTCAATTGGTTCTCAGCATGTGCTTTAAAAGGGGCGTGGTGGCTTAGCGGTTACTGCGTTGCCTTTAAGGGTGGCTGTGCACCATCTGAGAGGTTGTGGGTTCGATTCCTGCACATAGCAAGTACCATAAGCTTGTGACCGTGGGCTCCTCGCCGCGGTGCCAGAATGTAAGTCGTCTGCCGTTGGGCGCGCTGTCGGTGCTGTCGTTCTTTGAGGGCCTTCGGCAACCCACTGTAGTCCCCTTTGGGCGACGTGGGGCGCACGGGAGCGCTGTACCGTAAGTCGTCTGCCATGTTGCGGGGCGCAGCAGTTGTTGCCGAGCATGCGCTCCTCGCTGTAGGGCGCAAGGGCTGCATGGTCGCTACAGGGGGCGGGCACAATGACCACTGTCGTAGGCCTACGTCGGGCAGTGGGAGTGTCTGGGGTCCAAGTGATTCCGCGGAATGCTGATGTAAGTCGACCCTGGCACATTTGGGATCGTCGCTCGGCCTTATAGGTCGGTAAGTCGGCCAGGCTCGTGCAAAGCCGCTTTGGGGCACCTCGGATAGCAGCCCGTAAAGGGTCCGAAAGGATAGGGCACGGTAAGAACCGGGAATCGGTCTGATAACAACCCGACCTTGGGGAGACCACCGGCATCGATCCGGGTTTCGGTCGCATACCCACCCCTCTCGAAGGGGCCACAGTAGCCCAGTGGTTTCGATCACTAAAGACCTGTTGAGGTGGCTGTGCAGCTGCTGGAAAGGTTGTGGGTTCGATTCCCACTCATCCCTTCTACCTAATTACAAAAAGGAAGGAGTTTGTGACAAACAGTTGGTTACAGTCACAATCGGTACTGCATGCCGGTAAACGGCTGTAGGACTAAGGCTGGATGTCATGATCCTCCGGCCGAGTGGGATGCGGATCTCTGGGCCTGGCAAGCCTGCGGCATATCGGGGGGGAACATTCACCGTACCCCAAATTGGCTGGCTTGATACACCAGTCGTACCCATTACGGGAGCGAAAGCACAGGGGGCAGTAAGCGGGGGTAGTTTATATAGAACAAGCCGAACGTCCTGAGAAGGGCCAGGCCACCCTCCACCACGAACTCCCGGTCCAGCTGCTTGCTGGCATAAACCGGATTAGTAAGGGTTGTTAGTCAGCAATTTGACGGCAGGGGCCCAACAGACTCGGGCTTGGTCCTGTAGACTGTGCCCAAAGGGGTCCTCACCAGGGATCTTCGGCGGGTGGTTGTAATTCGGACCTGGGTTACCCGGTCCCATACTGGGAGCTTGTAGGGGGTTTGCCCCGAGGCGTTAGTTGACACTCTGGGAGGGAGGCCGTCCGTTCTAAGAAATGGAGGGCGGAAGAGTTCCTGGACCGATGCGCACCAATATGGGAAACCAAGCTGGAAATAACTCCGTGCTGTCATGTCTCCAAGTTATCTTATCTTATCTTATCTTATCTCTTATCTTATCTTATCTCTTATCTGCACTTCCTCCTTTTCACTTGTTGTGCATTTGTAGATTAGATTCTTATCAAGTTCTAGATCATCTCCAGATCATCTCCAGATCCTTTCTAGATCCTTTCTATTTAGTATATAAAGTCTTTTGACATTTGCCAGAAGTCCTTAGTTATTCACTCTGGACTTCAGGCAAGTAGTTAGTATTTTGCCCAATACAATTAGTTACTCACTCTGGACTTCAGCTTACTATAGCTCCTGTGTCCCTCGCTTCGAGTTGCTCATATTAGGTGCACAGCTGCGCCACACATTCCCGCGCTTGCCACCTTTAACAGGTTATGGGCCCCGCGCTCTAAGCGCTTCAAACAGGTGTTTTGCAAATGAAATCTATTAGTAGTTAGCTTTCATCAGGCATATTACCTCTCATTACTTGTAAACCCTTGCCAGGCCTGGCCTTATATTGCCGCTGCTAGTAAGGACGAGCTTGCACGCCATTAGGGCTGAGTTACACTTGGAACAACCGCCTGGACTCCGAGTTACATACACTTTTATATAGTGTTGTCTAGAATACTCTAGTTTACACTTTCATTTCATTTCCGAGTTCGCCGCACCTACTGCGCACGGAACGCCATACAACTCATTTACACATATCCGGACACTATTCCGCATATCCCAGCCGACTCGCGCTCCTCCGCTCTTCACGGATCCCTCGCAATCATGTCTTCTTTACACATGCCCCAAATCACGAAATTGAATGCTTTCAATTATAACACTTGGTCTGGTGATATGCAGGCCTGGCTCTGTGCAAACGGCATCTGGCACATTGTAAACGGCACATCGACCAAGCCTACACTCCCTGCAATGCCTACAGCAGAGGAGACGAAAGCATTTGATGACTGGACGCTTAAATCAGACAAAGCGTCCAGAATGATGTATATGCTTGTAGAGGATGATCAGAAGATCCACTTCAATGGAATTGAGGATGATCCGGTCAAGATCTGGACCGCTCTGCGCGATATTCATCAGCAGAAGCGTCCGGGTGCTCGCTTTAATGCCTATGACAACTTATTCTCCAGACACTAACACGGACACTGGGGTGTCATCCGCGACCCCCGCCCCCACGACTAGGAAGCCGACTGGGAAGGCTAGGGCGCCGGCGTTCACAGCGCCTTCTGGTGCAGAGGCACCTCCGAAGTCGCAGCCTCTGGCTGCGCCTTCGAAGGCTGCCCCTGCCCCCCGTCAGCCTCGTAAGAGGCCGGCGGACTCCTACCTGAGGCCCCCGCATCTCCTCCTTATTCGGTAACCACTTCGTGCGACCGTGGGAAACAACTTCAGCAACACCAACATCGTCCCCCACAGCTCCTCCTCGTTGAGCGCTCCTGAGCGCTACTTTACCAATCGACAGATAACAACCCAATGCCCCCCAAACCCGGTTCTGGTGGCGATTCGCCCAGCGGATCTCGCGCATTGGAGAGATTGCCTGGATTTGCGCCTCGGCGCACTCCTGGAGTTGGCTCGTCGTCTGCTTCGGCGGCGGCAGCCTCTACCCCTGCGTCTCCCTCTCCCCAGAGGCAGACGTACTCATCTACAGTCCCTCAACAACAGCGGGACAAAACCCCAGTCAGTGAGCGCGAACGCACTCCTGTCTTTACTCCGTCGGCCCTGCCACCTGTGCAGGATCCGTCCCACTACCTCACGGATGAGGACGTCGTTCTCGATTATGAGGCGACTCCTCCCCCTGCTTCTCAATCGACAGCAGATCCCGCCCTGGAGGGTGAGCTCACATCTTTTTTTTTTTTTTTTTTTTTTTATATCAACAATTTTATACCGGTGCACGAACGCAGTCCGGTCTCTAACTAATACAAACGAAGGCGGTATACTACGCGTGCAAAAGAAAGAAGTGGGCTCGACGGCGAGCATGCGACGCACGCGAGCGCGGCGCGGGTGAGACGGCGCAGCCGCCTGAAACCCAGATAGGTAGTCTCGCAACTACAGATTGTCCGTCGTCGCGGCGTTGTTAATGCTACCGCACGAACGGCAGATAGGAGTGTTGGGATGGGAAGGGGGGTCACCCGAAAGCGAAGAGAGCCTGCCAGACCCTCCCCGGTTCAACGGTAAAATTAACGTTGTAATAGCTAAGCAGGAGCCGAAGCCCCCACCGCCGTCCACCGAACTGGGTCCTCCGTCAGCGGCGCATGACACCGGCTCAGAGAGTCGACGCCACCGGCCCTGGTACGACCAGGGCCCTAGGCACTTGCGGAACTTCGCCGCCGCCAAACGGAAACACATCACCGAAGTTTAGGCCCCTCCTTGCGGAGAGGCCTATTGGCGGGCTACTTCGGGATTTCGGTAGGGAGTTATTACCCCACCTACTCAACCATCGGACGAATTGGAACTCGGGGTCCATCAACGGCCCCACTTTGGGGACCTGCCTAGTAGGTGCTGCGAATACTAGTCACCTCCGGCTTACACGGCAGGGGAGGTCGGCTGCACCGGCCATTCTTCCCGCCTTCCTATTAGGTCTGTTCATTTTCGAGTTCGATATATTCCGTCCCCAATCCATCAGTCGGCATGCCGACGTAAGCCCACCAACACCCCGGCTACAACTTAAGCCCACAGGAGTCTATTATGCCCGTGTGAACCGACAGTGGATTTGATCTCTCGGGCCAAGGTAAGGGGACTGCCCCGACCATGCCACGGCCCATCCGGTGAATCCTAGGCGTGTTACTCCCAGGCCGAACTTCCCGTCCCCGGCAGGTGGTTCGCTTAAGCCCAGATGGGCGCGGATCCCCAATCCTGTCCGGAGTCACTGTCTTGCCGTGAAACTCTACCCAGCCGTGAAGCCGGGAGTACGTTTCAGACGACTAACGACGGCACCCACATCTACTTGCCGTGTTGGGTATCCTGTCACTGCCCCAGGTTGTTGAAACCCGGGCTGGATCATTGATCCGGGAATCACCCCAGAACTCCCCATAGTCGGATGGTTTTCGCCCGATTCCCCCAATCTTATCGTGTCCTATCCTTTCGGCCCCTTGCGGGGTTCCCACAGGCCGACAGCGAGCCTCAGCCAGGGTCAATTTACAGAACCGTAGCGGCTTTGCCCGAGGGCCAGGGTCGGCTTACATCGGTCATACGGCTTTGCATCGGTCGACTTACGTCAACATTCCGCGGAATTGGTTGGACCCCGGACACTCCCAGCCCCCGACGTAGGCCTGCGAGGTGGTCATTGTGCCCGTCCCCTGTAGCGGCATCGCGCCCTTGCACCCTAAGGCACAGAACGGCCTGCAGCCCCCGACACGCCCACAACATGGTAGACGATTTACACAAAGGGTCCTACAAGGCGGCGCCACAAGCCCTAAATGGGACTACAGTGGATTGCCGAGGGTCCCGCCCAACGAGCAGCCAACAGCGAACCCAACATGGAGTGCGACTTACATCAGCAACCCGCGGAACAGTCCCACGGACCACAATTATCGTATGTGAATCTGGGGGAATCGAACCCCCAACGTCTCGGATGGTACACAGCCACCCTTAAGGGCAACGCAGTAACCGCTAAGCCACCACGCCCCTGCGGTGAGCTCACATCTGCACTCGATGATATGTCCTGGAGTGCGAGGGCCATTGCCGCATGGATGAGGGGAAACCCGAGTTCATCTGATGATGCCCTCGCTCGCCCTGCAACCGATCTCGCTGCTGCGATCGCCTCTTTGGTGGCTGCAGCTGAATCTACCGGATGGACCGACATTACTGCGTCCGTCGTCGGAGACGAAGCCCTCTCTCTGGGGTATGTCATCGGAGAGACCATCTCAGGCCCAGACGACACCGTCATGAGGCCCAACACTGTCCCATTCGACCAGATCGACCCCCATTCTAGTGATGCGGAGTCGTCTGCCATGGAGACTGACACCACCTCACGCCCTCCCCCTCCTCGTCGGGATAAAGGGGAGGGTAGAGCCCCCACAAGCAAGGAGGGCCCAGCTTCGTCGCAGCCTTCGGCTGCGCCGAAGCAGGGCCCTCCTGCTCCCCGCCAGTCTCGCAAGAGGCCAGCGGATTCTTACTTGAGGCCTCCGCCTCCTATTCCCCCTCGACCTCAGGGTTGGAAATCTGGTGTTCCTTGGAGCGCCGGTCCCCGTAAGCGCACATTTGCTGAGCTTGCGGCGGCCAACCCTTTGTCGCAGAGAGATCCTGCCATGGGCCGGAATGCTCTTGGTAGGTATCCACCTCCGCCGCGCGTCCCTGTTAAAACTGCCTGCACATGTCTCCAAGTTATCTTATCTCTTATCTGCACTTCCTCCTTTTCACTTGTTGTGCATTTGTAGATTAGATTCTTATCAAGTTCTAGATCATCTCTAGATGATCTCCAGATCATTTCTAGATCCTTTCTATTTAGTATATAAAGTCTTTTGACATTTGCCAGAAGTCCTTAGTTACTCACTCTGGACTTCAGGCAAGTAGTTAGTATTTTGCCCAATACAATTAGTTACTCACTCTGGACTTCAGCTCATTGTAGCTCCTGTGTCCCTCGCTTCGAGTTGCTCATATGTATTAGGCGCACAGCTGCGTCACACATTCCCGCGCTTGCCACCTTTAACAGGTTATGGGCCCCGCGCTCTAAGCGCTTCAAACAGGTGTTTTGCAAATGAAATCTATTAGTAGTTAGCTTTCATCAGGCATATTACCTCTCATTACTTGTAAACCCTTGCCAGGCCCGGCCTTATATTGCCGCTGCTAGTAAGGATGAGCTTGCACGCCATTAGGGCTGAGTTACACTTGGAACAACCGCCTGGACTCCGAGTTACATACACTTTTATATAGTGTTGTCTAGAATACTCTAGTTTACACTTTCATTTCATTTCCGAGTTCGCCGCACCTACTGCGCACGGAACGCCATACAACTCATTTACACATATCCGGACACTATTCCGCATATCCCAGCCGACTCGCGCTCCTCCGCTCTTCACGGATCCCTCGCAATCATGTCTTCTTTACACATGCCCCAAATCACGAAATTGAATGCTTTCAATTATAACACTTGGTCTGGTGATATGCAGGCCTGGCTCTGTGCAAACGGCATCTGGCACATTGTAAACGGCACATCGACCAAGCCTACACTCCCTGCAACCCCTACAGCAGAGGAGACCAAAGCATTTGATGACTGGACGCTTAAATCAGACAAA